>VXBB01006678.1:2259-14684 GCA_013399915.1 Illadopsis cleaveri | reverse complement strand
GGAGAGGGGGGCAGTTTTAATTGCATGACATTGCTGTAAATTAGTCTCTTTTGCTTTCGTTGTCTTTCCTGCCTCTGCCCTCTCTCTACTTCTCCTCCAAGCTCCCCTCCCATCACCCCCGTCCTTCTTTTCCCTCTTTTCTCTTCCCTTGTGTATAGATTTTGATGCTTCTGTTACATTGTACCTCTACAAAAGGCTGGGATTTCAATACAAGATAATAATAATAATTTAAAAATACCTATATCAGCAAAACCCATGTGGTACAAGCAGGAAGGGGATTACTTACACAAGATATAAGAATAAATGAAAGCAATACCTCTTGTTATCCTTCCTATTTTGTACTTCGAAGACACACACGCGCGCACACACATATACAGACACAAACTGACATTATTTAATGGTTTGAAATGGACAAAAAAATCTGATGTATCCCTTGTTAAATAACTGTGAGCAACTTTAGTTCAAAAACCAATAAATTCATTCAGTAAAGATACCAGCTGTTGAGTGTCCTGTTTATGTCCATGAAAACAAACTTCTGGCCAGTGCCAGAGCTGGTAAGTACCGTGGCATGGCCTCCTGCACCGAGGGAGCTGAAGATGGCAGCTGAAGGAAGGCAGCGTCCTCCTGGCCATGAAACTAATGCCAGGGTCTGAGGAGCAAGGACAGCTCACCCCGTAGGCCTGGCTTTCTGCAGTAACGTGTTCCAAAAGCTTGATCCAAATTTCAGAGCAATTGCGCCCTGTCCAAGGTCTGGTCTGGATGGAAACCGCTGTACTAAAAACTGTGACTGCTTGTGATTGTTCTCCTCTCTAACCTGAGCTTCTCGCATTGCTTACAGCTTTAGCTATAGGAAGGATTTCTGCACCCTCCCTGCCTGAAACGCTCAGTCACATACATTTGAAAAAGCTGCTCAGGTACGTCCCTGGTGTGTCTGAGTCTGGGGTTTGTTGCTGGTTGGTTGGACAGCCCATGTGGCTGCTTGTCACAGCTCGCTCTCTGTTCCTTTCCTCTGGGTTCGTCACTGCCCCCAGCAGTTCTGGGAAAAGCAGGTGCTTCCCAAACAGCTGGGGAGAGTATGGCAGGCTCAGGCTCACAGCAGGGCTGCAGCACTGGCCCTAAGCACACCTGGCCTGGTGCACACCACAGCCCGGCCAGCTCCAGACGTGTCCGCCTCCTGCCCCTCTCGTGTGCCCTCTCCAGAGCTGCCCCGGCCAGGCCAGGCAGGGTTTCCCACCAACAGAGGCCCTGTGGGGCAGGCACCGCCTGCCAGAGAGGGAAGGCAGGAGGAGACCTTCTGGAAAGTTCCCTGGTGCCATCTCGGCCTCAGGGATGCTCTGGCAAGGTGAGGGTGACTGGGGAGCCTCTGCCCTGCCAGGCAGCACCCAGGCAGCAGCCATACGAAATGCACTCTCATCTAGGAAAAAGCCAGCGTGTTTATAGGGCCTTTGGGGGATTCACTGGTCTGCTAAAACTTGTGGGGAGTGGAGGACCTGGCAAAGATGAAAAGATGAGGAGAATCGTAAGTGCTGCAGGATTTGGTCTCTCTAATACTGGAAACCCAGAATTGGGAAGTAGCTGTATATCATTTGCATCTCTGTAAGTGAAAGATGTGCTGGGCTGCAGTGTAAGGGGAAATGGGATTTAAGGGCACTGTGACAGCAGGTGTATACTGCTGCTTTTTCTGTTTTGCTCTACTCTTTTTAGCAGTGTTCATGAACTTCTATGATCTATTCAAGTCTTCAGTACTATGCACAATTAGCATCCCCAGTACTGCTAATTATGGTCTTCAAAAGCTATAAGAAGAAAATAACGATTTTGCAAAGTGGAGGACCTCATGCTTAGGGCCTGCCCACATTTATTCTGCCTTTTTGTTTGGCCATATTATAACACAGTCTCTTGCTACATGGTGTCATATTACCATCTGTAGTGCATAGGAGGGGCTGTGCTTCTGACCAAATTGACTTTAAACCGTTATCCACAAAACACCCTTCTGATTTTGTAGCTTAAATCTGACAACAAGTAGTAAGTGTAGCTGGACATTTTGGTCTGCCTCTGTGACTGAAGTAGTTGGATTGTCTCTGCTGCCAGGCAGGGGCTACTATCCTCATCAAAACCCCATCTCAGGTGATGGCTGATGAGGTGCTGTGAGCTGTGCCACCTGCGCTTATTAGCTGCCACCTGCACTTATTAGCTGAGGTTCTGAGCTCTGTACCTCTTTGGTTCTCTTGGAGAGCTTAGCTCTTCGGACTCGGTAGCTAAAAAACTTCCTGCATTTAAAGTTCATCTGTCTGATTTCCTCTGGGTGAAGCAACGCAGAGTAGGACCTTCGAGGAGTAAATTGAAGACAAGGCAAGTGTGTAATACTCCAGTTGGCATTTTCTGTTTGTCTGTTGTGCAAGTGGATGTTAGTTTTGACACATACATACATGAAAAATGTGCTTGTGATTAAGGTGAACAGTTTTTTAATTGAGCCAGTGCCGGACATGTGCTGTATAAAATAATGGATGGTGTATATGCATCAAATGAGCAGCTGAGCCCATAGTCAGGAGGGTAAATCTCATTGCCACAGGTCAGTCTGGGGGCTGAGAATGAGGTTGGTTGTGTTGGAGAGCACTAATGCAAATTGTCCAAACTTCGCAAACAATGCACGACAATTTCCTCAGTAGTCAGGCTGGCTTCAACGAAAGTGATGGATGCAAATGACTGAGCTTTAATGGCTCTCACTGGGCATAGGCAAAAACAGCGTTTGTAAAGACAATGAAGTGAGGCCTCCAGATAGTGCTAATTCTGTGCCCTCTGTTACAAGGTATGCCTTCTTTCCTGCTGATTCAAACAGTGCATTTAACCCATCAGGCTCGGATATTTTCATAAATGCAGCAGCAGAATGCTCACAGGGATTGTGTTCTGTAGGGAAGTCTGCAGGGCTGGTCCTCCTACCTTTCCCTCATTTCAGCTATATACAACCGATTGTATTTGAGCTCCTCTTAGAAGGACAGAGTGTTTTGGTGAGGAAGAGATTTAGCTCTGAGTTTCTTATTATAGAAAACAACAGGGAGGGAAAAGAGACACTTGTCTAAAAACTGGAAAGTATCTTAATTCTTTGTTGTACCCTTTAATCTTCTTATTTTATTTAAAACCACTCCAACAGCTTCAGCTCCTGCTTAATTTGGAGAACAAAACCGTAGTAGTTAAACTATCTGGGGATACTTGAGGCCACAAGTCGAAGGGAAACCCACATCGAGGGCAAGTCCTTTCTTCTTCTAAATGCACAATTTGTTGTGGGGGTTATTTTTAGCGCTGTAATCTCACTGAGTGCTGCTGAGAGAAACTGTGCCAGGCATGCTTTGAAGGGCTTGAGGAATGGGATTTCCTGTTCCACTGGCTCAGCGCTGACTCTTGCCATTGTCAGGAGGTATTATCACCCTCTCACAGCCAAAGGAGATAACACAGCTTCAAGGTCAGGGAAGACACAAGCTTTCATCAACAGCATTAGCAGAAGGAAGAGTTTGCTTGCAGTCAGGGTGGGTGTTTCTGGTGTAGCCAGGGAGCTCTGCCTCGGCAGAGAGGTCCACCTGTGGATCACAAAGCCACACAATAACCGAGGCTGGAAGGGACATGGTTAGAGCAGACTGCTCATTGCTATGCCCCTCTGGGCTCTCAGTGCCTTCAAGGTGGGCACTGCACAACATCTCTGGGCAGCGTGTTCCAGAAGCAGCTGCCTGGGAGAGGAGAGAAATGTATTTTTCTGCTTCACAGCTTCTCATTGACTGCTCTTTGTTGTACCTCCTATCCTTCTGCAAAGTGCTCTCTCTTAGGTGGACATTGCTGGGTCTGGAACGCAGCACTGGCCGAGCCCTGGGAATGGGACACATTTCTCTGCATGTTGTCCAGAAGAGAAGGAAAACAGGTTGGTCTGAGGAAGTAGCAAGTCTTGGTATAGGAAGCACTTTTAGGTTCTAGAAAAAATGTCAGAAAGAGCAGTTGTGTTTAGTGTAAGGTCTTATAGGCTCTTGAGAAGTATTCACATTGAGGCAGCGGCTTCAAATTGCAGCATCTGTTCTGGATAGTTCCTCTGTGGGCCATCCTTGTTCTCAAACGAAAATCAGATTTTGGAATGGATAAAACTAAGCTGAAACAAAGCAGTCCTGACTCACACTGAAGTTACTTGGAATTAGATTCCAGGGTTATGCTGTTTGTGACGATTGCCTTGGTCAAAGTCTTGTTATTTATGAGATGCACAGTTGGGATAGTGATTTCTCTCCTGTCTGAAGCAAATGACTTCCATAGTCCTGGTCTGGTTTATTGTGTCATGCTACTCAAAATTAGGTGCAAGGATGTATCAGGTAATGCATTGGAGCTACATTCACTAGGGATGCTTTGAGGATATGTGAAGAGCTGTTTGTAGGACTAGGTAACAGCTGGATTCCTGGCTGAGACCTCCCTTCACTTCATGGGAATACTCATGAACTCCAGTTCACACAAGGCTCCTGGTCTAAACTCTTGTGCGTGAGTGCTGTGTAGGAGGTTGTTTATCTCTGCCCAAGAGCCTTCAGTTTTAGCAAGTTGTACAAGTTGCACAATAAGAACAGAAATGGGTATGGAGTTGGTAGAGTTTTGTGTTTACAGAAGAGCTTAAAAAAAAAGGCCTTGGGCCTAACTCTGGTCCTGGCTATGTGCAGTTTTAAGTTTGATGCACTAGCTCTAGCTTTTATCTTGTTGCTAGCCTGTGGGGCTTGGTTTTGGTTAGTAATCCAAACAAGGGCCAACTGCACCCATTTACTTTAAAAAATAGTTCTAAAAGCTGTTCTGCCAGATGTTTGGAAGTGAGTTTGTACAGAGGTATGAAAGCAAAAACAACCCTGATGTTCAGTTTCAATGGAGTTGCACTGCAAATTTACTGTAGCAAAAGGGTTGAAAAAGGAGAGCCTGACAGAATGAGAACTGCTGCCAAAAGATCTCATTTGGCAAAGGGGAACAAAGAGCTTTTGTCACCTTAACATGTATTGCCCTGTAATGGGAAGGGCTCACTACTTGTTGAGCCATGTGTGTAGCTGAGTTTGGTCTCTGGTTCACTGTCCCCAGGCTGTATTAATGTGCAGTTCCTGCTTGCATTTTCCTGCTCCGTCTCTGGGGGAGAGGTACAGTCAGCCAGAACACACAGAGCTGCACTGGCCAGTCCAACATGAAAGCTTTTCCACAGCCCCCGAGTGCGAGTGGCAATGGGTAGAACCAAGTGCTGTGTTGTCACTTGGAAGTACAAACTGTGTGTTTTGCATGGATTTTGCACAAACATGAACTTCTCAGTCTGCCTGTTGCTTCCACAGCTGCTGCTGCTCTGCTTTTCACAAGAGGTGGAGAAACATTTTGTAGTATGCAAAAATCCTGTAGAGAGACAGAATATGGTGTTACCCACTACATGCTGTGTGAGGTGATGAGGCAGTTGTGCTAGGGAACTTTTGCGCTGGGCCATGTACAATGCCTTCCTGGTTATCTGGCGTGGAGAACAATGTCTAGAACACAGGCCCTTCCTTAGAGAGGACAGGGCAGCAAAGACACTGTCTTTTCTCTTTGCTTCCCGAAGACTTTTACAAGCTGTATCATGTGCCAGCTGTCAGTGGTGCTGTGCAGAGGCAGGAGAGGAGGAGAGAGAGGGGTGGATATGCCTCTCTCCAGCCTGTGTAGCTCCCATGTAGCTTTGCAGAGACACGACAGCATTCACTTGGTGTGACAGGGTCACAGCTAAACCTCCCACTCTGCAGGAGGGGAAGGACCAGACACAGCCCTGTCCTGCTCAAAGGGAAAGTAGAGCCCACTGCCACAGGAGCCTGGACAGATAAATACTGTGGCACATTATTGAGGTGCATTTCAATTGCACACGAAAACCGAGACTCTGTTCTGGTGCCTGCAGCAAGGGACAAGCTTTCCCCATGTTGGTGTGACAGACGAGGAGAAGGAAAAGAGGTATCTGTTGTCCATTTCATACAGATTCAGGAAACTGAGATGAAGAGCAATTCAGTCATTCTCTCAAAGGAACTCAGTGGCTTGAGCTGAAATTTGAATCCAGATCTTAACTTGGCAACAGCACATTCCAGTGACCTGGTCTGCAAACCTCCTCAGGGGCCTGTCCCCAAAGACAGGATCTTTCATTTCTCAGCACATCACTTCAGCTCTTTTCAGATACAAAGGCTTCATTTCTATCTTAGTTAATGAAAGGAAAGTTGTTTTGGCATTTATTGTCTTTCTTGTGGGATGGCACCAAGATCCAGTGTGGTATCTGCCAACTGAGAGACTGCAGAGGAACTCTGGATCATGCAGACTGTCCCAGTTTTGCAAGCAGCGAAACAAGTGCCCACATTTTGGAAGCCAGAGTCACACAATTTGTGATTTATGGGTGATTCTGAGCTCTCTCTTTGCCTACGGGGACTTTTATGAGTGTCTGTTCTTATGAGGGTTCTTTGACATCAAGTAACATGGGAGCACAGGCTGCAATCTTTTCCTTACTTGGGAAACTTAACCATTCATTTACAGACTCTTTCTCCCCTTCCCATTGTTGCTTGTTTCTGCAAAACTTGTGAAAATTTTCTAATTGAATCAAAACTCCTACCTGTCTTCCAGGCTGGCTGAAATCAGGCAGCAGTTCAAAAATTTGGGGTAGGCAAGAAAAAGGGACAGGCAGATGAAGTCTTGCTTAAGCTTAATTCATTTTTTGACCCCTGGCTTTTAAAAGAGCCCATGTTTTCAATTCTTGGGCCAGAAGACTTTCACTGCAAAATAAAGCAGTGCTGTTATGAAACACCTGAGCTCTTTATCTGAGAAGCACCTGGATCAGAAATGAATGTTAATCCAGTAATAACATATAATTAAACAGTTCTAATGGGGGCTTTAATCTCTCTTCTCCAGATGTAGTTTTGCTTTCGGCCTTCATCAGGGAGATTATGATGGAGCACAGAGGGCTTCTAATCCAATCAAAATTCCTTGATGGATTGGAGTATTTGTTGTACTTTCACATTTCTGCAGTGGTTACACCACAAGATTAACTTCACTCACAGGGTTGGTATCTTGTTACTAAATTCAGTGTACTGGTTTGATGTGCACAGAAGAAAGTGTGAGGGCAGGATACAAATGTGTCCTATATCTCTGTGCAGCACAGAACTGCTTGGGACCAGGCTTTGGGATCCAGGTAACTCCTTGCAGTCTTCTGGTGCCTCAGTGCTGACTTTGTGTGAGCTTGAACAGATCTGCCTTAAGCCCTGAACTCCAGTAGTGCCTTTGAAAATCTTCTGTGGAAGCAGCTTTACCTGTCCAGCTGGGAACTGTGTGCCTGCTTTCTTTTGCCTTACAAAATTGTGTAGAGATTCTTCCCAAATGTCTTGGCTTCAAATTGAAATTTCTGTTTGGCAGCAGGATGCTGACAAATGCTGACTTGCAGTGCCTGACTACCTTCCTGCTATCCACTTCCTGATGTCATCCTCTGGGAGGGAATGAGGGACTCCACACACAAACTTTTTTGGGTCAATAGGTGCAAATTCAAGGGGAAAAAAGATAAAAGCTTTTTTGCTCTTCTGCAGACCATGTCACTGGTATAAAAATGAACCACCAATTATGTTATTGAGGTCTTGATGCACATCTCGTTTTAATATTTGCTCAGAGCTACCCATCCTCACATGCTGGGTTTGTGATGCTCTGATCACATCACAGCATCTGCTCTGTAGATTTTGCTTAAGCCAGTTAAAATCAGTTTTAAACTGGTAAGATTATTCGAATATGTGTATTATTATTTGTGCTCTCTCAAAAATGTTCTTAAAGTAGCTGAAGTTTTCACAGTTCTGTAGTGGGTACAGCTTGTCTTCAGCCACAATTTGTCTTCTGCTTCTTGTATTTACTCCTACTGAGACAGGTTTGATAGACACAAAGATTCAAATTAACCTTCCTAAATTGTTGAGTGTCAGTAAACCTGGCTTAAAAGGACAGAATTCTTTCCGTTACAGGTTTTACATAGATTTCAGGTAAATATATAGGGTTATCCAATGTCACTTTCCTGTTCTGGATTATCTTTTTAAATAGAACCAAGCACAGGTTTCTCCTTATGAATAAAAGTAAATTGTTTAGTGGGATTAATTTCTGCATTAAGAGCTATTTCATTATCTACTGGATGTGACATGAGAGAGGTAGTTCTTCTTCCTAAGTTTGGATGCTTAAGAACAGAAAGAATATTCCTTGAGATGATTTCAGGAATTAATCCTATGGAAATCAAGTTTTTGTGTTTGATACTTTGTCAAGTACAATGAAGAAGTGGGAAACAAGTAATTTAGGAAATTTCATCTACTTGGAATTAGGACTGTCAAATAAAAGCATTTCCTGAAGGAATTCAGCACACACACAAAGGATCAGAGCAGGACTCTGTAACCGCTGTGGATGAGGCAGGCTTGGATGAGTCCGTGGTGCTGGAGAACTGTGCAGCCTTTCTTCTCTTTCCCAGACTGGGGATTCACCTCCAGCTCCTGCACTGCCATTAAAGCCCTTCCGGGGGAACCCTGGAGTACTCCATTGGTTCAGAGTGGGAGTTAAATTAGTGCCTGGTGCCCAGGACCGGTTTGTTTTCCCTGTTTAGGTTTCCTTTCAAAGTCCTTGAGGGCAGTACTTGCTTCAGGGCAGATGTCTTCTAAGCCTTACTGATGTCAGGTTGAAGCAGTGGTTTCACAGAAGCTGAAATCCTCTGTGAAGTGGCATTTGCCCTTTCTGTATCTGAGCTGATGTTGCAGAGGGTTGCTCTCCACTGAGCATAAAGCCTGTCTAGCCCAGGCTCTTTCTAGTCTTTCTTTTGAATTATCCCAGAGACCATTAAAAGGAGGAGGAGGTGGTTTATGTAAAGGACCCTGCACCACTTTGTGAGAAAATGTGAGATACCCCTGCACTGGTGGTGTGTGGGAAAGTGCAGAGCATTTTAATGCCTCCTTTTTAGAAATAATGAAAATAATTAGCAGATGACAATGTAAAAACAAGTTTAGCTGGTGGGGGTTTTTTTTTGGTTGGTTGGGATTTTTGGGTTTGTTTTGGTTTGGTTTGGTTTTGTTTTAGGTTTTTGTTTGGTTGGTTTTTTTGGGTTTTTTTTGTTTGTTTGTTTGTTTTTTTTTTGGTTGGTTGGGATTTTTGGGTTTGTTTTGGTTTGGTTTGGTTTTGTTTTAGGTTTTTGTTTGGTTGGTTTTTTTGGGTTTTTTTTTGTTTGTTTGTTTGTTTGGGTTTGTTTGGTTGGTTGGTTGGGTTTTTTTGCTAGACAAAGCTCTCTGAGTGTTCTTTCATCTGAGTTCTTGGCCACAACAATTTCTGTTTTCTCCAAATCACATGCTAACCTAGCTTTGAAAAGTCTTATTGTTCATGTCAGCTGTCACAACCAGAACAGTTCTGTCCATGAAAAGAACACAGACCCCATTAGGACACTAAGGGATTGTTGCCAGCTGTTTGGTGTTTTTCTCATATTATATCATCAGTTCATTTGGAAAGATTTTGCTGTGCTGCATGCAGCTTATCATGTACAGATACAGATCTATCTTGAAATCCTTCAGGTACTGGGTTTATATTCAGGCCCTGATATTGGCGCAGCAGCATAGATAACTCAGCCACACTGAATCCTATGCTGTGACTACTGACAGCTACTGGGCAATAGAACAACATTTAACCTGCCTGGTGTTGCCATTTGTGCTACAGGCACAAACATTGCTTTCATTTGTTCAGTAGGTTTGAATAGAACAAAACAACAACCTGCTCCTCTGTCTGCAGTTTAGGTAATGGAAGAGTATTTCTCGATTTGAGTTCTTTCTTGTTAACAGCTGCAATGGTGAGCTAAGGATTGGCTGGGACAAGTTCCATGATGGGTGTGAGCAAAGGCTTGTGACTGTGATGAGAGCATGCTTAGCAGGCTTCATAAAGCTGGCTTGTTCTTTTATGGGACGGCTTGTTTCTGTGGCAGTCCTTCAGTCTCTTGCTGTTGTGGAGGAGCTCATTGTAACCTGGCAGCATCCAGCTTTAGCCTCTGGTCACTTCCAGGAGCATCCTGGCATGCACATATTTGGCCAGAACTGGTGGCACCTCAGAGCCATCTCTCTCTTTCCTCAGATCATCTCAGCAACAAAGTGTTCTTTTCTGCTTGAGTTTCTTAACTGTCTTGGTTAAGAGGTTGTTACTTACATGTAAAATGAGTGTGTTCTGTGGGATCTCAGACTTGTGACTTTCTGCAATTCCCAGGCAGGGAAGAAGGCCATAGCTCTGATTTTGCTGGGGTGAAGCTGCCCCTCTGATCTCTACACAGCTTCATTCCCTTGAGGATAAAGCTGCACGTGGCTGTTTGTGCAAAAGATATGGTGGCACTGTTCCTGTGTCTCTTCCCTGAATGGCCAGAGGTAGCATTTGTGACAGACACAAGCTGCTGACTTTGGTGCTTGCTTACCTGCTGCTGGTGTTTACTCCAGATGACATGAATAAAGAAATTGTTTTTCTCCTGCTTTATTTATAGACACTGAGGCTTGGATTTCCTACAGATGCTGCAGTCTCAAAGACTCAGGGATAATGACAAAATAGGGGAAAGTTTCAGCTTGATACAACATTTCACCCTATAAATTTATAAAAATTTATATATGCTATAAACCTATACAACCTCAGCTCTTCAGCGTATCACTTGTGTTTGCAGAGCACCAAATGTCCGGAACAGGATGCCCCAAAACACACACAGGACTATTGCTGGGTTTAAGTGAGACTTCAGCCCTGTGACAGCTTGTGCTTTGCCATGGTTTTAGGCCTGAAAGTTGGTCAGGGATTCTGCACTGGCAGGTGTAAAGCTGAGTTTGACAAGGAAAGGCCTTGGCATGTATGGCAGGATGAGGGTGTGTATGTTTAGATGGTTCAAGGAGGTGTTTTTCTAGTAGTGTTTGGTTGTTTTTCTGTGTTTTTTTTTTTTTATTTAGCAACACTCAAACCATGGTATGACCTGTCATGATCTTTGGGGATGGGAGGCATTGAATGTAGGGTAATTAAGTTCTCTCTTTTGTTCTGACAGCATTTTAAACATTTTACAAAGCATATTTAAAGCAACAATATAATTTCATCAGTGTTAGAAGGCCTAAGCCTCATCATCCCAGGTGAATTCAGGCTCTGTGCTCAGTGTGGGCATTGGTGACATGCTTTAAGGATGGGAGGAAGTCACTGACAAGCTCTGAAGGCTTAGTGGTACTTCTGTATCTAAAGTTTCTACAGTGTAATTCAGTAACCACTGAAAACCCTGGGATGCCTTCAGGCTGAGCTTTACAGTAACATTTACTCCTGACAAGAAGAACATTGCTGTTGGCACTATGTCAGTATTTTCCTTATTCCCACTGCTAAACCCAACAAGATAGGCCACACTAAAATAGGATTCATTATTTGTGTTCTTGTTAACTGTTTGTAAAATATAAAGCGATTACCCTGGCTGATGAAGCGACCGTGCTTTCAGAAATATCAAATGCTTGCAGAGTGGAGATGTAACAGCTGCCATAAACAACAGCAGGCTCTTCCAGAGGTACCCTGGGACTGCTCTGCTCTCCTGGCAGCTGAATTGTTTGCTGTTTGGAGCCAACATGTGCATTCCCAGGCTTGCTACGAGGTTCTGCCAGTCCTCCTATGGGAAGCTAAGGCACAGTCACCCTTGTGTTGGACACAGACATCACGGTATTGTGATTGGAAACTCAAGATCTGGAGCCAGGTCAGTGTTTCCAGGGTTGAACTCCCTCTTAGTCAAGTCAAACCTTTCTCAAATGCTTCAGTTGTAAATGGTCTTGTAGAGAACACAACTGCAAAAGCAAGTAAAACCAGGAAGATCTTAAATTACAAGATGTCACTTGGGTTTGAGTGGTTGTTTCTTGCTCTCAGTTTCTTATCTTGAACTCTACTGTGTTCTCAGGGCAGGCAGCAGAGGGGCCTGACCAATGACACTATTCTGATGGCTTCTGCTGACCTCTGGTTTTCCCTCCAGACTTTAGTGCAGGGAATTGTCATGGAAAGGCTCACATAGCATGAAAGGAGACTGAATGGGAATATTTGTCTGAATGGAGGCTGTAGCAGGATATGGTGAGGAAGTAGTGCTCTTGAACAGCCTGTGTTAGCAGCACCCAGCCAAACAGGTCCGTGAGAATGCAGCACAGCTGGAAGGAACCCACAGTCCAGAAACAAACAATACAGGACAAGTCTGGCATCACAAGGTTTGAGCTTGTTTTCAGTCCCTCCACCCAGCCCACATTCCTCCTCTTCCCTTCTCCTGTGCTCATGCCTTTTTGCTCTTTTTTGTCACTTTTATGATTTATTCTCTTTTCCACACTTGTCATTATCTATTGTTGCTATTGCACTCTTCTTCAAAAGCTTTTTTCTTGCTTGTGCTTTTTCTTTTTTTTTTTTCTTTT
>VXBB01006676.1:113161-134255 GCA_013399915.1 Illadopsis cleaveri | reverse complement strand
TCCAGTTAGTAAGTTTGTAGTAATCCTAATCTAATCACAGGAAGATTTTTCAAAGGCTTTTCATCAGTATCAAGATCACCATTGTCATGAGATCAGAAACTGAAAATCAAAACCTTATTTAAATTTTTATCGGAGGCACCAGCCACACAGCGGTATCTGATTTCTCCTGGAGACCTGCCTTCCATGTGTAAACTGTATGAGCTCATTGAGGCTGAAACCGCTGAATCCATCTGTGTCCCATCACATCAAAGTTCTTGCTTTTTCTTGAAGGGAGTGATGCATCTCATTCTAAAACTGATCAGAATTTTGCCTCTAAGTGCCTTTTTTTTTTTTTTCTCCAATAACTATGAGGAAAACCACAATAAATAGAGGAAATGCAGACATCTGTGTAGAAAACAATTAAATTTACATGAAATGAAATCTCGCCCGAAGGGTCTATAATTAAAGTGCAATTACATTCCCAAGTTACATGAAGACGATCCCACCCACTGTCTTTAAACTACTGTTGCTATTATCTATTTGCAGTGAGCTAAAACAAGTAGATTTGGATCAAGCTTGACATCTCATTATGCTTTGTCTCATACAACCACTGTCTCAAAGCAGGAGACTTTCAGTTTGAATATGAATGCGTATGGAAGGCGCAAAGAGAAAAAAATACAACAGCAGCATAATGTGCCTACAGGCATTAGCTAATAATTGGTGTATTAATTAAAAGTCACAATTTATTTTCTATATGATGAATCATCAAAAATCATAAATCTATAAATTCAGAGATACTCACAACCTCCACTGAGTCTTATCTGGGCAAGATGTATTTGTGGCATGATAGAAAAATTAGTTCAAGTAACCTTTAGGAGAAGAAGATACAAACTTTACACAAGAAAAGAGGTGAGAATATTAATGATGAAGAGCAAAAGTAACATTTTGCAAAAAATCAAAATATATTGTTTAAAATTGATTCAAAATCCTTCCTTTATATATTTCTTGTTTTCTTCTTGGCTTGCTTTTGTCATTTCTGGATTCAAATAATAAGAATATTTGGAATTGTATCTTTTTTTGTCACAACATATTGTGGTAAAACAGCTTTTGTTGTTTACACATAAACCAGTAATGGTACTCAAAGTTTGCAGTTTAAAGTCATCTAAAATCAGTATTCCTGTAACTGCAGAATGTCTTGAATTGTACCTGTGTATTTTTCCTCTCTCTTACCTACTGGATATGGAGACGGGAAGGTAAAGTGGCCCAGTGGTGATGAAACACTCCTTGCTATCTGCTCTTAAAATACCTATTGCAATTTTAAAAACCATGAATGGAAACAATAACAAATGAGCAAGAAAACAGACTTCTAAACAGGAAGGGATGAAAGCAGAACATATTACAGATTGACCAAAAAACAGGAGGCCCCCCAAGCAGCCTTCTGGGTGTGCTGTAAAGAAAAAAACCTATCAGGAAATATGTGATAGCATATGGAGAGGTGGATGATAAAACTTTTCAAACACAAAATCTGCAGGGGTGAGATACTAAAATCTGCTGGAAGATACTGGTGAGATGCAGCCACAGACCTTTTTGGAAAAACATTGAGTGTACCTTACAAACTTCCAATCTTTTAAGTAATGTACTTGTGTGGTTTTCATTTAGTCCCTTTTGTTTCTTCCAAAGGATGATTATTTCCTAAGCATTAACAAAGTGTGCAAATGTATTATGAGCATGCAAAGAAGTTACTAAGTGTTGCACATGAAGAAATCTGTCTTCAATTATATTTGAAGCAATTACTTTGATATCATCTTTTGTTTACAGTAAGCTACCATGAACAAGGATGTCCCTCAGGAAAAAGGATTTGAGGAGGACATAGGAAGAAAAGGCTCTGAAAACAATGTTAGTTTTAAAGTTTTTTCTAAGGAGAAAAAAGAAAATCATGTGCAAAGTCTGTGCAACAAAAGAAATCTTCATTCACCAAAAGAGCTTGATGACAGGAAACTGGAGGAAAATAGTTGGGATCCAAGGGATTTTAAGTATTAAAAACCAAAAAATGTCCACAAATTTTGAAGTAGCTTTGCCTAACATATTTGTGGGGTTTTGTTCTTCAGTGGATGTGTTTTTCTTAGGTAGTTGATAAAGAACTAATTTCTTCCATATTCAGCAATGCTTTGGCATTAGCTTAATTTCTTAAATGCTAGGAAAAAGGAATGTAGTTGACAGTCACACTTTTTTTTTCTTTAAGGTAACAGTCTGTATAATGAAAGATGATTAATTTCATAACTAGGAAATTATGCTGCGGCTACATGTAAAGAGCAGAAGTTCTTGAACTGCACTTGTTTGCTTCCACAATGAACTGTTGAGGAGGAGCACACCCACACCAGGAGAACTTTGGTGTCTGTGCCGTGCTGGGGGAGCAGAAGTACTGGGACATGAACCAGGCTGGGGCAGGGACTTAGACTGCAGCACTGCCTTTGACCTCAGATCCCTGGGCAAATTAGTCTCTGGAGACAACTGGAGTATGTGGTGTAAAAACAAGTGAGCAATGCTGCAGCCTGGGACCAGACCTCTTAGGCACAAGAGATCTCAGCTGGCTATGTGATGGCAGCTTTCTCCCAGATATCCAGCATGATCCACCAGGCCTCCCCAGCAGACATGGCTGTGCAGGCTGTGTTAAACCAGGCTTCCAGGCTTCTGGAATAGCATTAGGTGATATACAGCCTAAAAACTATCACTACAGACCAGCTCAGACACAGGAACCTCTGTCCTTATCAAGGAACTCAGAACAGCCCAATGACACTCTGGCATGTCAAAGACACAGCTTGTGATATATCTCAAGGATAATCAATACTAGTATATCAAATTTTGCAAGCTTTAAAATCAATCCTTAAAATTATAAGACATGGGCTTATTCTGCCCTTATAACTCACATGAATAATTTTTGAGTTGGCCCAGCAAGTCAGCCACAGTAAAATTATACTAATTCTATTGGATCCGTGTACACCAAACTTGCCTAGGGATAAACCAGGGTGTTTTTTGTATGCCAATGGTATTTCATGAAAATTAGGATGTAAAGACATGACCAGAGTCTCAGGGTTTCCTCCTGCCTCTATGTAGTGACAGACCCGGAAAAGATGGAATCAGACCTCTAATATGTAATAGCAGCATACAAAAGCATTCTTAAGAAAGTAGAAGCCTTAGTACTTCGTTTAATGCAAACATATTAGCATGGGAATGGGAGCTGATACCTTTGAGTCCTACAGAAAGAGCTTGCAAGTTAAATCCAAACTGAAATGCAATTTTAATATACTTTAAAATGCATAGTGTACAATCAGAACCCTTCCCTTATCAAAATCCTTTCATATTGCTTTTGTTTTTCTAGTCACAGGAAATAACTCTGTGTGTGTTTTCAACATCTAAATGCACT
This sequence comes from Illadopsis cleaveri, assembly GCA_013399915.1. Classification (NCBI taxonomy): domain Eukaryota; kingdom Metazoa; phylum Chordata; class Aves; order Passeriformes; family Timaliidae; genus Illadopsis; species Illadopsis cleaveri. Next base: position 130,852 of record VXBB01006676.1, on the reverse strand, counting down.
TTCTTGCCTTAAATATGAAATCAGAAGTTAGGAAAACAATATTCTTTGTGCTTGCAGGTTTCACCTATGAAGAATGCAGGTTACTGCAGTATGTTTGTTTAAGTGCCATGCTTACAACTGTAGCTCCCATGTGACTCTCTAGCTCAGTTTCCATTGCCCCTGGCTCTCTCTTATTATTTACCTTGTTTCTGGAGCTCATCGTAAGGAGAAAAGAAGCTGTTACTGAAAAATACAGTAAAATGTATTTTTCACCTGAAACGAAGGGTGAATAATTTGTTGACTGAATCATAGACTCATTTAGTTTGAAAGAGACCTTTAAGATCATCAATTCCAGCCATCGAGCATTTCCACCAGTTGCTCCAGTATCCTTGAATGGGTCTCACCTGGCCCTATGGACTTTTTTGTGTCCAAGTGGTGTAGCAGGCCACTGACCCTTTCCCCTTGGATTATGAGGATTTTCTTTTGCTCCCCATCCCTATTTTCTAGCTCAGGGGGCCTGGTACTCCAACAACTGCTCTTGCTATTAAAGGCTGAGGCAAAGAAGGCATTAATTACCTCAGACATTTTTTCATCCTTTGTCACTGTGTTTGCCCCAACAAGCAGTAAAGGATGACGTTTTTTCTTGCTCCTCCTTTTGTTGTGAAAATGTTTATAGAAAGGATTTTTTTTATTGTGTTTTACATCCATAGCTGGAAAAATTTCTAGTTGAGTTTTGGCTCTTCAAGTTTTCCTCCTTAAAAACCTCACAAAATCCTTATAGTCCTCCTAAGTTCCCTGCCCCTTCTTCCAAAGGTCATAAACACCTGGTTTTTACACTGACTTCTAGCCAAATTCTCTGTTCAATCAGGTCGGTCTTCTTCCCCACTGGCTCATCTTTTTGGACGTCAGGACGGCCTGCCCCTGTACCATTAAGGTGTTCTTCTTGAAGAATGTACAGTCCTCCTGGACTTCTTTGCTCCTCAGGACTGTTCCCCAAGGGACCCTCTCACCCAGTCTCCTAAACAGACTAAAGCTGCCCTCTGGGAATCCAACACAGTAGCAGTTTTTCTGGCACTCATTCATCCTTACTTCTCTGGGAATTAAGCATTCTTATCAATTTATGATCACTGTGCCCAAGATGACCTCCAATCATCACATCAATCACAAATCCTTCTCTGTTTGTGAAACCTAGATCAGGTGGGACACGTTCCTCAGCTGACTGAGTCACAAAACTGACTTTAATGCCTCCTCCTGACTGTGGCCAGGTCTGTAAGGGGTCACAACAGGAACATGGACCATCTTACACATGGAACAGAACAATGGCAGAATAGGAAGGCAATGAAGGAGATGGGAAGGAAGCGCGGTGAGCAGGAAAGCAGCTGAGGCATTTGAACCTGTCTGTAGAGGGATTATAACATGAATCTGTAGCCTTGAACAGGATCCCAAAACTACCGAAGAACCTGAGACATGACTGAGAGTAGGAATGAGAATCTGTCTTTCAGCCACTGACATGATGCAAGGGGACATCTGCCAGCTCAGGAGGGAGTCTGAAGCCTAGGAAGATAATGAAAGCAGTAATAAAATTTTGTTCAAGAACTCATTTTAAGTTAACACTTTCTGCTGCAGCTACATTCTAGAGCAAAATCTGTCTTTTGCACATTTCAATTTGCAGATACCCTCCCTTAACCCCCTTTACAGCATACTAAGCAAAGCAGGCAGGTGGAGTCTTTTCAGCTAATGATAGACCAAAATCATCTTCTAGCAACTGGTGGTGCCTAACAGATGCCTGCAGATGCCTAATTAACATTCATGAAGCACTTGAATCCCTTAGATGAAGGCAGTATACAGTAAAAGCATAAATTATTATTATGGGTACTAACTGCTTCAGAAAACAATTGTGACTATTCTAAAATAAATGGTTTATTATTCCTTTTGCTAAGAAAGAATTGAGTAAAGACCAACTGAAAAACCTTTTTTTCCTACACAATAATTATTTTACTGCCATGTAAATAGCAACAAACAAATATTAAAAGCTGCTCAGGTGTTTCAGGAGTCTGGATTTCTAACAAAATCTAAGATTCCAGCTAAATCTGACAGAAAGTTGGACAATCAACAATCATTAATGTGATTGAAATTTTAAAGCAGACTACTCAATCATGCTACAGAGCTGCTAAGAGCATTCTGTGTCCTTTCCTTGTCCCTGACCCTTAAGCTGCTTTGCATCTGGATATTTAAATACTTTGCACAGCTGTGTCTTGCAGACTTCGCCTTCTCCATCTGCTTGTTTGTTTTCCTGGTTTTATTTTTCAGACTGCTATTTTGTATAAGCAAAATTATCCTTTTATGCCTCCTCTGCCTCTGTTATTTCTTCTAGATATTGTAAACTATAGCATCTGTGGTACTTCTCCTGTTATAGGTTTATATTCTTCTAGGTAGTGTGGGATAAAGATAAGAAGCCTCAGTTGAACATGAAGCTGATGCCCTAGTCTGACACATAAATCCCCAAAGCTTTTTATTTCTGAAATTTTTTACGGAGTATCCCCTTGGTGTATAAATGGCTTCTTTTGATTCTTTGCAAGTATATATCATAGGTCAACAGAAAAAAAAAAAAAAAAAAAAGCCACTGGGCATTTGACAGAACACTGTTACCCTCCACATTAGCAAGAGTGACATTTTTTATTTTTTGTCAGATAATCTGAATAATCTGACAGTAAATATTACTAAAAAAGAGTTCATGACCTAAGAAGAGTAGGGATTCAGATTTGATTTTTAAAGCATTTCTCTGTCTTCGGATCAGCATGTTTGCAGAATGAAAGGATGTTTCCTGACCTTTTTATCTCTGAAGGGTGGGAAGTAACTTTAGGTTCAGACATTTATCTCATATCCTAGAAACAAATTGAGCCAAGTTTTCAAGTCCTATCTCCCAGTTATTTCTGGATTACAGAGCTTTGCTTACTCTGAACTGTTTCATAAAGGAAGTTAAAAATTAATGCTGCTGCTTAGCTATATACTTAAATATGAGCTCAGCTTTCAGCACAAACAGATGTTCTTTGCTTAGTTGGGATGGTCTGGAAAAAAAAACAATTACAAAATTGTTTTGATGTGTTCAATTCTAGGAATCTATTAATGGCTTATGAACAAAACACATGGATGGCTCTGTTAGGTCAGGACCGTGGCTTTTTCACAGATATCAGAAGCAGATATAATGGGACAAAAGGTAGGGGGTCACATACTGAAAACCCACATGGATTATTATATCCTACTGCTTTCTTATGCAGTAATGCATCCCTGATTATTTGTTTCCTGTGTTACCCTGTACTGAGCCCTATCAATGTGAAACAAATTACAAGATCAGAATCTTTCCTGCTTAAAGAAATCTCTCAGATTACTTTAAAAAATTAATTTGTCAAGTTTTGTAATAGCTGTTATATCCTGTTGAATTATTGTGAAATATCAAGAGCAAGGTAGCAAAACATGCCTTACTGAACAGAAATTTAGGAAACATGAATCACTGAAATATAATTCTGAATGACCTTGGGGAGAGGGAGCAGGAAGAGGGAAAGGTCAAATTTATAAGAGTAACTTCTGATCATGAGCTTTGCTCTTGGACACCGTTTACATTCAGTTCATGGGTGGTGCACTTCCAGCACCCTTTGGCTTCGTGGAAGTTTTAGAAATGTCTGGAATTGCTGTATGAGCCTTACAGAGACATCATATCCATTATCTAATCATAGCCAGGTAAATTTTCCTTAGTTCTATGAATAATAACCATACATCATCTTGAAAAAAACACAAACCTTAAAGACAAACACAGCATGAAGCTAAGAGGAATCCATTTCACATCTTCTTTACTCACAAGTTCTTCTAGAATCACAGCCTTTAGAAGAAAGACTACTAAACTACCTAATCTTCACCTCCTGTTTATCACAGATGCCTGATATTTCTCCAAGTTACCCCTGAACTGAGCACAGTAGTTCACATTTGATGGAAAAAGGTCAGCTCTTCCAGTGTCAGCATGGCAGCCTACTGTGTACTAACTCTAGGCCATGACTGAAATAAAAGTTGTTGCTGATTTGTAATTTAGTGGTCATGATTAAGAACCCCAGTTGTCGACCATCTTATGTTCAGCATTCAGAAATGCAACAGGAATTTATTCCCTGTTTCCCATGGATTACAGGCTAGAGTTCACTTGGCAAGAGTGAACTGCCCTTGATTTCTTACTGTAATCCAAAGGCCAAAGCTTTGGTTAGAAAACTACTAATGGTTTATTATTGCTAATGCTAATTAAAGAAAAAGGAATGATTTAACACAATATTTTAGACAAAGCTTAGCAAAATGAAGAGCTAGGTCTCATTCTTACCCATTTAGGTTTTGAGCCCTACTTCAACTACAAAAGGAGGAAATGTAATAACCTCATTGACTGCTCTAAGGACTGAGGCATCTGAAAGATTTTCAGCAAGTCTCATAAGCAACCCTGAATATGACTCTTGTTATGTTTACCTGGAAGTTTGTCAGTTATTCTGAAGTGCACTGATTTATGTACTCATAACTGGGGACTTTAGGAACTCTGTGTGTTTCATTACCTGAAGCTCTAGATGTATAAGACAGAGAATGTCAGCTTTAAGGCTCCTGATACTGGTTCAAAACATGAAAGCCATATGATGTAAAAAGCTATATTATTTCATTCAGTTGGCTCAAATAACTGAAAGGTTGAATTTGTACAAATATTTTTCACTGGAGTAGGTATTGCTCATCTTCACCATTTCATCTTGATACCAGAGCCGATGTTATTTGTTCTGCTGTCTTTGGAAAGATACATGATGCCAAAACAAACTCTCTTCCTGTGTAGTCTGGCTTATATGATAGAAGTAGAATCATCTGATCACAGCCAAGTTGAATCACATTTGCTTCATGAAGGATTGATTTTGCTATTGATCACTAACAAAGACAGTATTTGTGACAGCAGGATTGAAGTGAAACTTGCCTCACTTGAAGGAGAGCTTTATGAATAGTCTTCTATACTATCTCTGGGTACAGCATCTTTTGTCCCAATTAGTATTGATATGAGCAATTCTAAGGTGTGGAGAAATCTTTTCTGGCCCAACTGAAATGCCCTCTCCTTCAAGGCTGCAGCTGTTAGTGTCCTCCACCCAAACGACCAAGGCATACATTTAACCTCAAACTGAAAAAGGAAATAGTTTTGTACCTGACAAGGGGGTAGTTTTTCATTTCCCCCACCCAAATACCACATGGGAAATTTGTTAGGTGGGTAGAGCTAATACACACCCCAAATAATCCCATGGTTGCTCTAGCAGCCAAAACATCTTGCCTTGTGTTTACACCATGTCCTCCTGATGAACATGTCCTGGGTGAGGCTCTGTGGCTGGCTTTATTTTCGACATTCTGCAGTTATTTGCATGTCATTTTCACAGAACCATATGAAAATGCTTTCAAGTTTTTACAGACTTCTTTGGAAGGAACTACTTCTACCTTCCACAAAAGAACAGTTTTGTTTCTTAATAGCACTCAGGATAAGCCAAAAAAGCACTAATTTCTTCTCACTTGTAAAACATTTAACATATCGCAACCCACACCCTGTAATTTCAAGACTCCTAGGATTTATATTTTAAAAGCATAATTGAAACTTCTTGGCAAAGACCCTATGACTTCCAGTCAAAATGGTTATAGAAGAAAAATTCTCTGTCTCAATGTAAAAGAAATCCTGCCTAAATTAAAAGCAGCTGATATTAGCTCTTTTTCCCCTACAATAATATCTACCATTAAGATGACAGCTAAAATATAAGGTGCTCTTGCATTTCAAGAGACTATGAGAGGAAAAAGGATTGGTGGGGCTATATTAGTGATGCCACATGGAACTCATAATATATTTTGTCAAAACAACTGTTTATTCATATACATAGGGAATGTATTTTTAATTTAGAATTCATTCAAAATCTCATGCCTTAAGTCATTGAATCATAATAACTCAATGTCTAAACTAGCACAGGAGAGTACCAAGGTTCATGTTCAGTGTATTATACTGCAACCACAACTTTCTTAACATTTGAGAATAATTTAAATAAATTCATCTTATTATCTCATTGCTACTTTCTGGAAGAGTTAGGTGCAGGGGCATTGTTGAAGTTCAGCCTGTGTTTCTTCACCACACAAAAGCATTGTAAAAGTTCTGAAAAGGGCAGATCTCCAGATCATACAAACATAGATCATACCAACATAGGAGGCAAATTCAACCTCCCACAGAACGCAGATTCTCACATATTGCCAGTGAAGAATAACTTAAAAATAGCAAAACGGATCCGATGACAGCAAGATAGGACAAATATTTTGAGTGACTATCTAACACCATCACCTGAGCCCAAAAGCCTATCTTCAGCTTTCTGGGCTGTTAACCTTGCATTTGTCTGAAGAGCTCCTAGAAACTCCCCATACCTGTATTGCACGGTTTATTTTTCCTCCAATTTATGCCAGGCAGAAGGCAACAACCCCAGTCCAGCATTCCTGGCCTCCAGTGACATGGGTCTGGAGCAGTTGCAATTGTCTTTTCTCTTCAGAATCACAGGATTCTACAGTCATTGCCTGGCCCAGCATTATCTACTCTCCAGAACAATAAGAATGCAGGAGTTGGACTCAATGATCCTGGTGGGTCCCTTCCAAACCATGACTCTCTGTCCTACTCTGCCAGCGAATGTCTTTCTATAATAATACGTGACCCATAGTAATCCCTAGTTTATATTACACAGACAACAAATTGTTTTGATTTTTCTTGCAAGACTGTATTTTGCTTTCTTCATGTCTCATTAGCTTACAGGGAGAATATTAAAAAAAAGTTTAGCGTTGACAGTAGTTCATTTCCTGCTCAGCACTGTTGCCCGTAGGCCAGGGACTGATGACATGTCTACAATACTAGATCAAAATGAAAGGCCAGCTCTGAAATTCTGCTATTAAAAATGGTGTTTTAAAAATGGTTTCTCCCTGCTACAATCAGCATTAGCAATTATATAGTGACACTGATGCAATGGTAACTGTAAAACAAAAATGTGAGATTCTTGAAGGAAACAACGTTTACTCAGCAGTTTACTCAGATTTATGAAATGCTGTTGCAAAGGGGATGAGAATGATCACTAATCTTGGCTTGTTTGTAACAATTCTCTTATATTAGCAGTCATTTATTGTAGGAAAATGAGAGATGGCCTTATAGGAGATCAGAGAAAGTGTTAAAATCATGGTATTGAAAAGTCAAATGTAATGCTGTGATTATTGTTATGATCTCTTTTTATGCCTTCCTCACCTCTGTAGTCTTGTCTGTAGTCGAACTCTAAGATCCCTAGGGCAAGGAAGCTGTTAATTCATCAGAGAATGAGCTCTCTTTGTTCTAGATCCTGCATAATACTCACCAAATCAGCCTTAATCTCTTTAATGTAAATAAAAACAAAGGTATCACAGTTGTGTAGTATTAGGAGAGGCTTCAAAGTCAAAGAAGTCTTTCTTTGAGGAAAAATTAAATGTACCTAGGCTATCCATGACAAGTCTGTCTAGCCCATTCCTAAAATAGATTTTTCCTTTCAGAAGAGGCATGGGATTCTTTGGTTACTTTCTGAAGTCTGCTTCATTACTTATCTCTTCTTATATTTAGAGATTGTTTTTAATAGTTCCATGGATGGGAGATGCAAGATGAAATTTTGATTGTGATTAAATGTTACTTTAGCTTTTTGGTCAGGTGCCTACATACAGCACATATAAGAGAGCAAAAGCCCTAAGTTTCAGCAGTATAGTTTTAGAGAAAAAAACCCACATTTTGTCTGTACCATCAAAATTCTTCTGATGTCAGTGCATAGTTTCATAACTGGCTATTAAATACTAAATTGTTTTCAAGTAGCTTCAAAGCAAAAAACCCATGAAATACATGTTTGTGAGGAAAGTAGTAAAAATTACTAGTATTATCTTTCCTACCCTTTTCCAAAGTTTTAATGCAGTAAGTGCTCTCTTGTTTCCTGAGGATATCTGCATAATTTTCATAGTAAAGACAACCTCTTATTTTACTAGTATGGATAGTGTGTCCTGGTCCATCATTTCATGGTTCCTAACATCTACTCTTGAAACTCTTAACATGAAAAATATCACAACTGAAAGTTTTTTTAAGGTGTTTTTTACTTTATTTACTATATTTATTTTGTATGCATATATATTGAAAATAATATTTTGATTTGTTTCCTTGCAGTTCATTGAACGTAGGCATAAATGTCCTACCATTACACTTTGAAAGATATTCTACATAAATTAGGTTAGTAACAACCAACAGTGTGTGTTGACAGAAAGCTCTATCTAGCCTTCAATTAAGATACAAGTTGGCACATATAGGCATAGCTGGGCTAGTTTTATCTTCTGATCATCTGCTTTGTTCTTCTAAAGATGACACAAAACCCCCTCCCAGAATGTTTTTTCTGTGAGCCAAATGTGCTTGCAGACAAACCTGAATACTTGGCAGCTGTATCCCATGGTATGCAGTTCCAGATTAAAACTAGCTTGGTATGTGCTGCATGTGTTACAATCGCACTTCAGTCTGAAGCCCTCATGTATCCTAAATTGAAACAGCAACGAATACTTGAGACTCAGAAATGGTCTTGCATCTCTGGCCATCTGTGGGGCAGATGTGCAATGCTATTCCCACCAAAAACAGTTTCAAACTCACCTTCCTGTTGTGCTTCTTCTAATCAACCCATTTCCAGATCTCACTGCTGGCAGCAGTCATATTGCATGTTTGGTTTAATAGCTTTGCACCCCTGATATAATCCATCCCTTATGTGTGCACACATTCTTGCAGGTTCTCTTGGCAGAGTTCCTGAGGTGTACACAAGTGAACAGTGAGGAAGATGACAACTGTGGCACTGAAATGAAAGTGCATCTACTGAAAAGAGAAAGTGATGCAAACTGGGAAAATGTGTAGTAAACATCGGCACTGAAGCTATTGGAGCAGGAATGCTGGACTCCAAACATATTTTAGGAGCATGTGGGCAGATTTTATTGAAAAAAGCCCAACATGGTTCCTTCCACCACTATGATAACACAAACACATCCCTCACTGCACCAATAATCTAGAAGTGGCTACATGTTCGTTGCAAGTAAAAATAAGGGTTTCTAGTGCACTTTTCTGTGTGATTTTGCTTAGCCACTTTCTTCCCTAAAAAGCTGTAATTATATATTATATATGTTATATAATATTAATTGAATGACTTTAGAGAAGAATAAATACTTTAGAGAAGAAAACTCAACAGGGTGCTACCATCATAAAAAATGTGAGTTTTTAAATGAGAAATTTTTCCATCACCTCACCAAACAAGTCATCCAGTCCTCTACAGAGCAGACTTCACTTTGACACAGGATGCTGCTGAATGAAGATGACTCCAAGAGAAACCTGTGTCCCTTCCTGCAAACCACGTATTCCACATAGTGCCCAGTGACAGCACACACTAAAAAAGAGAGGCCATAGGCAGGATGAAGCAGGAGACACTCAGTGTGCTACCATTTAACAGCAGAAAGTGGGCTGGCTTTGTCTGATAACATTTGAGCCACAGCACTGCACATCACTGATATACAAACTACCCTGCTGCTTCTTCTGTGGCTGCAAAAGGAAATGGGAACACAGGAGAAGGGGTCTAATTTATCTCTTCACAGTTAAGTGAATTTTACTTGACACATATCTTCAAATCTCCTGGTGAAAGTAATTACAGAAGTGAAATATGTGGTAGTATATGATAGCAATTTCTTGTTTTCCTGATCAGTATCTAGTGCATCTCTAGTCTGGGAACGTTGGGTACTATTTTCATATAAATATCTTGTGCTTTGTTATTGCTGCATAATAACTATAAAAAAATGGGGTTTGTTAATACTAGTAAAACTTTTGAAGAGTTTTTAGTTTCTTTTGTGAAGAAATAATACTTAACGAAAAAGAAAAGTCTTTATGGTAATCTTTTGCTAACCTGACTTGTAGATATTGTTATCTGTAATAAGCTTTTCACCCTAGTTTGAATAAATATTTTTTTTATTTCATTTATTGTCCCATGAAGGACAAGACCAGCACCTGTAGATTCATTAAACAAAAATAGATCTTGGTATTGTATAGATATCCATTACAGGCCAGCTAAGGTTAGCATGTATTCTGTTTGATACTACCCAGCACAGTGCTATTTCCTAATATTATTAATTTTATAAAAGTGAAATGTGTCAAGATTTGGGAACTGTAACCATAGTTATGGGTAGCAGGATTCCAGCACTTAAAGGAGAACTGTTAAATTTTGAAGATTGAAAGTGGGATAGATAGATAGATAGATAGATAGATAGATAGATAGATAGATGATAGATAGATAGATAGATAGATAGATAGATAGATAGATAGATAGATAAATAGATGATAGATAGATAGATAGATAGATAGATAGATAGATAGATAGATAGATAGATGGATGTATAAGGAGCACAGCCTACTAGTAATGCTAAAGGCCCAAACCTGTTCTAGTGAATTTATGCAAGCTCCCTGACAGGAGCCCGTCGGAAAGAACAGAGCCTAGTCTAGCAATGAATCACCTTTCTTTATGAATTAAAATTTCTGGAGAAGATGTTCTTGCACCTGGCTATCCAAGGAGTCCCTCCATTCCCTAGTTCTGCCCTTTCCATATGTAAGAACAGAAGGATGCACACTCTATTTCAAAGAGTTAAATACAGCTTTTGCCAAATGCAATAAGACTGTTTGCAGATTGAAACTTTGAGAATTTCAGCATGCATTTTTTCTTTTTTTTTAATCAATAAGTAAACATTGCATAACCCTTGGAAAAAAAAAAGCCATGTTCCAGATTTTGCAAGAATTTTGAAAATCACGTAGTTAAAATCTATTTTATTCCCACCATATGAGTTTTTAGGTAATGGGAGTATATGATCTCACACCACACTACATGAGATTCATATTCTGTTTTCGCACCTATGTAGTGCTCTTCCGTAATGTTATATGAATACAGTTAAGAGCAGCCACTAAGAAACTGTTAGCCTGTTTGAGACAGAACATTTTCTAAAGTGGGAAAAAGAGCCTTGATCATCATTGTCATACTGGAGTTTAAAAAGAAGTCACATTTGGAAACTGTATTTACTGATTATACAGGGCACTGCATTCAAAATATCTGCAACAATTTGTACAATGTTTACCATTACAAGAGATTCCTGTCATAGTATGAATATTTCTCTTTAATGTAAATGCTCTATAGAACACAATATTACTTGAAAATAACATCACCAATTTAAGAGAAAAAGAAAAGGACTATATTTGCCTCAAACGACCAAGTTCAAATTTGAATCATGTGGCTTGAGATTTGAGCAGAAAACCATTATTTGATGTTCTCAACAAATCAGAAGGTGTTCATTAAAAGGTTTAATAGACTTTAGAGAGAATGCAAGTGTATACTGAGAGAATCAAGAGTCTGAGAGTGGGAATGGAATGATATCACCACGGTAAGCAGCACTATCAGCACTGGGGTGAGTAATACAGTAATGTGGATTTCTGATGGGACGAGCCACAGCAAACCTCCTGCAATACAATATGTAAGAACAGAGAAAACAGCTTCAGAAAATATCCACAGCACTGAGAAAGTGAGTAGCTTTTCTCTTTAATCAGATAAAGAATGCCAGGATAATAAGCTGTGTTAAACCGACACCAGAAGATGCTGAAATACTGCCTTAAATACTTGTCAATTTTTTAGGGGTCTTTTTCCGGAAAGAGACTGGATCTTACTAGTGACGCATTTGCAAGGAATGTCAGTTTGAATCTTTCCTATGACCCTAACACAGAGATATTCAGATTTACTAATGGACTCCAGGGAATAACTATGAAAATAACTTGTTACCCTCTTGAGGAGAATAAGGAGAAAGAGCATGCCCTGCTTATTTTGAAACTACAGATCTGCATCTGTCTGTACGGACAGCTTCAACTTAAAATTGGAAGAGGTGGCATTGCTTGTAACAGACTTGAAGCATATCTGTTCCACTTATATCTGGCTGAGAGCTTGCCCTGAGATCAGCTGCACAGTAGGTCAACAATAGCAGAAGGTCAAGCAAAATGGGACCAGGGAATTTTACTGGAATTTAGGATTACATATTAATGAGTTTGGAGAATTTGCAGGCTGAAATATTCTCTGAAAAGGAAGCCATATAAACGCAGAGCATTGCCATCAAATTAGATTTATTTCTGTATTTCCTGCTGGCTGGTTATTAAAGTTCTTAATTTGTTTTTTCCCATGTTTTCAGTGAAAAGTGAACTTACCAGAATAAATGATAGAACCCCATCTTGGAAAGTCTTTTTGTGGTCTGAATTCACAAAATATTTTATCCCACAATGCCAAAAGTGTATTAGTATTTAGGATGAGGTAGGGTTTCTTTAATTATTTTGTTTACATAATTAGATACCAGGTCATTAACAGAAGGCTCTCTTCTGAATGGTAGAAGATATATCAATAGTTCAACAACAGTTGCACTGTAAAGGTTTTGGTTTGCCTTTATTCCTGATTAACCATTTTCACAGATGTGTGATTTCAGAAAAAAAAAAATAATTGTGAGTACCCTTCCAAAAATAATGGTGGACAGAATATTGTACTTGACCTACACTCTAAAATTTCTGTTGACCTTTTCTTTGAAAAATTCCAGTACCCTATTATTTGAAGCATAGGTTTGAAAATAGATGAGAAAAAAGAAGTCTTTTGAAGATAGATCTCCTTTGTTGCTCCTGTAAAAATCCATCAGCAACATGCCATGCCATGTTGTCTTTGAGAAAAGTCAAGCTTCACTCCAAGAAACAGGGCAGCCCTGTTTCCTGTGCCTTTGGCACTCTGGTGCTGGAGAAAACCCTGTGAAAGAAGGAACTGCTGCATGGGAAGATATGTTCATACTAGGGACAGAGAGATGGATGGGAGACAAGGATATTAGGATATTAGGATATTGGGATATTAGGATATTGGGATATTAGGATATTAGGATATTAGGAAAGAGGACTAGGGTGGGAGATTAGCTGGACTTTTACATGGAACCACAACAGAAAATTGATTGATTTTAATTAGTCAGCTACAGAGGTTGAATGTACAAGGCAAAATCTTACTTTTGAATGAAAAAACTCTGCCAAGCACCCATGAACAAAATTCTGCAGTCCCACAGTGGAGCAAGGACCCGAGGGAACATACAGCTGTACCTGCTGCACATCTTCCCTCCCCGTGTTACACAACCAGGATGCACAAGCCGCCCTGGGCTGTGACCAGTATTCCCTGACATCACCAAATGATCCTGAACTGAAAACACTGATGCTGATAGAAGAAGATTTACTGTAAAAATTTATGTCTAAGTCAGACAGAGGTGCTACACAGAAGGACAGAACAGAGTTCCTTCTCTGTCATAACCAATCCTTGTACTGTTTTACTAAAATGGAAGAAAAGTTAATGGCAGGTTTTGTTGTTAATGGTGTTTTTGTTGTTTGTTGGTCAGTGCTACCTAGGAATGGATCTGAGAGCACAGCCTTCACTTTACACAGGCCAATGAGCTCACCATATTTGCAATAAATTCTTAGGGGGCTGAAGATGAAATACCAGAAACCTCTCCCCCTGTGGCTTGCATGTACGGAAATTTAAGTGGAGGCTGATTTGTGCTGACATTCCTTTTTACTTTCCAAGGCTGTAATGACTAATACTTCAGTAGATACTATACTAAAAGCTTCCACTTTCTCCAACAATAAAATTGAAGGATTCATTCAAATTGGAAACTTCCTCTGGCCAATTATTTTGATATGTAAGGATGCTGTAAAACAAAGATTACAGAAAAATAATTTCCATTAGTTATGTTTATCTGATTTTTCCTAAGACTTCTATAGCTACTGATGGGCTGTAACTTTTAATTTATAGTAAAAGAAGTAGAAAGAAGATAAAGTGGATTTTACTGTCAAATTTAGGTTTCATCCTAGCAGGACACAAAATTTTAATTTGAATACCCATGCTCAGCAACTGAAATTTAACACGTTGGAAATTATTTTTGGGTTTGTGTTCCTGGGTTTTTTGTTTTCTCAGAAGAAAGAGAAGATCATCTGGAAAATATTCCACCCTTTGATCCAATACACATCAATTTTAGATCTACCTTAACAGTTTTAAGCGTGGAATTCCTTATTTCTAGCCTTCTCTCTGTTATCAGAACAAATAGAAGGTTCTGTTTACCAGCAGCCAAATGATTTGCAGATGACAGTCAAAAAGGAATTTATAAAGTCTCTGTTCCAAGGAAAGCCATGATCCCCTTAGCTTAAAAAATCTCCAAACTGACATTTCCAATATTTTCAAGAATGCCTAAAAATCTAAAGCTCCACCCTGAAACTTTTTTCCTTTTTTTTTCTTCTACCCTTTTGTTCCCAAATATGTTCAAAATATTCCATCCCTTGATTCTATTGTAAACATGAATTCACAAAGAGCCAGAGCTCTTTGTAATTTATGGGTATTTTAAGGGTAAACTTGTTACAAGAACACCTTTTCTCCCCTTTAAACTACTCTACAGAACAGACCCATCTGTGAATACCAATCTCTTGGCCTCTCTAATACTCTTCCTTGCGTGTGTGTGTTTTTATGGTCTGCTCTTGCAAACCTTGCTTGCTTTGGGTAATCTTCCCTTACATCAGTATTTAAACAGAAGTGAGTGGAACTTGCATAAGACACTACTTGACGTGAGCAGCAGATGATAAAGCCAGGCTCTTTGTAGGTATTGCAGGATGTGATTTTTTTCCCTTGCAACAATAGCTTACTTCAAAAGAAAGGGCTGGAAAGGAAGTGTCCTTTGAGCAGCAGCCTTTTTGAAGCCACACGCTTAAGTCCTAAATCAGTGTGCACATCCTTCATGCAGAGCACAGATCACTTTTTACCATCCTGTAACACTGCATTCATTTGTCAGTCCTTCGGGACAATCATATTTGTGAATAGGGATTTCTTCTGAATTGTATTTGTCATCATTCATTTGCAAAATAAACTGACCCAGGTTATTAGGTAGTATGAAGTGGTATAACTCTACATATGTCAAAAAACTAAGGGTATCTGATGTCATACACATAAAATCTTAACTGCTATATTAAAAGAAGATTGCTCTGTGCAGCCTGCAAATTTCAGCATGTGGTACAGTAACAATGTCCAGATTTTCCAGCCTTTAGGTATTATGCGTGTGAAAATATGAAAAATGGACAAGACACAGGATCTTTTCGGTATTGCTTGTATTTGGGAAGCATTAAACACAAACAAGTGTGAACCTGTAAGGAAGTTTCTTATGACTGAAAAATATTGTTGCCCCAAAATTCTAAAAAGCTCAGAGACTGATGCTTCTACAGCCTTCACATAACTCCTCAGGGAAGAAAAAAAAAAATAAAAAAAAATAAAGAAAAAAATAAAGAAAAAACAAACAAACAAACAAAAAAACAAACAAAAAACCAAAAAAAACCCCACCAAAACCAACACAAAAAACAAACCACGATTATTTATTTTCTTGATGTCTTGTATGCTGACCTGAGAATCAAGGAGACATGACTGATCTTGATGGCCAAGAACTTAATAAACCACATGAAAGACAAAATACCACATACCTAGTAAAGGAAGCATCCTTAGAAAAGGTGACAATTCTTCATATCCCCTTCTTCTCGCCCATTAACACTAGTATTATTTATCACTTATATTTCAAATCAAAATAGATTGCTCTTTTTCCTCCTATGGATAAACACATGGATTTTATACATACCTCTCAGAAATCAGGTTTTAAATGTGTGCCATAAACCTGGAGAAAAGACCTACAGCTTACCCTGAAAGTGGGAATACTCTTTCCAGAGGTGTTTGTTTCTAATTTGCATGGCCGAGATGCAGTGGGATATGTGGCATACAGCCAAATAGATATGAGACAGCTTCCAGTGGAGGATGGATAGATGTGTGAAGTAAACCTGCTTGTGTTCATGAGCCTCCAGGGAAAGAGAGCTCTAGGTTCTGACTGTACAACTCAGAGCTTCTATAGACACTGAGGTCCCCTGGGAGAGTCACCCAGCACCTTCTGTGCTGCATAAATGAGAAGCTGAGCAACAAAGACTCCATCCTACCATTTTATTCATTTGACACTGTGAACCAGTCTGCAAGGATTAGAAAATGTTTGGAAGCAGAAATAACTCCAGGTGAAGGCCTTTGATTGCCACAGTAGGTTGCAAACCATAACAGGCGAGCACAAGAGATCACAGAACCTTACGAAACATTCCAGGACAGTTAAATGGAATACTTCCCTTGCACAATTTGAGAAAAGTTCATCTCTAAAGCATGACAGGAAAACTCTTGCTCAACACTGTTGTTTTCATTTGAACTCAAAATGAATAAACAGACCCAAAGGAGTCTGGCTTTAGGGCAACTACTCAAGTGATACAGATAGCTCTGTAATGAAATGCAACCTGGCCAACTACTTCAGAGAACAGCATTCATTGTTGTGATACCTAAAGAAAAAAGATTCCTCATGAATTGTCTTATGAAGATGTATTTCAGTCTTTTCTTACAGGTAAGAAGATCTCAGTACAGCACTAACTCCCAGGTCTGAGCATTGTCTTCAGAGCTGTAGCAGTACGAGTCATTACACTGTGACAACACAACAGATCAGGTAGTATCAGAAGAGACCTCAATGTCTTATATTCTNTATATATAAAATAGTCCTTTTCTATAGCAGGGTTCCTAGATTTTGATTGAATAATTTTCCCAGACATCCATAATGTCTGTTATCCTTTGAATTTCCAACTGAATTGCCAACACAGATAATTCAGGATACCATGGGAACTAATAGTCATAAAAAGAGATATTGTCTAGAAGGCATAACACTGTGAGCAGAGGACATTTTACTTGTTTATCTCTTCCTACATCACCAAACACTATTCAAAGTGGGAAGTGTTATTTTCTGGGAGGTTTTTTTTTTAGCACAATCTACAGACACTTCAATTAAATATGCCAATATTTTATTATTTCTCAGTGAAATATTCTGAATTAGATTTGTTATAGCTAAATCATCTCTATATTTGAATGCAAATATCTCGCATTGAAACACTTGACACCAAACACTGGTTTTCAGAATTACTGAACATTATACTACTGTTAATCCTAATAATTCTTGCTTTAATTGCAATAGTTTTAGGTAGCTTAGTTTCATTTCAGAGCTTGCCAAGAGGGGCATGGAAATCAGAGATAAAAAGAAACACAGATACAGTAGAAGGGGGCACAATGGAAGATTGTCTTGAATTTGGTAGCTCCAAGACCTTCATACTCTGAATCTGCTGGGTTTTGATTGAGTTACACATGTTACCAATCTATGCTATGAGTTATAATAAGATGATTTTGTAAATCAGTCAAAAAAAACAAAATGTGCAGGACATTTAGTGGCAGACACAGAGCTAAGTTAAAAAAAAAAATCTAAATCTGAATTATCACTTTGAAGAGAAACTTTTATTCCAGATAATAGTATTTAAAAAATAAAATTACAAACTCCTCAAATCGTTATTAAAGAGGATGGGGCTAGGAGTAGTGGGAGGAGGATTTTTCTTTAACTAAAAACAAAAACATGCTTGGATTAGTTTAAGGTTCAATCCTGCAAGTTGCCAAGCTTTCTGGTCCCAATTCAGTAAATTAC
>VXBB01006676.1:22045-95357 GCA_013399915.1 Illadopsis cleaveri | reverse complement strand
TCAACAAGAACAGTATTAAGAAAAAAAAAAAAAAAAAAAAAAAAAAAAAAAAAAAAGCAAGAATTTTGTTCTATCTGGAAAAATGGCTGCCTGGAAAGTTGAATTAGTTGAATTTAAGTGAGATGGGATAAAATTTCCAAGAGCAACAGTAACTAATTTAGGTTATGCAAGTTAAAGCATCTGAACACTGGAAGTACTACAGGTCCAGTGTCAAATACCTTCTCTGACCTTGTTCCAGATTATTTTTTCTCACAATGCATCTGATTTCTGGATCTGCTTCACTGTATATAAATAGTTGACCCATTAGTTATCTTTTCCTGACCCAATACAGTGTCCAATTATTTTCTTTTTTATTTTTTTCTCTTGACCTAGAAGAAATCTTTTCCAGGGCTGCACGCTGCTTATTCAGGGAGGGAAGATGCATGTGTCAAGACTTGATGAAGTGTTTAGATTTCACAAAATTGACATGGGTTTTGAAAAATAAAATAAATTAATGTAGAATGCAAAAAGGAAAAGTTAAGTCACAGCTCAATATGTTTTCAAAGCATTTTGTTTGGGCAGACAAATAATGGTCTTAAAGCATATCAACATCTACTGGGTATTTGTTCTGAAAGACCAGAAGCTGAACTTAAAACTTATGCTATTTTAGTACACAAGGGTCAATTCCACTTGACCATTTCTACCGAGTATGAATGGTTGGGAAGCAAAGGATATTACATACAGGGGATGGTATGCTACTCAGGCAGGGAATTTATGAAACAACCCCTAATCAAGTCTTTCAAAGCAAATTAAAGAAGGGTTGAAACAAGAGCATAACTCAGTTTGCGATAACCTTTGCAGAATATTTAGGACAAAATCCATTTTATTATTATGCTTTATTCTCATTATAACTTCCCATAAATTTCCTCAAGGACTGGAAGGCGATATAATAGCAAAATATAGTGCACTAAATATCCCACCAAGTCTTTACTCCATTCTTTACACCAAGTCTTTGCTCCATTCACTCCAGTTCTAATGCTGCTGCTGTTACTGCAGTGTCCCCATGCCTTCTAGTAACACACTAGACAACATGTCCAACATCTGTCAAATGTTTGTGCTCTCTGTTTCTCTCCTCAGGGGAAGATGTGTGTTTGGCAGAATGTTTTCTTTTCGAATTTATTTTTAATAAAATCTAAATGGCTGTGCTATTTGTTTGTTAGAGAAGTTAAGGAAATATGACTTGCACTCAGGACAGTAGGTACACAGGATGCCGTAGCCCAGGGGTACCTCTGGGAGAAGGAAGTGCAATTTATGCCCAGGAGTGGGAAAAAGAAGTGGGCAGGTCCTGAGGGTGAAAAGGTGGGGAGTGCTTAAAAGAAGCTGTGACAAGGGGTTACTCATCCAAACTGTGAATTCAGGAAGGAGAGGGTGAGACTTTATTTTTGCATGTTTTACTGCTTGCATTCAAATTTTATGTTGCAAATGCAAATGAGGAAAAAAAACTTCAGCTGAATTTCCACATTCCGTCCTCAAAGCCATTCATTACACACTTTGCTGCTGCTGCTCCTGAGCACCCCAGATTTGGAATAAGAGAGCTGTGACAGTGATCCCTGTGAAAGGCTTGGGAGGGTATGTTTGCACATTTACTGCCTACACTATTTTAATGTCCAGTTCAGGACAACCTTAAGAAATTCAAATGTATCTCACACATGTATTTTAAAAGGAGAGTAAAAGAAAAGGGAAAAAACATTGCCAGGACTTGCAGCTGCTGAGGACAGGGGTGCAAAGTTCTGTGTATTGAGAATTAAACACTATGCAATTAGAAGGTAAACTTAGATGGTTTTCAACTTAGTGATGTGCTCCTTTTCAGTCATTAAGAGGGATTCTAAGAGACTCCTATGAAAAGCCAGGAGGGGCTGGCTCCATCCTCCTTGCAGAAGTAACAAGTGAATTTACCTCTCAATAGAGTACATATGTTAATGGCAAATAAAGAATTGAGGTAATTTATTCAATGGATTCTTCTATTCTTCTGAAATAATGATTTTGTGTGACTGTTTCTCACTTAAGCGTTAAGAATAAACCAGCTTTCATGTAAATACTGTATCAAGTAAATTGTCCTTCCTCTGCTGTAAAAAGACTTTAACTACAGCCCTGTAGCTAAACCAACCCAATTCTCAAGGAATATGCTTAAAATAAACACTGCAGATAAAACATTAAATTGTCTTCAGGTGATATTTTACTATCCTTTCTATCACAATCATCACTTTTATTCATTCCATTGTTAGCTTTTTAACAGCTAAAACCAGCATGATTTAGAAAGTGAGACATCCCTTGAGCTAGAAAGAAGCAGCGTTACCAAACAAATCTTTAAAAATATCATTGTTCTCTGGCTGCAAAGACACATGTACATTTCCCTTGTTACAGGCAAATGTTGTCTATAAAGGAGGATTTATTTTTCACTGTTCCAAAACATAAATTTAGTCTCAGTGCTGTAGTCCCCAAAACTCCCACACATTTCATTGGAAAATATACCTGAACAAAGACAGCAAGTTCTGTCCTTGGAGAGGCCAAGAGTAGATTTTTGTTAGATTTATACCAGCAGCATGTGGACACAGAAAATATGCAATAAGTCAAAGAGATTTTCCTTATCAGAGATTTAGACAACCATTTGTCAGTATTTAACTGTATTGCTGGATGACTCATTCCCATTTCTAATACCTAGGAATACAGGGCATGTGTGGGAACACAATGTCTGCATTGATTTTAATCTGGTCTCTTTTTGTACTGTCTACAAATAGCTCAAAACGAACCCAATCAGATAAGCAGAGCAGAAAATGATTGCAAAAACACATATAGTAAGCCTCTCACAGAGGCCTCAGAGAGGCCAAGGAACACACAAAACAGAAAACACCAAGGTAGCAAAGAACAGCTCATGAAAGCATACAGTTTCTTTATGCCGTGGATGAATAATGTAGGTAGGGAAAGTGATCAGGCAGGGAAGAGAAAGATTTTCTTTTTAGGAGCAGGACCAGCAGCTGCCCTACTCGAAACCTAGTGCAACACATTCTTTTTAAGCTCTTCAGTTTTGGATTCCAAGCTTCATGCCAAAGGAGGAATTCATTATTTACACTAGACAGGTTGGAGAAGGCAGGTTCTCCTGCTATTGCACTAACAGTATTTAAAACATTCTGTGTGCTCTGGTCCTTGCTGAACTCCCTTTCACAGATGCCTGCTGAATCCTTGGCTCCAGAAGAGTGGGTGTGGTAGACTTTTGGGAATGAATCTTCCTGTTATGGGAGAATTTATCAGTTTTTAAGTTATTTCTTATACAAAATGAAACAAAAAAAATGAAATTTGTTATTGTTTTGCAAGTTGTTTCTCTGAAAATTACTTGAATCAGGACAATTCAAAAAATTTTCAATAACAAGCTCTTTGTTTTCAGTCTTGGCATTTGCTTTTTTGCTCCACATTTTAGTGAAGATCAATGTTTCAAAATTAAACATTCAAATAAAAGTATTTTTAAAATAAAACCAAGCCAATCATTTGGTTTTAAAATTTTCCAAATAGGTTCTGTCAATAAATTCAAAAGCTTCTGATATTGGGATATTCATCATAGATGCATGCCTCCAGAGTTTTGTCATAGCCTTGAAGAGTCAAGGTTATCCAACAAAATTTCGTTTCTGGTCTAGACCCTTAACACGTATTTCTTCTGCCATCCTGAACCCTGGGTACCCTTTTGAGACCCAGAGTGGAAGGAAAGAAACAAACATGGGTTGTGGGATAACAGGCTCACCTCTAATCCAGAAGGGATGATAGAAAGAAGAAGCAGTCATAGAAGTTTATACAAGGGCGAGATGACAATCTATCAGATGTTAAAATAGTCAAAGAGTCAGAGTAGCATCTTTGACTACTCATATGCAACATAAATTCCTTTTTCCACATCAGAAGAAATTATAATCCCCCTAAGGGGACTGCAATTACACTGATTTTACATCACAATAAATCAGAGAACTGTCAAAATTGCTATAACAAGGGTCAGAACATCATCTTGCCTTGTCCGTGTGGCCATGCATCTGCCCTTCATTCTTTCTGGTAGGCATCTTTCCTTTGTGAACCACTTCTCTGAACACAATTATGTGGAAAAATGGAGAGGCTCACAGAAGTTCCTGAGGCAGTGCCAACTGAAGGAGGCATACATTCCCCTAGCTCAGAGGAGTCCTTAGCTACAGCAGAGAGCCAGAGCTACTACATCTCCCTTTTCTGATCCTGGAGCAAGTTCTGCTTACAACAACCCAGGGCCCTCTATGCCACATCCCAGGGCAGATGTCTGCAGTTTGCCATCCTGGGACAAGTTTCTTGTAGGAGACCTATGTGTTCCTCTGTAGTTCACATCAGCAAGAGCACGGTCTGCAGAGAACAGCCATGTGATTCATGTTTGCAGCTGCCCCCTGAATACATTTTCTGAGATCATCCTAGCAGAGAGCTATGAGTTTCTTCCAATTTGCAGACCAGATATGCAGTATGCTTAGAACTGGGAAGAACAGTGTTGTAGTGTTATATCACAAAGACCTTCCCAAAAAGAACACAGGAACAATAAAAAATATTAGGCATCCAAAAGCAAGTGGGAGAGCAATTACATATTTGGAACTGTGGCAAGCCCAAGTAAAACTTGACTGCATTTTCCATCTAGGAAGGAATCAGGTTTTTAAAAAGTTATTCTGAAGAGAGCGTAGGGTTTCACAGCTTGAAGGCTTCATGTCACCCTGTGTCCTGTGACGATGACTACCTCCCTGTTTACTTCTGAACTGAATGGAAAGTTGCTTATGTACCTCCTACACTTTTGCTAGCATCTTGATCCTTGTCTTCCAGCAGCCTCAGGGAAGGATTACGATAGATAAAGAATCCCCAAAGAGAGAGAAGGAGGGCTTCCTAATCCTGTTCCTTGGAATAACCTGTTCTACAAGTGCAATTTATTTCCTTGATGGCAGAAAGTTTTGTGGAAAGTCTATGAGGAAATGGTTTCAAAACTCCAGTCCAAATTCATTGCAAATACCCCAAAGCTTTGTGCAACACCAGGGAAGCTCAGGGTTTTCCTAGAGCCTACTGGGTTTACTGGCAGCCTTGCATCTTCCTCTGCCAAGTGTGGATCTGTTGAAGCCACAATGATGGAGAAACACCTTAATATTCTCTGTACAGGATAGTCAATGAACAGAAACACTAATACCACCTTGGATCACATTATATTCCTCTCATTAATTTATTCAGTTTAGACAGATAACAGCAAGCTTTCCCTTCCTGCAAAGCACAGGGCAGGGAAGACACTGAAAGGCATCAGTATCTCATCTACTGCACAGAGGGGTTAATTTGTGTCTGTGGAAACCCCATTGTACCCAGATCTCAGGGACAGCAAGGCCTAAGGGCCAGCAGGATGTCAGAGGAAGAAATTCAATAAGAAGCTACTTAAAACACAATAATTCAAGGGGATTATCACCTTAGAAATCAACTAAATGAAGCATATTGCTTGCCAAATAAAGGAAAAACGGGTTATTTATTGTTTTAGCAAGAATTTTTTATTAAAGTTTATTGTATTCAAATAATAAAGATAAACAACAAGGTAACTTCTGATATTAAATAATCATCTTCTCTGAGAACTAAACTGTTGTTCTACTAAGTTTTTTGTTTTGTTTTTAAAATACAAGTTTAGTTTTAATTAAACAACTGAATATTGAATCTCACATTTTTTGGAACAGGCTGCTAGAAGGGGTTTTTTTGCCTTTAGCTGTCAGCTGGAATAAGTATCCTAAAAATGCCAAAGACAAAGATATAAACGTCTCTGACTTCAATCTGTAAAATTTAAAATCAGGTTAGATAACAGCAAATGTGTGGCTTATATTCCCCAACTCTGCACACATACTCAAGTTTACTATAAATAAAAATTTCCTCTGATTTACATCTGTTTTGGTTTTTTTTTTTCTGTTGAGCTAAGGGTTGATTCTCCACCCACACATGTAACAACAGCTAATTCCCAATTAATTTTAAAAGAACTTTAGTAACAAAGTATGCTGGAAAGGGAGTGAAGTTACTGGAAATTAGGCATCTGGATTGTCTAAAGTATAAGGGTTTTTCCATCATGCTGGAAGGTAATTTGACTTCAGGAAAAAATATACAATACTTGACTGGTTGATAAATTCTGATGATTCATTTTGCATGTAGAAACATGCCCACTCTCGCCATTTGAACCAGACACTAGTTTGTTTTGTTTCTTAAACAGTGTGAAACGGCAGGATTTATATATCCTTAATAGTTGCCAAAACTAGATTAAGACCAACCTAGCACAGATGTCAGATCCGTGGATGTAAGATCTCCAAATGACAGGAGACTTTCCTTTTAAGTGTTCAAATACCAGAAACTGAAAAATCTGGAAATGGGGCTGGGAATAGTTCTGTTACACAAAACTACGTGAAATCATGGAGAGACATAACAAGCAGACTGGCCCCCTTTAAAGCCCCACGACAGAGACATTGGTTCAGAGCATGTTGCTGGTGTCCCATCTGCCTTTCACAACGCTTGCTCCAGCAGATGCATTCCTTTCTGCAAGTGCAGAGTTTACCCATCTCCTAGGGACTTTCCTCAGCTGTATAGCAATGAGAGGGACTTGAAGTAATTCTAAAAGGAAGTGGTAGTTAAACAGAGCAACCCTGAGGGAGAGATGTCATAAGCTGCATCAAAATTCAAAAAAGGTTTCAAGGAGATGATCCTGAAGCATTCACACTGAGCTCAGCTTCAGCACAGAAGGAAAGCATTACCTCAGGCCTCTGTGTCACACCTAAGCAACTGAGGTGAAGCACATCTTTAGCTTTAAGCATTTAAAAGTTAAGTGTCTACATTAAACCAGTAATGATAAAGAGTGAGGCATAGCCCAGGGATCCCTTATCTCACTGGAACCAGGGTCCCAAATGCATGGATGGCTGCTCTGCACTGGCCACAGCCTGGCTCCATTCCAGGCACCTCACACACACAGCATCACATACCTCCGTGAGGTAAAGTCATGCAATCCTAATGCTCAGCCTTCATCTGCTTTGTCTTTGTATCAGAAAGAAATTATAGTTTTATTCCATACATTTATTTTTAAACCATGTCACTTTTAACATGTCAGGGCTAAATGGAGAGATCAAAATGATTTGTAGGGATGGTGTTCAGTCAAGACAGCATCCATGGCGCTGCAGCAGAACAAAGGGAAGCATGCAGGGAGACAGTGCAGAGAAAAGCCTCAGAAAACCTGCAGTGCAGCAGGATGAGTAAACTAGCTAACGAAACACTTGATATCTTTGTACAGCAAGCCACAGCAAATGAGGCATGAAAGAGTAATCTGGACATGCACTTAGTGAAAGGAACAGACTGAAAAAGAAAAAAACAGTCATATAGCTTCAAGTTGGGATATTGAAAAAGAAATAATAAACAGTTCAGGGTTAAAGAAAAAATTAAGTGTATTTGGAAACTGTGAAAAAAACTGAAGTATGATTTGCTGTTTCTTTATTTTGCAGAACTTAAAGACAGAAGAGACCTTTGGATCATCTATTTTGACTTCCTGAATAATACAGGTTTTTATATTTCTCTCATCTTTTAATACTTAGGTTACTTTTTCAGGTACAGTTAAACCAATGCAATGCTTAGATGCATGAAAACAGGTATCCCTGATTACCTGTGTCATTGAACTACACTGTTAGGCTAAAGGACAGAAGGATCATTTCTGTCCTTCAGGGAATAAACAGTTCCACTCCACAGGCAGAGGACAGGGAAGACAATTCAGCTCGTAACTGAGGCCATGCCAAGAAGATAATAATCCACATCGCTGACTGAAAACCAAAACCAAAAGCTATCAAAACAGCTGTTTTATCCAGTTGCAAAATTTATATTTTCCCCAAAGCTCACTAGAGTTTAAGTGCACAAAGAGAGCTCATCAGAATATGTACCTCCCGAGCAGGCTTCCCATTTTTATCCTAACCTCCTCTTTCCATTTCATTCTCAACAAATGGCCCTCCTCATCAGTATTGGAGAAGTCAGGAGACAAGCTAAGCAAAAGTCTAAAATAAAAAATGATCAATTGTTCTTAAGGAGACAGAAGAGAGAGAAAAAAGAAAGAAAATATTCTTCTCCATTCTTACAGTCATAAAAGCCCTGAAGCATAAGATTTGATTAAAACCATATCTTTATTTAGAGCTGCAAATGCTGTGAGCATACCTAAGGCAATGCTTAACCCTCTGTTCCCTAGACTAGGCTCAGTGATTTCCACAGGGCTGCTTGAGTGCTGCAGCAGCGAACCCTCCAGCATGAAATACTACTGTGGAAAAAGAACTGCAAATCCTGTAGTTACAAAGGGAGAAAACAGCGAAAAGGTGAAGTAAAGGTTTCAGAGTAAGAGAAGGAAAGAACAGGGGAATGTAAGGCACCTAAATACACGAAAGGCTATCCAGTTTACTACTTAACATAAAGGATGATAGGATTTTGCCCAAAGTCGAATTCAAAGTCAGAAATGTACGTAAATCTCATTTTAATTATGTCAAATAGAGACCCCAACACTGTCTCGGATCCTCTATTTATTCACCCTTACCTGACACCTGAATTGAATACCAGTTCCCTGTGTTCAGTATTCCTTCGACACATGCAAATTTCACCACAGACAAGGTCATTTTCCTCTTGCATAGTACTCTCTTGTCCATATATCCCAAGACAACATCAGTCTTTCATGATAAGCCTTTAACATAGTTCTGAGAGAGGAGGTTATCTATGAAGGCACTATTCCTCCTTACTGACTAACGGGGGGAAAAAGAAGAAGTTGAAAAAAGGAAAAAGAATGTAAAGAACATCATTGTCTACCTGTGGATGCAGTCTGATTATATGATTCTCAGATCTACCAGCTGTACTATCCCGGCTGTCAGCCTACCAACATCTAAGGTGGTACCACACACTACTGTGTATCATGAGACTGTTCTCATGATTTACTACAACTTTTTATGTCTTCTTCAGACTTGCTATTAATGATTTAAATAACAGTTACAGTTCTTGTGAGACATATATAATAAGTTTATCTATTCTGAGGTAGATGTATCTCACAATGGACATCTTTCCTGATATGGTTTTTTTTGTGTCCTGTCATTGACTTCAAGTAGGTCAGGGTTTTCATTTGTCTTTTAAAAGGCTTATTATTGAAGCAGTCAGTTTTCTGGGTTTTAAGGAGTCATCACTTCTCACTTTCTTGGAAGGAAGGATGTAAAATATCCAACCATCTTTTTTTAGTACTGCCTACATGAAGGTGATGATTTCTCTACACCAACAATCATTTCAATTTTGAGGAAAATGGCAATTCTTAAAGCTCTAGATACATTCAAAGAAGTTTGTGAGATATTTTACTCACACAAATGAGCTCACATATTTTACTCACTTATAAGAGAACACATGAGAGAAAAAGGTGATTTGTACAAAAACAAACAACATGTGTTTAGGCCAAAGATGCCTTTTTTGTCAATAAAAATAAAGTCTCATCTTGTGCAAAGTGATGGATTTTGCATTAAGGAAAGACTGTATATTAGTATATAGTTTGCTCCTGGTCACATTGAATCTGCAGCAAATACAATCCAGGCTGGAGTTACCATGTGAAATTATTGTGTTGAAATGCTTGTAGCTGCCATATGCAGGCAAAGGCCACTTTTATGTTGATTTACAGTTTGTATCATCTTACCTCACCATTATCTGCATTGTTCTGCCCTGGCACAGGTTCACTGCCTGTACCTAAAACATTCCAAGTTTATACAGGGGTGAGCAGAGGAGAATCAGCTTTACCAGCTTGCTGAGGAAAGAATGTGATAACAGCACTTGCTACCACATAAAGAAACTGGAAAAAGAACTGACCTGAAATATTGCAATAGATACAAGGGAAAAGAGAAGAGAAAAAGTCCATTTCAGTGACTTGCAAACTAGCACAAAGACAAGGATTAAGCAGTGGTTTCCTAGGAAGAATGAGCAAGTGGCATAAACTGCTTAACCTAATCCCATGACATAAAAAGGAAACAAAGACCAATTGACAGAGAACAAAAAAGGGGAAAGAGAAAACAAGGGCTTCTTTCTTTTCTGTAGTGTCTGTGGTTTATCAGATACTACACACCTTGAAGAGCAGTTTAATTGGATGAAGAGCTCTCTGTTATTATCCAACCACATAATCACATTAAAGTTTGACTTACTCACTTCAACCAGAACAAGTAGATAGCAAAGGGTCAGGGAATTATGTAAATTGGAGCACGCATTTCTCCATGAACCCTGAAAGACTGAGACAGACTTAAACTATATTAAATGTTTTTTATCTTCTTAAACAGATTTTCCAAAAGTAAAACTCCAAAACAGATGTAATCAAATGTGTTGTTGACTTTCCTCTCTTAAACAAATCAGCAAGTGATGTATGTCACCACAAAGCATGTTAGCTATTTTCAGCAGCTTTTCATGTGTGTTATGAACTGATCTGTGGCTTATTTTAACTATATGTAACAGCAGCTGTGGGGTAAAGGATTTGAGATGTCAACACCCAACTGAAAATGGTCTCCTGTGGCTTTGGCATACGTCATGCAATGGCTGCTCTGGACTGTAATTCCTCCCGATAAACAACGAATTCCCTCCGGTGTGCAGGCACAGGAAGAGGATGAAGCCATAGTGGGAAGGGGAGATAAACCCTTCCCTGCAAAGTGGCAGTGAAGAGAAAGTAAGCAGGAGAAGAAGTGAAAAGAAAGATGTACAGCAGAACCCCTAGTTCTCTCCACCAAATCTACTTGGGCACCAAATTATGATCTCTTCACATTCATAATTTAGTGTATGTGCTTTTTTTGGGGAGCTGAATCCACACTTTAGTCCAGATACTATTTAATATGAGCATAACATTAACACCTCATTTCATCTTTACTTATGTGGCCACCAATTGCATTATTCACAGCTGCTATGTGCAGGTCAATGATCCTGGCCAGGCATGCCTTTATCACCATTTTGACTTATTTCATGCAGCTTAGAAGATCCAAAACCATCTGAGTAGTGTGAGAACTTTTTTTGTTGTTTCAGTGTGCAGTAACTGAAACTAGATATGCAGTAGTGAAAAATGGAACATAAATGCAGTTGAAAATTGTGATCCTTTCCCTGTATTACTAAACCACCAGACTTCTTTACTAAATTTGAAAGTTTTATTACAGATGAAGTTGTCTTTCTGCCATTGTTTTGGTGTTCGCTGCCAGAGTTATACATGAAGACCTTAATCGGCTCAGTGAGATAGAGCTTTTTCATTTTATTTTGAACTTCCTGCAATTCACTTTTAATATATATCCACTGTTTAATAAGAAATTATCAAAGGGTCTGGGAATTCTCTGTGTTCAGGGCAAAGTGATGAATTTTCATGCACACTAGAGATACCAAGTAGCACTTCCACAGGAGCAGGGAAAGGACTGAAGTTAAGATGACTCACACTAAAAAGCTCTCACTGTCTCTCTCTACCCCCTTCCCTTCTCTCCTCCTCTCTCCCCAGTTTGGCAGAAAAGAAAGTAGGCAAGCTGGAAGCTTTCAGTTCTGCCTGATAGTCTAGCAAAATGCCTAGTACAGATGCAGGGAGCCAGCATAAAAGCATGGAGTCTGATTAGATGAGATACCAGGAGCCAAGAAAAAGATTGTGGTGCCTGCTGAGTTGAAACGGAAGTCAGGTTGAAAGGAGGTGTTCCTCGCTCAGGCAGGCAGCACAGGCACTGGGGAAGAGTAGGAAGTGAAAGATGAAAAAATGTAGGAAATGCTAATGTTTTAGAAGAAAACCTGAGCACATAGCAATTAAAAAGAAAAAAAAAAAAATCATCAATCACATACTCTAATCTTATCACTAGGGGTATCAGTATCACTAAAAGACACTTCAGGATGTGTGGAAGTAGCAAGCTCCATTGAAGGCCAAAGAGGAATTTCAGATACTCACTGCCATCGACAAGGTTGTACACATGGCTTAAAATATATGCATCTATGCTTGAACAAAGATTCTTGAAAAAATCTATTGCATTACCAAGCTCAACTTTCCTGTCATCTGTAGAATAGAACCGAAGAAAACAGAAAGAATAGTTCAGTTGGAAGGGACCTACAACAACCATGTAGTCTGATTACAAGGTACATCAGCTTTTTCATGAATTATAAAATATGACAAAGGTATTAATAAGTCTAGAATTTTACCCAGATTACTGTAGTGTCTTCCTTCCTCCCCGACACACAAAAATAGGTGGAGATACTAAAACTAGAAAATGAGTGAACAAGAAAGGTAGGACTGAAAATGTCACTGAGGTCAGCAGAGAGAGTGAATCTTTTAAATAGAATGAGGTATACAGTCAAGGAGAAGTTATTAATCAAAAAAGAACTAAGCAGACTACCCCCACTGAACTGATTTGTCTTTGTTCCTCAATGTTATTGCTCACGCTGACTATTCCATTTAATTATGATTAGCACTTGTGGGAGCCAGAAGTGGGTGATGGGCAGGAAGACACAGGAGTGCCTGTAATGCAGCAAGTGACTGATCATTTCAGGATCCTCCATGACCCTCTGTGTCCCTCTTAAGTGGGAGTGTGAAAGCAAGCAATAAAAGGACTAGCTATTTTTCCTCTTTTTTTTTTATTATGCATTCCACATTTCTAGACTTCCTTTAACTCCCACTAGACACTTGAAAAAAATCACAATCTTAAATACCAGGCTTTAAGAAATTTTAATTTAATTTTCTTCAAAAATAAATATTTGAAAAATAATTTAAAAATGTTTGCAATCATGCAGATGAATCTTGATCAAATCACTGTTCAATTCCTAGTCTCTGTGTAATTACTTGCGTAAAACACCTCTTGTGAATAGCAAGTAAATCATTAGTGATTAGATTTTTTTGGATTGTTTTGAAGAGACCCAGCTGCTGTCTTTATGTCAAAGAACATCCATAAGGCACCAGTGATTAAACAGCATGGTATTTTTGCATGTCAGACATCACATGCTTGGATATTAATCACGCTTAGTGCTTTTCAGATGTGAATTGTGAAGCATCTCAGTGAAAAACAGTCATAGTCTCTCTTTACAGACTGGGAAGCCGAGGCACAGGCCAAGCGACTTGCTCATCTCGTGCACCACATCTGAGGTCACAGCTCAGATTCCAGCAGGGGAAAATTTCCCTTTGTTTCTTGAATTTTCACCCACCTTTCATTTTCCAATTCAAGTGCCGAGACAAAGAAAAAATTTGGATCATTTGATGATAAAGAAGACAAAAATCCCAAATGACAACACAAAAAAAAACCCCAAAACCCTAAGAACAGGGCAAGCATATTGCCAAGATTAGAACTGAATTTAAATTAGAAAAAAACTACTAACCTTGTGTATTTTTTTTTTCTAAAAGGAAATATACTAAAGCTTTTTCCTGAATAAACACCTCTTCATTCGTCCTAAATCAACAACTGAAAAATAGCTCTCCTGTCCAAAAATTGTCATATTGAATCATAGTTCTATCCTCATTACTGAGATATATATGTAGAAAGAGAAAGGGAAGCATGAAGATTTCTCTGCTTAATTGTGATCGCTGCAAGAATTGTTTAGTATACCTGCAAGACATGTTTTCTGCATAAAATATGGTGGCTTTGCAAGTGACTCTCAAAAGTAATTTTTCACTGTTTATATAAAAAAATATACATATGAAACATCCATTGAAGCATATATATAATGTTTCATAAGCCAAATGGAACAACAGCTGTAAGTCATTACCAAAGTGAGAAATTAAAACCTTCTTTTGTGTCAGCTGTGCAGAGGGCAGAGTTATTTATAAGATACCCTAAATATATAGTTGAGTTTCCTACTGAACTCAAAAAAACATGCAGAAGCTACTCATAAAGCTGAGTCAGTGACTGTAAAAAGATGAGTTTGTGGAGCAGTGCTGAGCTGGACCAGAGAGATCATGGTGACATTTAGTGGTTACAATACCACTGGAACAGCAACCAACTCCTCCAGAGGAAGTGGTAATGTGCTTACTCAAATTTTCTGCCCTCCTTCAGGTTCCTGAATTCACAATCTGAAAGTCTTCAGCAGGCTTAAATCCGGAGACGATAATGCTCCTCCACTTCCTTGCCCAGGAAGCTTTAAATTACAAGGATGGATTATTTTAATTGCTACTCTTTGGCTTCTGTGCTGGAGCTATTGGTAAACATATGGATGTTGAAGTAATAGCTGTATCAGACCATGGTGTTTTGCAGCCACTGCATCATAAACTTTTCACCCAGCATATTCAATAAAGAATATAAGTGGAAATATTCATAAAAAACTTGTAGGCAATAGTAGGTTTATGTCCTAATATTAGTAAACTGCCCACTAAATTAACCAGCATGTGTCATCAGTAAGCAAGTCTTGAAGACATGGGGCAAGCTCTGAATTGCTGCAAATGGAAGTCAGGGACCTCATAGTGCTAAAAACCTGTTTCAACGATTTCTATATCTGCATCCTTCTGAAAATAAAATCCTAATGTGAGTGCTTCTATAAATTATTAAATAGAGAAAAGTTCAAGCTCAAATTCTGCATCCAAATGTGTTTGGATTATGATTTTTTCAGGCTCCTTAAGTGAGAATTTGGGTCAACACTGCTGTGACCCAATTATCAAGAAATATTTACTAGAATTCAAAGACACCATTCTTCATTATTGGGATCACAAATCATATACACCAGTGCAGAAAGAGAGCAGCATAATAGGGAATAAAATGTCCTCCAATCTCTGAGTCTTGAAGAGATTAGTCTTTGCTAATGGCAACCCTTTTCAAGGCTACTGATTGTCCCAACAGCACAGAAGGGAACAGAAGGAATTTACCCCATCCTCAGGTTCACCAGCAACTACCATGGCTGCCTGTTGTCGTTCTTCAAATATCAAGGTACTTGCTGCTACCCGTCAGATGCCATACAACATGTGTTCCCTTTTAGATCTTAAGCTACCACTGCCTCCATGGGCAAGCCTGAGAAGAGACAAAGGACAAGAGGGGAAAGAGAAGGAGGTGAGAGCTCCTGTGGCCCAAGAAGTCAGAATCAATAAAAGCTTTCCCATTAGTTTCAGCAGAGGATGCAGTTGATTCTTCTTTGCTTCCCTTTTCTCAGAGATTGCACCTCACTTCCTCAAGCCCTCAGCATCCAACTCCCTTTCAGAACTGGGTTCCCTAGGCCTTCTTTCCTTTGGGAGTAAGGAGTCAGCCCTACCTTGAAGTGCATGTGCCCAAGCCATAGCTTGTAATAGCAAACAGCACCAAGCTCCTCCATAAAAATTTTTACTCTCTTAGGGATGGACAGAAGCGCTGATTTTTCTGTTTCTATTTTATAGTGGCAAAAAATTAGGTTCTAAAAAAGTCGTCCAGTGAACAGGAAGAGAGAGATTCTTGGGGTCTTACTGACCACAGCTGAGGTGTCTTAGGGTCCTATTTCACTTTCAGTTTGCCTTTACAGCAAGGCCTGTATGCAGCATATAGCTACACATCTGAGTCAACAGTTATTTGTTCCACATCATGATTTTATGTCAGCTAAATTTCAAACAATGTGCTGCATACAGGGATTCTGATCAAGGGTTGTATAAATTGCAGAGCTCTTCCACCCACCTTAACCTGCAAACTACTGTGTGAAGGCAAAGGATTGCAATGCACACGTGCACAAGTCCCAGTAGACAGCTGAGTGCAAAGACAGTAGATGGTGACAAGGCAGTAGCAGCAAAGAGGTAAAACTGTCAAATTTAAAGATAAGCCTAAAGGCATCTCTCTACCATGCTTTTATTATCAGTGGTGCTGAATTCCCCAGAGTTCTAATAGATAGCTATAAAGAGGGTAAGGAAGGGAATACTGGTTCTTTGGTATGCATGCTGTGGGGTTCAGAGTTTGCTCTAGCTGGACAGTAGCTGTCCCCTCTGAGCCAGCCAGGGTGAATGTGCCAGTGCTGTGGTGTGCTGGGACCACAGCCCCAGGGGAGGAAGGGTTTAGCTGTGCTTCCTCCCCCTCAGCCACTCCTCAGGCCAGAAGTTGGACAGACCCAGCACTTTATAAGGGAGGAGAACAAGCTCAGGGTAGATGTAAAACACAGCTGATACCCCCACTGCCCAGAACAGTGGGCAAACAGCTACTTGGTTAGTGGTTTATGCAGCTATGAAACACCACATGGAATATCAGGGTGCTCCAAATTGTCCTGTGCTAAATAAAATATAAACCCAGATAAAAGAAAGAAGGGAATGTGTATAATTTCAGTTATCTTCATCCATTTTTCAGCTAACCACTTAATCACAAAACTAAATAGTTGATTTGTATGGATTAATTGTGAGGAGAGGCAGTCACAGACAAATTGTCTTCAGCCTCATTACCAAATATTCTGGAAAAGACAGGAAGCAAAGTCTTAATCTAATTGTGCTGTTGCATGATGCCAATAATTATGTACCCAATATGAGAGCTAAATTACTGGGATTTATCTATTTTATCAAAAAAATATTAGATTAGCTTGTGTTTTCAGCTAAGCAATATTGGTTTTAATTTTTGTAGTCTTGTTTAATCTCTTTGGTAATTTTGCAAAGGATTAAAACATTTTGGGTGGCTAAACCAGTTCTGGTTGCATTACTATCCCAAATGAGCAGATTTACCTCTTGTTCTGGTCCAGTTACTGCTTCCAGGGTAGGATAGCTTGCTCATGGGAACTCCTGGTTAAAGAGCCAATATAACCAACCCCCAGATCCCTTCCCCACGCACTACATGTGTAAGGCTTAACAGCTTTTTCCATTCCTTTCTTCTTTGCAAGGCCTGACAGTGAGCTTGGGTTTGAACAGCTCCTAACCACAGTTGCACCCATATTGACTGTAAGGACTGAGTCTGAAACCAAAAGTTTTGCCAATCTATGCCTGAATAATCAGTCACCTTACCCCAATGTTCAGTCAGGGTGGAAGGCAACACAGAGGCTGTGGAGACACAAAGGAGCTAACATAACAGGCATACACATTCCCACTGACATGCAAATATGCTTCCTTCAAGGTATTAACACAGGATTGAGATCATGAGTCAACCCCTTTTCCCCCTAATCTCCTCCCCTTAAAGCAATGATTCTGGCTTAAAAGGTGTAAATACATACATATAAACACACACACACATATATGTATAAACACACAAATTTTTGAAAAACAGAGCTGTTGTCTTCCTAATCTGCTACCTTTTAGAACTATTAAGCTTTTCTTTACATTTTTCTGACTAAGAGGGGTTTATTCCTCTTTGGAAAAAACAAATCAGCTTTTTTGCATAACTACCTGAATCCGGGAAGTGGATAAAGCTAGTAATTTGAGGAAATTAATATGCTATAATTAAAAAAAAACCCTATATATGGGTTTATGTGCCATTTGGACTGTGTTCAGCCTGGTATGAGTGTAAACCACCAGTATCATACCCTCAAAAATAGGGAAGACAGGGACACATACTGCAGAATAAAGATATTACAGGATTTTTTTGCACCACAAGCTGGAATTAAAACAAATTCCAATAAAGAAATCCTAGACATTAGGAGACAGCAAGAAATCTGCCATCACCTGTCCAGGCAGAACTTCACTTTTGCTGTTAAATGTAGTCAGCTTGTTGTATTTTATTATTATTTAAAATCTTTTGCACTGTCACTTCATTCATCTAAGATGAGAATAAAAGGTTTTCAGTTAAGGGAAGTAAAAATATTAGCACTATTTTAAATCACTAAAGAAAAACAATGAAAAGCATTTTTAAAAGCATATTAAAGCCCAAAGTTTAAATTAAAATGAAGAGCTTATAGATGCTAAAATTGCCTTATTAGGAGCCAGAAAAGAATGATGCTATCCATTCTGCTTATCTATATCTATTCATTTTCATAGCACAAATCCCTTTGTAACACATTTTTCCCTCTAGTGGCCCAACTACTTTAGAGTCTTTAGTAGTCATTATTTTCTAAAAACACTAGAGCAATTTTAGTCCTCCAGACATGTAAGACTTCACATAAAAGAGTAGAAATCTCCTACAGAACGCAAACAAGTCACTTTTATATAAAAGCAGCCCTGACTAGATTAAATCTCTGGCACAAGAAGCTGAGTATATAACTATACAAGTAAACATCCATTTAGGTTATATATTAAGCCTTTTTA
Source organism: Illadopsis cleaveri (assembly GCA_013399915.1). Classification (NCBI taxonomy): domain Eukaryota; kingdom Metazoa; phylum Chordata; class Aves; order Passeriformes; family Timaliidae; genus Illadopsis; species Illadopsis cleaveri. The sequence continues at coordinate 77,194 of VXBB01006676.1, read as the reverse complement.
TCACTTGCTGTATTATAAGAAACAATAAACTATTATAGCATGATTGCTACAGTCCTGTTCTCTGGGATGTAGTTTAAGGCCTCTTTCCTCCCCACTGCTATTTTTAACCAAATGATCCACTCATTTCCTCAATGGCAGGCTTCTTGTATAAAACTCAATAGCAATTTTAAAATCATTCTTATGCATATGATTCAAAGTAAATTTACAAGTAGAGCACATGTATGGAATATTTAAAAGTATTTATCTTGATAACCACCAGGAACTTCTCTTTGACTTTTTACTTAATGTACAACAAAGACTCTTCATAATCTCTGCAATTTTTTTTTTAACTGGAATTCTCTATTTTATACAGTCCTGAAGTTTCAAGGACAGAATTCTGGAGATTTTTTTTTTTTTTTTCCCTTTCGCATATCACAGTCTAGACACTCACATTGACTGGTAGTGTCATCCCAGCTTTGGAAAGGTTGTAATTTTGTCTATCATATAGACCTACTGATCTTTCTGGAACCACTCAGTCTCTGAAAAAATGCACAGAACTATTTGTCTGAAATTCCAGACTTCGAAAAACCCATATTTGATGTGTTGCTTTATTACTTGTATTAATGAAGTTAAGGATGACAATGTTCATAAGCATTAACAGCAGCAAACTCTTTAAGATCAAAAGCAAAAAAAGCTTGACCTTACTGGAGACAATAAAGACTTCTGCTGTCTTGAGGGGAAAAAAAAGTTGCAAAAAAGAGTGCACAACAAATGGCATCTTTTGTCAATACTTAAGTTTGCCACAATCCACACTGAGAACTGGGGCAATTTTTATAGAGTAGCACTGTTAATCATTGCTAAGGTCTTTCTGAACTGACTGGTGTCTTCACTCAGTAAATTACTTCAGTTTCAAGTTATAAATGAACCCCAAGTTTCTCCCTTTGCATTGTTATCGCCTTCCAAGAAGAATGATTCCCAGTGCTCAAAGAATACCCAGATGGAAGTGTTGTTACAGGAAATACTAGGATGGCTCAACACATTCTCTGTGAATTTAACAAATAAAACATACAATCACCAGCTTCCCAAAGAGCCCAACAGGCATGAAGTGGGCTCCTGCCATACAACTTGCATTGCCAGAGCTTGCCCATCATTTGCTCTAAATCAAAAGCAAAACCTCTTAATTTTTGTTACCAGGTCAAGAAAATTAATTGTTCCTTTCACAGACCATTCTCCTTAAGGGACATATAATGTACTTCACATTACAACCCTATCAGCTTGTCTGTGTGACATGAACTTTTGGGTCCAAAGAATGAACTTTTGGGTCCAAAGGACAAACTCTGAAGGAATAAAATCTTGTTGTTCCTGAAGAAGGAGCTTAATGTCTCTGAGAGTCTCTAACCTTCTGTTATGACTGTTTCCAGGCCACAAATCATGTTAACAGCCATTGGGGGTGATGTAGGACTGAATTCCTGGCACTAATCAGGGACTGTGAGTAGCTGCAGGAAGACACCATGTTTTGATGGTGTCTCTTCACCTGGATCAGTTTCTATTACTTCAGACACTTGATCAAGGCAAGGAGGTATCTTGGTTCAGTTTTCCTCTGGAGTCAACAGAGAGAAATAGGGAGCTTCCCAAAGCAAATCAAAACTTTTCAGCTCCTAATCCCCTTCATCCCTTATAAAAGGGTATGATATTCAGGTGTATCAAGGCATTACTAGGTGATATAACCTCTACAAGTGCTATTGGATGTGGTGCACATTTCTGGCAGCTCCTCCTTTCTGCAGTAAGAGGCATCCATCTCAAAATGCTTCTGATTTGCACTTCCTTTTTGACACAGTATAAATCAATCTTTTCAGGGAGCGCTCCTTAGAAGGCACATTTATGTGGCTGATTTTTAATGTTTAATTGTAGTATTTTACCCCCATACCTCTTGAGTCATATCTTCTTTTTTACAGACTATCTTTGTTTTTCGCAAGATGACAAAAGAGAGACTGCAAGTCAATGATGAGACAGCATTGCTTATTTTGTTCTCGATGTGGCTTATTCCATAATGTGAAGGTGGAGCAGGTGATGCACCTATTTTAAGCAAAAGAGAGTTCTGTGCTGGCTCCTGCCCTGCTGCATTACAGATTCCCCATAAGGAAACAGCTCAGAGGAACAGAAGAGACACTGGAGAATTAATCACACTGCTCCTTCCTGATGAGAACACCAAGCTATTAGCTGACTTCAGGTAGAAAGCCCTGGGATATGCTGCAGAAGAGGCTGGGGGTGAAGAGAATAAGTTGGGGATAGATAGCCTCAGATAGCTTTAAGAAAGAAAATTATACTGCTTGAAAGCCTTGGTAGGGGTGAGGGAAAAGCCCCTGCAGCAAAGACTGAGACAGTTACTGGTATCTCAGGAAACATTTTAATAAGCTCAAATCTCAGGAAACTGAACTCTGCAAATAATTTGAGGTTCATTTCAGTACGGAGAGAACCTGAAGGAAAATTTAGCAGGGAATCTCCATGGGAACGTTCTTTCTAAAACTATACACTTTCCCCAGAGTAGTATGATCCTCCACACACTCTTGCCACAGAGACTTCTCTCAGGAAGTCTCTTTCCTGGTAAGCAGAAAGGTGCTGACTCAGATTAGACAGGAGGAAGATGCATTGGGCATGGTGAGTAATAGAGTAGAAGCCATTTGAGCCATTTGGTGAGGGAAGGTAATGGGTGCCTTCCCATGAGAAGATTTTGAGCCACAGTTTCACATCCTGTGACTGTAGACAGGCTGAAGTGGTTGCATCGCATTACAGATCAGGGAGACCAGCTGGGCCACCACAGAGGATCTGAGACCAGCAGAGAGGTCTTGGCCACTAAAGGCTTGCTGGGTGGTAGGGGAACATGAGAAGGAAGAAAACTGTGGGAGCAGAAGACTGAAAAGAGTTGACAGGTCTGGCCGGTGGGAACCAGGGGACAGTGTCTTTCTTTATAGGCTTTTCAGGGCTATTGCAACAATGGTGTTAGAGGCAATGTACCAATTGCTCAAAGAAGCTGAACTCTGCCAGATTTCCCAGCTCTTAGTGATTTCTGAATGCATACCTGCATGCTCACCTTCTGCAGAACCCTTCCAATAACTGAAACCCTCCAGAGGGTTAGGTCACTCTGAGTGCTGGGGAAACCATGAGCCCATCACATCAGATTGCTGTCTGTGCCAGATGAGACCTTGTGTTGAAAACCTTTCTAAATTCCAACCTCTCTAACTTCCTCCTGCTCCTTACAACTGCATGTATTCAGGTTTGTAAATTAGCAAGTGTACCTAAAAAAAAGAGTCAAAACAGGCTTTCTACATATTCCTGAAACTAGGTTTTGGGAGTCATTTTATCACTCTGCCCTTATCACCTGACAGCACCTTCTCCTTAATTCTGTACATCACTCCTACAAAGAGGGCTCTTGCCCATGTTATCCCTTTATGAAAGCAAATTCATCTCTCACATGAGGATGTAAACACATGGTTGTATCCCTAGAAAAAGCACAGGCAGATGGGAAGCAAGGTATTTTAGGAAACCCAAAAGGTGATGAACATTTCATGACTTAAATTAGATATAAAGGTTACTTATATGTATCCCAGAAGGAAAAAAACAGCACAGTTGCAAAGGGACTGACCCCTTCCTTGCTCTCATTCTGACACCATGACAAAAAAATCAGAATCATATGGATCCACTGAGAACACAAGGACATGACCTGCAGTCCTGCAGTTCCAAACAGCCATGACTCAACTTCCTGTACTTGAAGGAGAGTCAGAACAAAAGCATCTTGGAGTCATGTTTCTGAAGTTAAAGAGAAATGATTATATGTTCACTGCAAGTCTCTGAGGTGAATGCAGTGTGTATGGTTCCAGGGCTGATGTGATCATGTGTATTCTCAGGAATTTGAGAGCCCCAAGTGCCAGTGAAGAGGTAGCAAATGCTCTGAGCTCATGATGCCAGGAAGCTCTGAACATACCCTGATGTGTGCACACACTTCGTCCTCTTACAAAACAAAGCCACTGTGCTTGGATAGTGTGTCTTAATGGGACAAAAAGAAAAAAGAGAAATTTTGACCTGACATTACATTAAAAGAAACGTCTAGCAAATCTGATGCAAAAATTATTTGGGAAATTTGCCATAGAACAGAATTCAGCCCAATCTCCCTTTACCCTCCCCTCCAACCCTCCAAGCAAATGTCTCTTTTCTTTGCCCCTTTTTTTAGTTTGCATTGTATTTGTAATTTAAAACAGGAAACAATTGCTTGACAAAGGATTTCTTGAAGAATACTATTACAAGTTCTAGTCAGGAAAATGCTCCTTTCAGTAACTGTCTTATTGAAAAGAGGGCAATGGGAAAGAAAATATCTACCCCACACATTCTTGCCTCTTACCCAGAAGAGAAAAATATCATAGCTAGAAACTTCCTGCAGTCCAGGAAGAAATCATATTATGTACTGCATGGAAAACAAAACTGAGATTGCTAATCTCATATTCTGAGTCAGATCAATTTTTCAGGCTGAATGGGGTGGTCTTGGAGTAGTCACAAGCAATGAGCAACACTCTTTGATGGAAAAAAAAAAAAAAAAGAAAAAAAGAATTAGGGAAGAGTAAGCAGCCTGCAGATGTGGAGAAACATTTGATCCATCATCAAATTAAGTCAATTGATCTACTATACACCATGAATGAGCACTAGATCATTCATGGGCTGGCTTAAAATCTCTCAAAGACTATTAACTTCATCTGGCTTTCAGGCCCACAGATGCTGTGCATTGACATACACTATGCAGCAGCTAAGTAAGCACATACTTAACCTGCTCCAAGATAATAGTTCTGTTGAGCTCCCAGGATTACCCTCACTGCTTACACACTTGCTTATGTGCTTCACTTTGGTCATTGACCAGAATTTCAACAGTATTGCTCCAAAAATTAATTTGGCTCAATTTTTAATGAAATACTGTAGATATTTGAAGATGTTTGAACAAAATTTAGCACCAGTTTCACTGCAACAGTAGACAGAGAATAGCAAGCAGTAATTATTTCTCTTAAATTTTTTTTTGTTGAAGAAGGCCAGGAAAAGGTCTCTACCCAAAGCGTTACAGTCCATCACTATAATCATGTCTGACATAATGGGAATTTTAAAGTAGGACTTAAAAGTGGCAAGCACAGATCTCATGCTTGCTAACTGCCTCCTGTAAATCTTACCTGCAAGTGTTTCATTAAATATAGGGGAAAATTTGCAATGGAATTGTCTTTTCCTTCCTTTTTTCTTCCTCTTTTTAATAATTCCCAAGGAAATACTTCTTTTGGATGACTGTTATTTTTTCATGAATAGGATTGTAAATATGTAATGGAACATAAATATTTTGTATTTAGAGTAATAAAAAATTTAGTTCTATGAAAGATTTATCCCCACTAAAAATAATTTGGCCTAAAATAGGAATCAGTGGCAGTAACATATGAGGCAAATGCTCCTTCTGTAAGAAAAACAGAGAAGCTAAGCAAATACTCCCAAATATGTTTGGCAGGGATTTGCACAAGTGTAAAAATGAGTTTGTGTTAGATGCCCTACACCTTAAAATCCTAAGACCCTACCTTAAGGGCAGGTAAACTCAGATGATAAGATGGTGTCCTACAAAAGTGTCAGTTAGGGAGAATTAGACCTCCCACACAAAAATACTTATTTTATGGAAACCAAGCTACAGAAAAAGTACATTTACCCTCCGCTTGTAGCCAATAGTCTGGTCCTGTCTTCGTTTTACGCTAGTTAAAGCCCACATCTTTCAGACCACCTGTAAAGTCCCTTTCTGCTCTAAACCATTCTCTGGTTCTATTATTCTTACAGACCAAAGATTTTTTAGAAACTAAAATAATTCCATCTATGCAGCTCATCAGCCCATCCCAGGCAGATTTCATCCCAAGGCAATCTTTTCCTGTTCTTAACTGCTTTCACTTCTGTTGTACTCCTGCCATCTCATGTAACTACCTATGAGCTACCACAATTGACTAACACAGCTCAGATTTTCAGTTCAAGTACTTGAAGCAAATTCTGTGCGATACCTCCTAAGCATAAAAATAAATTTTCAGGAGAACACCAGGCAAACTAAAGTCATAAATAAATGTCTGGAAATTACGACCAACCTGCAGACTTTCCATGAGCAGAGAAACAGACTAGTTTTGGCAGATCCATCTTTCATAGTGAATTAGTCACCCTGCTCTTAACCTCTCTACTTTAATTATTTTTAATTTAATTGTTGGGCAGAGGTGTGAAACCACAATGGTAAAATGAAAGTCGCCTGGGGAATTTCTCTATATGAGTCAAACTGAAGGAAAATGCCTTAAGGAGTACTGACCTGAATGTTTTCAGTGTCAATGTATTTTGTCTTTGTTGGACTGAAGAAGGGCGCTTCACCCACACATGCATGCCTGGTCTGTGTGCACTGGCAGCAATTTTATGGTAAAAAGCCTGGACAAGCAAGTAGGAGCTAGGAAAGGTATCAAGAGTCCAGCCACTGCTGGAATACAGCACATTCCTGCAATCCTTGCTGAGCAGTCCTCCCCTAACCATGAACAGCTGATGTACATTACAGAGCTGCTTCATATCCTTAAGGAGTGATGAACTCCAGAGGAGATCTGCAGCTACAGCACCTCACTCTCTGGAAGCAGCTGGGATTTTAGCCCTGGGTTGACTTCAAGACTTCCTCAGAGGACTAACTGGCTAATTTACAAGTTAAGTATATTCTGCTGCAAATGAACTGGGAGACCCTGAGTGAATTGCTTGGATCAAGCTCCTCAAAAGCACATGGGCTTGAAGTGCTTGATAGGCATCCAGTACCCATTGGTAAAATGAGGGTAATAATAAAAGTAGGTATTGCCCCCCACAGCAGACCATGAGAATCAGAACAATGCTACTCCCTTAAAGCTCTGTAACACTTTACAAGAATTTGTTTGACAAGGGCTGAAGTTCCCTGTCTCAGAAGCAACCAATTGAAATGGCAAGTCCTGTTTAAAAGAGAATGCTCCAAACGTGGCCTGTCTTCAGGTTTTTTTCACCACTGCTTTGATCTCTTGGAAGGAAACACATCGTATTTGTCAAGAGCAAGACAGACTTTCAGCTTTAGAGTAACCAAAAGGCATTTTTTCAAAAAACCAAAATTCTTTAATTCTAGTATATTTTTTGTGACAGATAAAAATTGAAGAAGCATTAGAGTGGAACTTATGGAAACTGCTAGACATTAATCAAATCCTTACATGAACTAATTCCTATACTCCCACATTGGATTTCACATGTTGTTCAGGCTGCAATGCAGTGTGACATGAGAGGTTTCTGATAAGGATTAAAAAACACTTCCCACAGATTTCTCCTTCATTATATTTACAAATGGAAATGATATTTTCCTCTGGAAGATCATAAGAATATTTATAATAGGTGCCTTTTTAGCACTTAAGCTAAAAGTAAAATGTAGTTTTCCATTGAAAATTCCATCCATCCTGCCCAAAATCCCATAAAGTAATAAAAATGTCTACAGCACTGTAATTAATAATAATAATTAAAAAAAAATCTGAAGAAATTATAGATTCTTAAAGCTACAGACTTTGTTGGAAAAAAAATTGCTGAAATTAGGACTTAATTGCTGCATTTTAATGAGGCATCTTAAAAAATGAAGATAAAATAATTATTTCATGTTGATATCCTACATATTTGAAGCCCAAAGCAGAATACTGATATTCCAGTCACAAGCTACATCAGTTCTGAATAACAACCCCTTAATATTCACAGTTTTTACTTGGCCATATCCACTTACATAAATCCAAGATTTTTTTTTTTTATCTACAGCTCATCAGTGCCATATGCAAACTTATCAGACTGAGCAGAACATCTGTCTAGCACATGCTTTTGGGTCTGTAAAGAATCAACTTGGAAGTGCAAGCTGCAAAACTATTCTAGTTATGCTTTTGCATTCTGAGTCAAGGTTGTGACAGAAAGTCTAAGAGGTGCTGTCTGGTTTTACTGGTTTTGTGAGGGGCTCCTGGCTCTCTGAGAGTGTGGTTTCTCACCATGGTGTCATTTTAGTGAGCTGCTATTCTCAGAGATAATTCCTGTATCCCAGGTGCTCTGGCCTACAACAGAATTAATAGATTTCATTTAATGCATGGTAGTCTTGAGAGTGGACAGCCTGGAAAGCAATGAACTTCACTGTCATGCCTTGCATAAGCACTAGGTAAAATACATGAATATGAATATGTGTCTGAAAGCAGCAGGTACAGAGGAGGCCACCTGATTGCTCAGTGAGTACTGAAGCACTGGCTCTACTTAGCTAGAACTGCATTAGCCCAAATTAATGCTTGTTCTGCTAATGGAATTTCATACTTTTTTCAGTGACTGTCAACTCCAACATTTTCTATTTCCTTCAAGTCTACATGTCCCTAAGAAGGGGGAAATGGGGTAGGCAAGAGCTAGATTCAGCATTTCTAAATTTGTTTTCTATTAGGTCAAAATGACTAAATTTCCACTTGGAGCCTGAAAGAATGAGGGGAAGAAGCAGATCTCTCTCCAACTGCATCTAGAATAAATGAGGGTTCAATCCAGAGGGTCACTCATCACCAGCAATTTAAACTGGCATTTTTCAGGTGTTAGTACCACAAATGCTCAGGCCATTGCTGAAGAAAACATACCAGCTTGGTTTCTATGAAACAGGCAAGTTTCTGTCCAGAACAATGTTTTATTGCAAATAAGGAGATGCAAAATGCATACAAAATTCTCTATGGATACAGGAAGGACCTGGAAAAGGACATTGAGGACACAGCCCTTTTGAAAATGTGCACTTTTTGTTTTTCTTTTTTTTTTTTTTCCCAGATAATATAAGTTGTCTTTTCTAGAAGAATACTGCAGTTTTTCACTCTTAATCAGAATCAGTTCTGTGAAAGTTAAGGTGTGGCTTCAGTTCTCAAAGGAAGGAGGAGGTTGTAGCCCAAATCCAGCATTCACTTACTGGTCATGGATGGAATGCTGCTATTCCAAAGAGACATGTGACAGAAAGACTTATCTGTCTGTGCTTTGTTAGGAGGTGCAGTTTACTTTTGAGACACAGACAAAGCTTTCCAGCTTTCTGTTACCTATTAAGGTTCAAGGTTATATTGCTACTGAAAGCAGACACTAGGTCACTCACACAGTTTTATCAGTATATTTCTGTAGTGCATTACAATACCCTCTCTGTACTTCTAGCAGTCTTTTTATAAAATGGGATTGCTCTGCAACTTGTGCAAACAACTACAGCCAGTTTTGTTTCATTCACAATTTAATCCAGACATGATGGTATCAAGCCAGTGCAAAAGATTTCTATTTTGATATTTTTTCTTTTAGTTTACATTTGCAAAATAACTGTGCAAATGCCCTGAAGCACCCCTAAACTTCAGTGAGCACGTCAAGGGATCATATGTTCCCATGTCTATTACCTCAGTTACACAATCTCCTTCTTTTCATAAATACTTTTTATAACTCTGCACATGGTCCTCTGACTCAAAACTACCCTTGGAACCGAGCAGAGCAGATCCCAAGGGATCTGAGCCTGTTTGATTATGAGCATCAAGTAACCTGGTCAGATGGAATCACCTGACTGTTCCTGACCTCCCATGGCAAATGCAATCACAAGTCTCTTCTGCCAAGAACGGAAGTTGCAGAAAGTTGTTATTCCTCATTTGCAAAAGAACTTCTAACCTTCAGCATTTTTATCACATAGTTTATTAGTATTCCAGTGTAGGTTTTATTTTACTTTTGGGATTGCACCACCCCATTTCTGATTACTTTGTTTTTTTCTAACGTGTTAGCAGCTAAGCTATGTGTTTAAGTCCTAAGGAAAATATTAGCTCCTATCCTCTGTGATAAGAAAGGTCAAATAAGCCCCCAGTAAAAACACTGTCATCTCCAGGGCACTGCCTAGGCATGCATTGTATCACTGAAAAATGAATGTGCAATATTGGAAAGCTCCATGTGGTCCTTGCACATGACAGTAGCCTCTTAATTTATGTAAACTAATGATAATAGCTGCCTTTGAAAAACTTTCCAGTTGTAATTTATATTTACCTCAGTATCTATAATTGCCATACTTAGTGTACTGTTAAATTCAGCCAACTGAGCAGACTGTTAAAGTTTACAGAGGCTGATAGCGAGAGAGATATTTTACAAGGGATGTACAATTTCAAAAATGAGACTTGTCTCCCAGCTGGTGACCATCTGGCATCCATGCCTGTATGTTTGAATATTAGTCTAAGTCATTATTGTGTCAGTCTCACACACAGACCACCCAGCACCTTACTGGCCCTTCTGCTCATGCCATAACAGCACCTTTGTTTCTCCCTCAGGAGCGTCACTTGTGCACTGCAGACTACCTAAGAGCTGTTTCCTGCCCATGTGTTCTTTGGCCTTCTGCAAAAACACAGTCCCTCCAGGGAGAAGAGTGAGGTTTAATATTGCTGGGAAAAAAAACACTTTAGGAAATATATTCAGAGCTATAATTAATTACATCAATATATATTTCCAGTCTCTTTTGGAATCTAATTATATTCTTACCCTTGACTCTCCGTAGCTGTGACTTCCACAAGCTAATTACAGGTTGGCTGAAAAAGCATTTTCTCCTATCTCTATCTCAGTTGTTGCTTTGCACATTTTTTCACATCAATCTCCTGCTATGAGTGGTCTGTTTCCAAGTTTCTTGAGTACTTTCAATTTGTTTTGAAAAGCTCCTCAAAATACTTTCTTCAGAAGACAATATTTTTACTTCACATAAATTACAGATAAAGACATTTCTGATTTATAGAAGAGTACATTAGTGATCTCCATTTGGATTGTACAAAAAAATTAGCTAACTATGTTTCTGATCTTGATTTCAAGTTGAGATAAAATGTCATGGCTGAACTATCTGTGAAATGGTCCTGTTTATTCTCTTGAGTCATATTGGTTCAGCATCACTCCTAGATGACATATTTTTATGTTATAGCAATTTCAGTTGTACCTAATCAGAATAAAGTTTGGCATAAGTGCTAGAGATCTACCTTTTAATTCAGACTGAGGCAGTCCTTGGCCACTGGTAGGACACCTCTAAATTGAAGGAATCTTTTCGGACTGATTACGTAGCTACAAAAAGTCAAGGCCAAAATGCCTAACCTTTGTCATGTGCATGTCTGTGTAGCTACAGCTCTATACCTCCAAGAGCAGATTCTCTCCATTCTGGCGTAAATACCTTCGTTACTCAAGTTGACAGATAAAACATCTATTTAAAATGTATTCCCATATGCCGGCATATTAAAGATGCAATTGCTCTCCATATTCACACTTTTCTCCATGCAGACTTAGAAGATTTGGCATCACCCATAGCTTTACCTATTTGATTTATTTTGATAACTTATTCATTTCTCCTTAGTCCTCATCACCAAATAATATAGGAGAGTTGAGTGAATAGAAAACAATCAGAAGCTAAAATCAGGGAAAGAGGGGCTTAGTTCTTGCCTATAAAATAAAGAAAAAGGTTCAATTAGGAGTGCATTTAAAATACATTGACAACATTAGAATTATATATTAGAGACAGATATGTATATGTATACTATATTCATCTTGTACCTTGTTTATATCTTCTCATTTACCATGCATGAAACTGATGACATTTGAATTTCTAGCATCAAAGGTAGAATTGCTGCAGATTTAAACACCATGCTGAAGGAAATTACCTTTGGCTGAGACATCCATCAAGTGGGAGTCCTACCAGTGCTGATCAACATACCAGGAAATTTCCTTGAAAGCACATGGAAGTCAGTGAGGAACTGCCAAGGGGCTGACAGAATGTCCTCAATTTGTGTGATAGAATCTGCTCCATAGAATTTGTACAAGAATCCATTATGATCACCATCCAAATCTCAAATGAAAAAGAAGCAAACAATGGCATCTGTCTCCCACGAGGTGTTGAAATGATTCATAACAAAATAAACCACTACTCAGTGGGAGGAATACAAAGGGATTTGAACCTGGCCACAAAGGCCTTGGGCAAGCACTGTGCCAATAGCAAAACTTGCAAACAATAAACACATCTTTGTAGTCCCAGAGCCAGTTAGATATGTAATGGCGTGTTGGGACCTTATTTATCCAGCAGCATGTGTGGTCATTGTGTTCCTCTTTTTGGAGGAAAATCAATCACACTCTGCCACATCTCTTTTTCCCTGTCTCAAGTAAATAATCACACCAAGTTGTCTAGAGCAGAAAACCAAGCTAAAGAGCCTCAGGTCTCAGGAATACTACCTGTCATACAATAAGGGTAAAACCACAAGCAGATATCACTTTAGACTTTTCCTCTTTCCTGTTTTCTGTCATGAAACTACAACCTCCCTGTCTCCCCTAGTTCCTCCATAATCCCATCAACACTGCTTCATTTGTGGGAAACAACAGCAGAACTGCCAGCTGCAGAACCCCAAGACCTGCCTGAGTCTTATGATAGTCCCCTCCATCCCAAGCTAACTGTACACCCACACCCCTCACCCTACCAAAAAAAAAAAAAAAAATGCCCCTCCCCTTCTGCCCTCCACCCATGCTAAAGAGCATGCAAGAGCATAGCTCACTCTTTTAGAGATGAGAGAGCCCGGGGCCAGTCAGTTCCATGTACTTATAAGGGTCAGCTGTTGTTTACTGAAAGAGGTATTAGAAATGGAATTGCAAAAGAGAAACAGACTCATAACACTGGCCCTGAAGTACAGGGATCTGAGGGAGGCTTTCATAGTGAATAGCAGCATTTCATCTGAGCACCTCCCTAATTTTCATGAATCAAAAAAAAATCCCTTTGAAGAAGATGTGATAACAGGTGCTCCTGGCACTGGATAAATAATCTGATTGCTCCAAAGGTAGGAGGGGCTGCCCTTTGTTCAGTGGGAGTCATGAAGAATCCTTGGTCCCAGCTGAGAAGGAAGGGATTCACTGAACCTGACCACTTTAGACAGGACATTCTGTGACAACCTGGTCAATGTTTTACCTGCTTTGGTCCTCATTTTTAAGTAACACGTTCTTAATTTCTGCAAACTCACAGGGTGGCAGTTTGGAACCTTATTCCTCTTTACTGTGTGATTTTTTTTTTTCCCTACATAGGAAGTTCACACACTCTCTGTCTTCTAGCTTTCTCACTCCTCTGTAGTAGATAATTGGTCATTTTTGAGAATCTTTGGCTCCTCTTTTCCTCAGAGTCCACTGCTGTGTGAAGTGACATCAGAACAGAGAAAAACGCTGGTGTATCTGTGTAGGAAACCAAGAAAGAGTACTCCAAATTGCTCCCTCTTATTATACACTTCCATAATCCACCAAAAGGTCAGAGACTGTGTCAGTACACTGAAGAATTTCTGATGACTCCCTGGTACCCTCTGCATGAGGTGGGGAAGGCAAGCACAATGACGGGATTTTCTTACAATATTTTTTAAATCCAAGGAAGGATGTAGCCTTTTCCTGTTGGGGCAATTTCCAAGACCAGGACTCAAAATCTCATTTCTGGTGTGTATAATCTCTTGAGTCAGTACTATCTTACCAAAGCAGTTAGAAAATTGGTTTTGTTTTTTCTCTGGCTGTGTTTAAGCTCTCTTAGTTTCCCTTTGTTAGCATATTCAGTGGGCATTTCCCACAGCTTCCAGGCATTTCAAAACAGGTTAATACACTTTGGGACTGACCTGAAAACAGGGCTTGAGTGGTCCTTTAAATCTCTCTTAATGGATCAAATTTAGTAGGTCAAGTTACTCACTATGCACATACACTTGGGTTCAGTATGTTTATTAAGATACTCAGTTTTTGCACCACGATTTTGCCAGAAATGCATGGATATTAGATGGCAAACAGCACAAACGGGATTCTGTGGGGAAGGGCATATTGCAGAAGCAAAATAAGGTTGCCTAAAATTACACCCTTTCAATTCCTCCCCACAGAAATGGAGAATTAGTAGTCTCAATATATTAAACAAGAAAAGTGGTGGCCTGCAGGACTCAGCAAATCAGACTAATTCAGCTCAAAGATGAATTTGGTTTTCGTATTGTAATAAAAAATTAATCCTCCTTTTATATGAAAATTTTGGGTTGGTTATCTAATATAAGCAAAGTAGCAGCTCTCATCTCAGGTGCTATAATTACAGAGCTGAGCTAATCCACAGCCACTGAGATCTTTTTCAGCCTTCTATTCCGGGACCAAGAGCCATAACAGCTTGAATATAGCTACAAATAGCTATAGGCTTTGTCCTGTTTTCATGCATTTATGATTTCATCTTAAAGTCAATGCTGTTATAACATTGTTTACTGAATGTTTAATTTGCTGAACACACAGAATTCCAGCTGAAGTTAATGTGAATTGCAGGTGCTCAAACTGCTGAAAAGTAAACTGCCCCTTTTGTATTTAAATATATGTTAATAGAGATCCATCAGGTTGCTGCACTTCCACAGTGATTAAAACATCAAAGAAGTCAATAAATACATTGATAAATAAATGATTATTTGGGAAAAAAATTCACCTAACATTATACTGTACTTCCTGTCCTTCATCCCAGCTCATCCTAAAGGATTTGAACACAACTTCCTGAAGTCAGTTCAAATCTTTCTTTTACATTTAGCAGATTTTGAGCCAGGGTCTATATGCTAGAGAAGAGACATGAGCCTGTATGACCTGAACAATGCCAGTCTGGGCCACTACGCTCCAGGGCAGGGGTGGGATGTGGCGCACAAAGTGTAGCTTTCTCAGCCCAGGATTACAGCAGCAAACACAGTGATCTTGGCATGCAAAAAAGGCTGTGGTACACTGCAAACCAGGACAGGGCTGAAAAACACGTTTGTAGGCAGGGTCTTGTTCACCCTGCCAGCTCTGCAAGGCAGAGTTCTTGGGCTAAGCACGAGGCTATGTTAACAGGATGTCAGGGGAGATTATGTATCATTTCTACCATTCATTTCCTTTCCTGGACTTCAGCCTAACTCTTCAGTTCTTTTCAGGATGTTTCTGAAAGCATTACATAAAGTGAAAACCTCAGGCTTGCATCTAAAATCCAAAATTAAGCTGTTATTCATATCTCCTGGTCACATTCAGATAAAGAACAAACAATGCCATTGGCCAATACATTTGCCAACTTTTGGGGGTCATCTGGCCTTGCTACGTGACTGAGAAACTGCTCAGGAATTAGGACCACAGGCAAGGGGGGACTTAGAGAAAAAAATCTCTCCTACCCATCACTGTTTAGTGTAGCTATGGAGTGAATTTGTAGTTTACACAGTAACTTTATAGCCTTGTCTGTGGCATTGCATCCTTCAGCCATCCCCTTTGGCTCATGCCCCTCACCATATATCATGGAGAGAGCTACAGAACACAAGGGTGGAGAGGTGGCTGCTTTGAGGCAGGTTGGTTGTTTTAAGATTTAAAGCTGTGGGAATGGGATCAGCTATTGCCCTTTCATATTTTTTAAAGCAGTTATTTCTATATTTGTGAAGGAAACAGAAAATTAATGTAAGTTGTGGCCTTTCGTGAGAACTTTCCAATATGTTCATTTCTTGGCCTTTCTAAGCATGCAATCTGAGCTGCTGTGCTGTGTACATCCTAGGACCAAGTGTTCACTGTGCCTCTCTACCAATGCAAAATTGCAGGCTTCTGAGAGGAAATTTTATTTATTGTACAGGCAAGAATGCATTGAGTGAGTCACTGTGTTTTTCTGCTGTCTGCATTAAGCTGGAGTGAAATTGAAATCATACTTCAGTCCTTATTTAAATGCTTTTTCTTGGCAGGAAGAGGGAAAGTTTGGCCTCCGCACTCTGATTGGCAGGATGCTGCTTGGTTGGTAGCTAACACTCAGCCTTACTGGGTCCTCCCTGTTGTCAACAGGACGGATCTTTTCCAACAAAAGCAACATCCTGTCAGCTACTCCTTCTTCCAGGAACCTGCCTTTCCCTCTCCTGCAACTGCTCTCTTGCTCCAGGTTCAGGCAAGAAAACAGTACTGCATGAAAGTGAGAGCTACAGAAGGAATAGCCATCAGACTTGAAATTCATGCTTCCTGTGGGCTGTATAATATTCTTCCCCATTCATAAGGTCATAAGGAGTGAACAAAATGCAGCTTTGTCTTTAACTGTTAAGGAGGATTAGTTAAAGGGGGAAAATAGTTTTAATGTGAGAAAGTCATAAGGAAAGAAGGGGATATAGTCATAGGAATCTCTCCAAATACCTTACGAATATGGTCTTGGGGCTGCAGCTACAGAAAGGAAAAGTGAGTTATTTGGGACAAGGAGAACAACCAGGCAGGTAGTACAAAGACTGGCATCCTGCCACTGAGACAAAATCTCACACTTAGAGGCTCTTCTTAATGGTGTACAATGATGTATTTCCAGATGTTAAAAAACAGCTGTGTAAAAGTGGAGCATTCTGGGAAGAATGATAAAAGGACAAGGGAACAAGGATGGCTGCAGATGATGTGTCAGTTTCTCATTGCAGGCTGGACAGGCAATAGTCCTTTCTTTGATGATCTCTTCTCTGGGATTCTACATTCCTCTGTCTTTAGCCGAGATTTGGAAAGACATCAGAGAGAGACGGTTCATCAAAAAGAGGGGAAAACAGAGCTGCTCATGGGATGAGAGAACTATCAGAGCAATACCACAGTCTTCCATTAGCTCCAAGGGAGACTCAGGACCTCAGGCTGAAAGGGAGAGGGAGAAGACCAGGTGTTGCCAGCCAGGAAACATCCATATGTCTCTTCCTAAATGGGAGAGAAATTGCTTTTTTTCACAAGGGGAAAGGAAAAGGCTGAAAAGCTGACCTAGAAACAGGGGATAACATACACAATGGGGAACATGCAAGAGAGCTGATGACAGCCTTAGGCAGGACTTCAATATAGCCTAATAATTTAAAGGAATGGATTAGCTGAGAACATCCCATAAAGAGTGCACAGTGTTTTCAATTAATACTTATGTACATTCCATAATTATAAAATACCTTTGGGCTATCCATTTTTCAATGATGCGTCTATATTAATCCTGTAAGGTTTTTTTTTCACTAAATGATGGCTGCTACTGACTGCTAAGGATGTTCTGCGTCAGTAAACTTTGATTTCACTTGCAGTTGTGCATTTATTAGGCAAGATTATCATCATCCAAGTTTCCAGGGTTGGGAATTCATTTGAAAAATATGGTCTATTTGCATTTAATTATCACATATTTACTGAGGAAAAATATAAACACGCCTGTTTTAGGCAAGGAATGGAGCCAGTAATGTACGGCAGACTTGGGATTGTGCTTTTTAATATAATCAAACTACTGTTATAAATAATTCACAGTTTCCACTGTGGAAAAAAACTGAATATGGATTTCCTGATAGGTTGTCGTGGGGGTTTTTTAATGTTAAAAAAAGGACATTTTACAAAATACTAAAATTACTAAGATTGTTTGTAGCACATAAGATATTATTAAAATTCACCTTGAAAGAGGATGTAAAGGAAAAAAGAATCTCCTCTATGAGAAGTAGCTACCAGCTCCAGCTGCTAGGAGAAGAAAAAAGAAGAAATATATTTTTGTAAGACACCAAAGCAACACAACCACATAAGAAGAGGAAATGTCAAATTAACTTTTGGGAAACAAATCCTCTGTTCAAAGTTCACATAGTTCCAGTCACTGCACAGACACTTCATGTCGTCACCAGTATGATTGACTCACAAAATGCAGATTGGGGATTCTGACCTTACAACAGAAAGGCAGAATTATTGAACAGGTATTAGAGAAGAGAAACACATCTCTTGGCATTTCAGAATTCCTGCATGAGTTATTTTCTTGTTCATCTGCTGTGGTGTCCTCTGTTCAGATTTTGGTGGACTCAGAAAGAACAATCACCTTCTTTTCAGCAGAGGATTCTCATCCTTTCCCAATGAGCTAGAGGACTGCCACTGACACTTGCCAAGCTGTTAGTCAACAGCAGCACTCTGGTTGCACTGGGCTGGAACAGACAGACCCTGCAGGTACTGGGGGGCCGATGGGTGGGTGCTTGCTGCTGAGCTAAGGAGCAGGTAACATGAGGGCAAAGCTGTGGGGCTGAGGTGAAGGGCTACAAACTGCTAAGAAGTAAAGCTGAAGATGTCAACAGGGTTTGTGAAACATGTCAGGGGCCACCTGGAGGTGACTAGAACAAGATGAGCAGCTCTTTGAACTTCACTGGTAGCCCAGATACCAAGTTCACATGTCAGGGACCTAAGCAAGTATCTTAATAATACCTGAGATGCACAAGACATGCAGGTGTGATAGACCTTACACCAGCCTTAGAGAACACCTTAATTCTATCAACTGGCAGCTGAGGGTTGGCTGGCCAGCCCAAGGTGTCTCAAGCAGTGCCAGACACCTGTGTTTAAGTAAATGACACCCATCTTAGGTCAGGAGCACAAGTGTTGCTTGGTGGCCCCAGAAAGGGACCCTGCAGCCAAGAACTCCTCACATTAGGTGAGGAGAAAGGAAACATCGTGTGTATTAAACAAGGTGGGAAAGCATCTCATGTAATAACAGCTGTGGGAGTGGCAGAAGAGCTCCATGATAGTAAATTCAGAAGTCTGCAATGAGACTTCCTCAGATACCAGTCATTTCAACCTGATGGTTCCCTTGACATGGTCTTGTTGAATTACAATAAATAATTATTGCCTGAAACTTCCACTTCCCACTTCCAAGCAAGTTCAAACTGGGCTTCTCCCTTTTTAGCTTGATTTTGAGACTCTCTGAATGTTTGCTTGAAACGTATTGTAAATTTCTACAGGTTTCATCTTTTATTATTGAACAAACTAATATTAATTCCTGTTCCTGCTACTGCAAGAAGTATAATGTTCCCTTTCATTATATTGCTCTCTAATAACTAGTTTTTACTTTTCAGCTTGATTCCTCCTCTTTAGGTGGTGTCATTGTCAAATTTGTCATGTCTGTCTTCCACCGTCTTGAACTTGAGTTATATCAAGTAAGACAACAATCTCTCTGTACTAATATCTTCTTTCAGAGAAATCAATACTCAATGAGATTCTAATAGCATGAGACAGATCCAATTTCATATTTTTACTAAATATATCAAGAGCTTCTATCTTTGCCCTAAACACATCATCCCTTGCTTTTGAAATTACTTGCAAAACTATTTGCTACTTCTGAATTCAATTTATTCTATCTTTTTAAAAAATAAAAATTGTATAGGGGTGTATATGTTGCCAAAAGCAAGTCAATTTATGCCATCAGCTAAAGATTTGTGACAACTAGAACTTCAATCCTAGATTTAAAAGACATTGCACAACCTTGGTTTTTTCCCACCTTCAATTCACCACTACTGCCAATAGATCTACTTAGGTGTGCAAGACTCATTTGTGTGAATAAGGACTTGTAGTTATGTCCCATGAAGAAAACAAAAAGACTCCAGGCAGCTGGCCAGCTGATTGTTGATTACTTGACAATTATGCAACTCATTCTCTCCATGAACAATAACATTTATTGTATTGAGAGTTCAGGAACTGGATATAACAGGAACCAGCAAAAGATGACTAAAATTAAAGCTAAGCAGAAAGGAAGGCCATAATGTAGAGCCTAACATGGCTGTTATTTAATTTCCCTTCAGAAATGAGAGGAAAAAACAGGATCATATTTTTATTTGTTCTTGTTTTCTAAAAAGAAAGAAAAACAAAACAACAAAAACCAAACAAACAAAAGCAAACAAACAACAACAAAACAAAACAGGAAAACCAAAAGAAAACNAAAACAACAAAACAACAAAAACCAAACAAACAAAAGCAAACAAACAACAACAAAACAAAACAGGAAAACCAAAAGAAAACCCCATCAAAACAAAACAAAAAAACCCCCACTGTTACAGACCACAGAAACTCCAGACCCAGAGATTCAGCTTTTGCCAAATGGGCATAATTAAGAGTGTGGGATGACTCCAAATGAAAGCAAAACTGAAGCTGAATATGAAATATCTCATCCCAATATCCACAAAAAGAATGGTATGCTGAGGACTGAAACACCACCCCCATCTTCATGCATATCCCAGTATTCAAAGGGAATTAGACACAGCATCCAAGGAGGAAGACAGCAAGGAAACAAACAAACAAACAAACAAACAAAAAAACCCAAAAAAAAAACCAAACAAAAAAATCCCAAAAAATAAACAAACAAAATCAGCCTTTCTTTTTTTTCCTGAAAAAGTACCAAAAAAATGTATTCCTATCATCTTGCTCAATGAGAAGCCAAATCCTGAGTGAGCAAAAGGTCATTACTTTTGAACTTACTGTGTACATTACCGTATACATTACTGATGTACACCACTGTGTTAACATTTTTTAAGTTTTTTAAATATTTAGATTTTCATTTAGAAATTAGAAAGAAAAATAATTCAGTGGCCCTAGAGAACATCTAAAATGAAAATCTGGTCCCAGTAAGGTCAATGCCTGGGCTTTGATTCTCTTTAGCTGGTCCAAAATTTCTACCACAGAGCTTTTAAAAAAAATCCATGTAAAACCTAGGCTTAGTTTTTCTCAATATTGATGAACGTTTGAATAATTTGCTTGTGATATTCAACCAAAACAGTTCTCAGAAAATAACTAAGTGATTAGAATTGACAAGTAGTAAGAATCAGAGCATGTACCTCTAACTTATGTTAGCAAATTAATTGTTCTGATTGCAATAGTACTGTAAGTGAACCCCAAAATGGTAAGCCATGGGCAATTGTCTTAAAAATAGAGGAATCAGCCTTATTTTAATCTGGAATAGCTGGGATATCTTAATGCTGGTTTAAGAGGCTTTGTGCCAAAGACAGTTTCTTCTTCAGCTCCTCACAGCGTCTGGTCTGCAATATAGTTAAGAGAAACAAGATTGAGAAAATCAATATACAAAAGGTTAAAGTCAGCAAACTTATTCCTCCACCTGAAAGTATCTTGGATATGTATGGTTTCATATTTAATCCCTTTCCTGATGGTGGTTAGTAATTAGCAATATCCTCTTCAGTCAACCACACAGAGAAGTTAGCACATAATTATGTTTTCCTGAAAACATAAAAAGAATCTCCTTGTGGGCTTTCTGGCTCATTCTTAGCTAGAGAAATGGTGCAAGAATTCCCTGTCCTACAGCATTTCACAGTTCTGTTTTCAGATGTTCTTGAAGGGGAAAAAGCCCAGAACAAACAATTAAATAGCTGTGAAAAAATAAGCTACAAAAACCCCACCCCAAACAAATAACCTAAAATTGCCTGATGTCTTTTGATCTCATTAGACTGAAGTTGAGTAGTTTGGGTCAATTCTTGTTTTATCAGCATGGTTCACAGGTTGCTACCAATCAGGATTTAATACAGTGTATTTACAAATTCTCTCTCTAAAACAGAAAAGCAAAGAAAAGCTGTTAGAATGAGCTTATTCTTACTGCATGCACACCAGTCCCACTTCAGCAAAGAAAAGCCCTATTGTTTAACAGATTGAGACATGCTAAAGAAAAATCAAGTGACTTGCTGTCTGTTGGACAAACTATTGACTGGAACATTATAATTTATGCTGATTTCGAAAGGCCAAGCCTTACAAAATCTAGATGAAATTCTGCTACAGTGCATTCAAGTGTGATTGAATGTAGTAAGAGTTGAAGATACTGGTTGTGCTACAGCTTAAAGCCTTAACTGTCTTGTGGCAATTATGAAAATCAAAAATTGCCCACTCTTTTCAGTTTCTGTATGACCCTCCAAACATTTGGGGAATGGAAGAGAGGATATTTCCCTCTCAAACTGTGAATTTTGAAGGAGAGAAACTGTACAATTGAGTTTTTTCTCTAACAATAATTTATTTCATCAGATCACTGCACTCCTCAATTCATGATTCAGGAGCCTCAGCACCATTCACAGGACACGGGGAACTCCAAAGGGAGCAAATGTGAGGAAGGGAAGGGCAAAATTAATAGATTCAGATCAGGAAGACACTGAATGACTATGGAGATTTGAGTCTTTTCAGTCAGTTTGCTGCATTCCTTCCACCTAAATTTTTCCTATTTCCTGTAGGCATTGGTACCATCAGCCACCTGAGTCATTCTTCCCTAGAAGCTAATCAGAATGAAAGCAAAATCTGTGCAATGAGGCATCTGCAACCTGCTCCTTTGTCACCAGTGATTCTGCTTAGCCCTGGTTATATGAAAGGAATGACAGAGCAGCCTGTTGAAATAGCCCTTTGTCATGAAGTGTGAGAACTCCTTCCTTACCTAGCTGAACAGAAGAGATCACAGAATGGCCTTTGATTTTGTCTATATACAAACACATAGATGTAAATATGTAAGTATTTTCAAATTACAGTAATACAGAACTATATTTTATCACACAATATAATAATTTTAATATATAATATAGATCATATTGTATTAATTATAGGCAATATTTACATAGATGTAATATATTTTTAAAATACCTAATTAATAAAAATAAAAAATTATACAAAATACTTCTTGTATATTGAAATTCAGCTTCAGACAGTTATTTCTGAACACAGGTCTGGAACTTGTAAGCTACTTCCAATATGTCATGGGCCAGAAATGGGACCAGAACAGCATTACTTCCTGAAGATTCCTGGTGTGAAATGGCCAGCTAAGTGCTTTTCAAGTTGCTCTGATTATGTGCATAATTCTTGTTATCTTTTATTTCTGATATTTGAGATATTTTGCAGAGGAATACTGTTTTGCAAAACAGTTATGTATGTTATAAAAACCACTAAACCACAAAACTTTTAAAATTCACTGCTCTTAATGAATATAATTTCTGAGAAGTCTAGAAATTACATAGAACTTCATAGAACCTCCTCTCTCCTGTATCTTATCTGGGATGATCAGTGAAAGTTGACTTTGAACATAGGTGCACAAAAAATGGTGATGGCATGGAAAAAATTAACATTTTTTCACTGGAAAAGTACTCAGCCAGGACTGCATTCCTTTCAGTGGCCATATAAGCCCTCAGCAGCTGAATGAAATAAGATTACAACACAGTAGTTAGAGCTGTGCTTACAACATTTCTTGGCCTTTGTAGTTCAGTTCAACTTCAGCACCAAAAATAACAAACAACTCAGGCCTCCAAAACACACACAGGTTGTTTAAAAACTCTGAACTTAAAAAAAAAAAAAAAAAGAAAAAAAAACCCAAACAAAAAACCAAAAACAAACAAAAAAAAAAACAACCANTGCAACAAAAAACCAAAAACAAACAAACAAACAAACAAACAAAAAAACCCAAAACAAACAAACAAACAAAAAAAACAAACAAACCACACCACACCAACCCACATCTGAAAATACTTTATTGCATTTCTGTCATTTTAGTTTCACTGTACAATCATAAGAGACATAAATACATAAATAGAGGGTTTAAATCACAGGCAGAAGAAAACACTCCAGAAGATGAGGTCTTAAAAAAACCCCTAAAGCTACAAAACCTTTGTTAAAATATGACAGGAGAAAGCATTACCGTTCAAGCTGGAAAGATGTCGTGTGAATGTATGAAATTCCTGAATGCATTGACTGGGAATTATGCATTGCAATGGGAGGTGGGACAAGTGACAGAATAGCAACAAAAAAGGAACCATGGAATGTATCGAGCTGTGAAAAGAGATGTGAGAGTGCTCTGTATTCCTCTCTCTTTGTCTAATTTCACTTTTTTTGAAGATAAATTAATCTTTGTCTTCCCCTGTTTCACAACCTCTCCTTCATGGCTGTTCATTCCAAGTAAGGAAGGAGGATTTGTTATAATTAACCTACCATAATTAACAGATCTTAAATATGTGCTAATATGTGTTAAAGATTAAATATGTGTTGCAATAACCTCCAGCAAGCAATAAGAACACATAATTTGCAACAATATTCCTTTACAAGAGCATTTCCTTTTGCAAGAAACACCGTAGTGGGTTATAAACAAGGGGACATCATACCTCCACCTCATGAAGGTACTGAGTTTGCCCTTGCAACTCTTCTTTTTGTGTGAAACCATCTAAAGTCTGGGTTTGGGGTGTGTAGCAAAACCAATCTACAGCACCTCCTCTTAGGACTCTCCTAAACTCCACAGCCCTTCACACCCAGGTGCCCACCTGGGTCTGCCAGTGCTGGCTTCAGGTAAGAAGACACTTTGGAACCCCAAGCACAGGCTTTGCAGACTGGCTGCAGCCTGAGCATCCTTGGAGAGAGAATTCTGGCTCTGGAGTACTTGAAATCAGGTCCAAACATTGGAGATGGATCAATATGGGCAGGTCACTAGAGTGGCACAGGCACATTCCTAAGAGAAGTTCAAGGTTTTGACTACCAACACAAAATCCTTGCTCCTGGCAATATTTCCACTATTTGGTGGGACTGAGCATAAATAAATAAATAAATGAATAAATAAATAAATAAATTTATTCACAAAATGAACAACAGCAATAAACCAAACAGGACTGTACAAAGCATCAGTGTACATCAGAAAGGATCACTGCTGACGCTGTCTTACTCAGTTTGGTTTTATAAAACAGTAAAACATGCTTATCAAACATAAATTTAAACTTTAAAAAAACTTCTCTCTCTTTTTTGTCTCATAAATCGCATATGATTGCTTACTCTGAAGTGTAGTTATACAGTGTGTAATGTAATGCAGTGTTTGATGTAACTAAAACCATTATTGCTTTAAAGAAAGCCTTCAGAAAATATACTGTATGTTTTTTCTTGAACTGATCTTCCAAGGTAAACAGGGACCATCTAAAATGACAAACAATACCTCTGTTTACAAGATTTTTGTGACCTTTTATCAGAGAAAGACAGTGGATGGAAAATTATTTGTTTTCATTTACCCTAACAGATTGTTTTCTGAGTCCAGTTGCTGAAGTAGATTATTATATTTTGCTTTCCTTTCAAAAGCTGGGTTAAAACCTGCTTAGGTTCTGTGAGAAATGGGTTTTGCAATATTAGGTCAGTTGCAGCTAAAGTTCATAGATAAAATTTGTACAAAAAGTCCACAAAGAATTCAATTAGAAAAGAGCAGAGGCCTGGTCTGAAGAATAGCAGGAGGCTGCTGATCCCATAAGATAGGACATATTGTACTTGATCCTAAAACTATTCAACCATTCTAATACATTAATTTTACTTCAGTAGTCAGAAGGACACCCAGTCCTAGGCACATACAGACTTTATTACTCTGCTGTATACAAATGTAGAGAAAACACCTCCCGCCCTCATCCCAAAGAACTTGCAACCCAAGTTTACATTTTAATAGCATTAGCATATGAATAGATATATTCTATCTTATTATCTTTAAATGCATGCTTTTGGATGTATAAAATACCTGTTTGCACACATGCTTCTTTTATTTCTTGTGTTTAATGTCCTTGTTCAAGGCCCATGGAAACCAGTGGGAATGTAAATTATTACATTTATTTTCTTAGCCTTTGCATCATGCTAAAAGCAGGATACAGCTCTTGATTTCTGGTGACTACAACTTTGCCTTCTATATTTGAGCTACATATTTTGGTCACTGTTTTAAGAACAAAATAGTTTTCAGGCAATGGGTGTAGGGCACCACTAATCTGATCAAATATCAGTCTCTGCTTTGGGATGACATAAATCACTCTCTGGGCTCCACAGGCAGGGCAGATTGGCTCTCCATGAACTGTCAGGAACTGAGACATCCTTCCTGCAGAAACCTAAAGCTCTGTGTGCCAAAATCCACCTGAGGATATTTAAAGAATCTAAGAACTTAACTGGTTACCTTCCCTGTTTTTTTTTTCTATATATGCATAAGGAACACAAATTTTCAATTACAAAACCTATATATTTGCATGGGCAAGGATTTCCCAAAAAGGTGAAGGCCAGGATGCTGCCACCTCCCATCAGCTCCCTCCCTTTCCAGGTGCCAGCGCTGCTTGTTGGAAATCTCCGGCCTACAGAAGCACCAAACCTTTCCCAGCTCTTCTTGGTGGAGAAATATCTGTGTTGCTCTGAAGCAGCTGAGGACCATGTCATAATTTCGTGTTTCAGCTTCTAACCCAGCACAGAAGCAGAATGGTGCATGCCCATCCCCTCTCTCCTTTGGGACTGTTCATTTATGCGGGTGCACACACTGCCTCACACTCACACGTGGGCACAAAAACCTGTCCATTTCCATCCTGCCTAAGATCCTGTTCACTGAAGAAAGACAGGGATAAAGTTCCAAGCCTTTATTTATTCAGAATACAATTTTGCAGGAGTTGCATGTGTAATTCATCAAGGTGATGGGGTTGCAGCATCAGGCATGAACCAGTCAACCTATAGAGAGCCAGCTTGAGGGGATTCATGTACTGCCACACTGCTGGCTACAGAGGAACAGGCCACAGGGATTTTGAGGCTATTTTTGTGGGATGAGAGAGTGAAATATACAATTTCTCTACATATTCTATATATTCTAAGGCTGAGTCTTACAGATGTAGTCTTTCATATTCTGCTGGTAACAATTAGCTATGCCAGGGTAACACAGAGAGAGGCATACACCAAATACTTGAGCTGCACTGCTACTGAATGGATTTTTTCACATATCATTTTAAATCCACCATTACACTGCTTTTCATTGCTTATAAAGATGCATCTCCACAATCACCCTGTAAAAAAAAAAGACTGTCTCAAACCCTGCACACTCTTGAGATAGGTATGTGATGGCTCAAGCTGGAAACCCAGCTCTGGTCTTCAGCTGGAAGCCAAATATCATTAGTTGTGTCCACAGGTTTAAACCCCAGGAAGCAAACACATTTCAAGCTACCATCATGACACTGTTTTCATCTTTGCTTTGCATAGGAAATAAATTAGTGTTAGATCCTTAGCAAAACTATGACACCAAATAAATATTATGTAAGGGCAGTACATAAATAGGTTATAGAAGGGCAGGATAACATCATAAAGGGAAAGTATTTGTGACTCATTTTTTCTAATTCTTTTAGGAGTTTTCCTAATGTGCACTGCACAATTGAAATAAATGGAAACTTTAAGAAACATTCTACATAAGACAGAGTCCAAAAATGTAGAAGGTTATGCAAGGCTAACTGTAAAAATAAGCAGACGAGTCCTCTAAAATAATATTGCAACATTTTTTGGCTTCCATTTATTGGTTGCCATAGGATTTTTAGTCAGTGAGCAACTGCTAAACACAAGGCTGCCTCATACCATAGCTTGGCTTTTAAGAGAAGAAAAACATTAACATTGTTTAATGAACACCCTTGTCAGGAGAAGTACTAGCAAATGCTAGGAACTCATTTTCCTACTGCCTAAAACCAGAGAGATTTGCAAGTGTTATGTTTATGATGTTGTGCCCAATTTGAATCTTCCTCTCTGACAACACACAAATATCTCTCCCAAATAAAAACCAACTTGTTTTTGAGGGAAGTTGTTAGAGGAGAAAGTCCAAGAGCAAGCAGGTTAAAGTGCCATGTACACAACAGAAAGGATCACAAGGCACTTTTAATGAGCTATTTGAGTTACACCAGCTGCTTCTGGGGCCAGAGGGAACATCCACTGGTGGACACTAAATGGGAGAAATGGAAAATGCTTTTCTAAAGCATTTAATTTCTCTACTGAACAGGTGGTTAAGTCTGCTCCATGTAGCACATCCTACATGGAGGGGTATCAAGAGGAAAATAAAATAGTGACATGCTATAAAAAGTAAGTAAATGCATTTGCTCTTGATCTTTTATTCAGTTTCCCAGTACAGCTTGATGTATCAACATTCATCATAAGTATTTTTTATGATGCTGATTTATGCTCTCTCTGAATTTGAGTTTATTTTTGTATTTTGTCCAGTGACTGCTTGTAGTGGTTTGAAAGCAAACCGAGTGAGAGGCTCTAAGTCAGAAAATACAATTTAATNACTTTGTGTACATCTCATACCACAACCCAGGACACTGCTAGATGTAGAAAGCTTAAAGCAGCCATGTGTATCCATGGCTGAGCATTTTCTCACATGTTATGTAAGGGTCAGGCTCCTCTGGCCTGCAACCCCTCTGGGCCAACAACATTTGCAAGCCTGTTTCAAAAGTGACCATTTCCAAAAAGGAAAAGAGAGCATTTTCCCACAGAAATTATACATGTATTTACAGTTTTTTTTTAAATACCCAAGTGCTGACACCTAGGAAACTCTCAAGCTAACAAGAGAATCCTATTCTGAGACTTAGGTTTTTAAAAGTTAAAGTCTTCTGGACCACCCTACGTAGATGTCCATATAGATATGTCCACTCACTGCCATTTGAGATGCTTGAGGACACCCCACCACATCTCCATCTCTCTCTTCACAAGAGGTCCCTCTTCCACAGCCTCTTTCTCTCATCTGCAAGTCTTGTGGAGATGTCTTGGATACCTGGTGTATCTCAAAGGAAATGAGACTTTTCTGTGTATGCAAACAAATTGGGCTCTGACAAGCAGGGAGGATTACTCCCATTTAACTTCAGACATCTATGCCTGAGCTAGTCATGCTGAGCTCCTTTTATAGTCAGCAGAGAGAAATATAGTTGTCAACATTTAGCTGGACAAATCCTACTCCCAAATTCCAATTGTGTAAGCCCATTATTTCCAGCTTCAATAGCATTAGAAGGTCTGAATCTTGTCTTTGTGCTCCCTGTTACATGTAAAGCTGGCAGTGGGTTTCTCTGCCCCTCTGCAAGGAACTTGATTTAAGAGCTGAGGCAGAACAAAGCTTGGGCTTGACTACACTGACTTCAGAAGTGTGGTCAATCTCCCCTGCTGTGGTCTGACAGGGTAACCTTTTCTTGTGAAAACAATCTTGGAACAAGCTTTAAAACTGCCCTAAATATCAGTTTTTGGTCTAGTTCTGCAGCAAGAAGAGCATGATGATTCCACTCCAGACAATGAAGCCTATAGTCTATCTACTAACCTCCTGAAAGCAGGTCTTTCCCAGGTCTCTGGGGATTATATCTGTTATTGATTCAGCTGACTAGAACTCACAGCAAATTGATCGTGTCAAGAAGTTGCAAAGAAGTTGCAAAAAGGTACAGAAAAATGCGGGTTAGACACTTCTTTCCACTTCTTTGAACAATTGGTATCGAACAGCTACAACGTTGGAAACACGGATGGGAGCAGCAACATTCAGAGCCTCTTAATCCTATCTACTATTAGAAATAAGATGAGAAGCCTTCTACCCTTTAGAAAAGTCTGGTGTTTCTGAGATAGATAGCCTTTGGATATAACACACAACACATATATTTCTCTCTTACTTCTATGGTGTGCTCACCATGGTGGCCTCCAAATGCACTCTGAGTGACCTGGCAGCACAAACCCCATGGTAGCAAGTGTCACTTACAATTGCTGTTGTCCTAAATAAAAGCAAAGTGTATTGGCAGGGTGGAAAAAGTCAGAAGATAAAACTGTTTAAACAGAATGACCAAAGGATTTTCATTTTTGTTCTGTAATTTTAGAAAACAGATTACCAAAATCTATGATTGCTTGCATAAAATATCCTGTATTTGCTATGGATTTTATCTTTCAGACTTATTTATAGACAAGACTATCTGAAACCTAAAAATTAATTTCCCCACAAATTACTAACTACAGAAAATGGTGATGATGCTATTGAAAAAGAACGGTGGAAGAAGGAGCAGACCTTGTTAAATCATGGCATTTTTCAAAATCAGTTGTACAATCCCAGCATGCTTGATGGAAAAAATAAGGTACAACCCCCTCCCCCCACACCCCCCCTTCAAATAGCAAATAAATATAACTTAAAATACAACTTGGCCCTTGACAGGTTGGTGTGAGTATTATTCTGGAACAGATCAGCAATATTTCTACTACAAAATGGGCAAAGGGCAAATCTTCCCTACCTTTACCTATGCAGAAAGACCACTCATAAGTGGGGAAAAAGAGGAGGAAAGGCACAATCACCCTGCATCTTCTGTGCTCTGAGGATATAAATGCAACCTTGACCTTGTCTTTGCTTTCTACACAAAGCTAAATTAATCCAGGAAAAATGTCATCTTGTAGTAAAATGTGGGTTATCCTCATGGCCTGATCAATCAGCAGGGATGAAATCAGGCAACGTTGACCACTCCAGTTTTATCAGTCGCAGACAATAGTAAAATGTCACTGGATTTCTCTGAATCATGCATTTCATGTTGCTGATGTTCCTTTTTAAATTAAAGACAGCACATTGTGAACTTTCTGACAAATCTCACTGCTGTCCTCAGGTTACATGAGATCACTGGTTATTCATGTTAGCAGCTCCTCTTAGACAGGGCAAAGACTTGATAATCTACACAGTACCAAGAAAATGGATTTGTCAACATTTCTCGTCAAGTTGAATAGAAAAAAAAAAACCGAAAAAAAAGATTTTTTTGTTCTCTGCCATAAATTCTTTGTTGCAATCAAGCTCTTCCAAGATATGCTCCTTTGACTGAATTAGAGAGTTTTTAAAAAGTAACAACTGGTAAAATATGCATGTACTTACTCATCTTGAGCATCTTGATTTGATTGGCCTTGATTTGAGCTACCAAGGAGAGTAGGCATCTTATGTAATTTTTTAAGCAACGTTTATTCTAATAAAATGTTAGTATGTAGTAAAATCCTTTTACCCTAATGCAGCTGGAGCCCTGTCAGAAACTCAGTACCCAGAAGAGCTTCAATTTTTACTCACAGATATACTCCATCTTACAGCAGCTCTAAAGGCTGTTTGCATGGATCAGACATGTTTCTTGTTAATGTGAAAACTAAAATTAGCAATTAAAAACACTTAGAAATTACTGATAAACTGTTGTTGTGGTGATCACATATAGGAGGAAGTAGAAATCAACACCACAATATAAAGCAATGAAATTCCAATTGATGACCAGTAAGCCAGAACTCTCCTCTTCTAGCAGGCTGACACTCAGCTTTTAAAATTAAACCATGAGTGCATGGAATTTGACAAATATTTCAAACTATGACATTCTAATTCTGAGTAATTCTAATTCTGTCTAATTTTTTTCCATATTTCCAGAGACTGAATTAGACCAAATTTTAGCCGTACCCTGTTATGAGAGAAACAATGAACCTGTGTGGAATTTAAAAAAGGGTCAGGTGTCAGCACGAGTAGAAATCAGACACTTAGCCTGCTCTGCCCCATACCTTGAAGAATTTGTTGATCCATACACCACACTATTGCTGTCCTCTTACTTGGTCTGTTCAGCCTGGAGGAGACAGAGGGAAGGCCCCATTGCAGTTATAACTTCCTTGTGAGGAGAAGAGGAGGGGCAGGCACTGATCTCTTCTCTGTGGTGACAGTGACAGGACCTGAGGGAATGGCCTGGAGTTGTGTCAGGGCAGTTTTAGGTTGGATATCAGGAAAAGGCTCTTCCCCCAAAGGGGGGCTGGGCACTGGAATATGCTCTCCAGAGAAGTGGTCACAGCACCAGCCGGACAGAGCTCAAGAAGTGTTTGGACAATGCCTTTAGGCACGTGGTGTGCCTCTTGGGGACAGTGCTGTGCAGGGCCAGGCATTGCACTCAATGATCCTTTTGGGTCCCTTTCAACTCAGTTTATTCTGTGATTTGCAGTTATAGGTGGAAGTCTCTGTTTACAAGGGCACATTTAGTCACACATGAAGGAAGATATTTGCTTTCTGCTGCTTTACTCCACATCTCCAGCACATTCCGGCAGATGGGGGAAGCAGAGGCCATGGGAGACATTGCAGCAGCTGGTGCTGCCTGCATGTTCTGCAGGGTCAGCAGACGAGGCCACAGTTGGGGCAGGAGCTGCAGGCAGGACAGTGGGCAGAGCCAGCAGCCTCCACCAGCCAGACACAGGCAATTCTCTGCTGACCAATGACCCAGACTTAGGTGAGCAGGCAGAAGAGCAGTGTTTGCACTCTGTGTCATAGCATCCCTTCTTATTTTGCCACTTTGAGAAGGCCAGAAATTCAGATCTGGACCCCCCTGCAAGGAGGGGCTGCCCAACAGCCACCTGCAATAAATTGTGTGCTCAACACCGATTCTTAGCGATTTAGATGGGAAGAAGTCCAGCCCAATGGTAGCACCACAGATTTTCACAGAAGCCTTATCAACATGTTTCAGTCTTTCCAGGACTGACTCCAGTGTCAGGGCGAGTGGGAAGCATGGACAAACAGAGTTTCCTTCTTTGTGTGCTGCTTTCCCAGTACACGTTTTGCCAGCCTAATCAGATGGAGATAAACACCTTGCCATAGACTGTGCAACTGACGTCAGCTTTTTGTGTGCTGGAATGATGTCAGCACCAGCTCTGCAATGCTTTAACCTCCTGACCAGAAATAAGCACAGCAGCAACTAACCTACTACTTTGCACAAGCTGCCACACCAAGATTATTTCTTTTTTGCCCTGCTGGCTACAGATGCTGGTTGAAGGAGGCAGGAGAATCAGAACAATGTGATCCACTCCTGTACTGAGCCAGTTTTTAAGAGGAGTCTAAACAAATTTAAACTGAGTTATATAAAGAATAAATGACACCTCTCAGCACAGTAGGGAGGCCCTTAAGAAATGGATTCCACTAATCTACATCAGTGCAAATAATATAAAATTAATTCCTCAGAATTTACACTACCATCACTGTAAATGTATTTTTCAACATATTTGCATACACTCCCCAATATACATAAAATTTTACAAGTTAAATGTTGTATCCCTCTAGGGGGGTTTGCCCAGAACCCCTGTAACAGATAGCCACATGGTCCTTTCCCCCCATAGTCCTTCCCCCCTAAACCTGGATTAGCTGAGGGCCAAAACTTATCTATCTCAGAGAGGGGATAAAACCCCTGTGCACTTCCTGCCTCGGGCTCTTACGGCCTCTTGCCCTGGCCACTCTCTCCTGCCTCCTGTGCCTGTCACCCCCAAGGAGGCCTGAATAAACCATCTCTGCAAAGCACCGTCTGTGGTAAGACCCTGTTCTAACATCCTTTATCCTGTTACCTATGATAGTTTTCCCCCCAAGGTCTCCCTAATACCTGAGCTAGTCAAAGATCCCTGGGGGGACTGTGGGGGGAGATTTATCAGTTATATACAGCCTAGAGTTTCAAACTTGTGTAGAGGCCTCTGGCGAGGCATTTCTAGATCAAAATTTCACGCTAACAGACTACATTTGCTTAATTCAGATGTCAAAAAAGCCAAAATGAAGGCACAGAAACTGGTACCAATAACATATGTGTCAAGAACACTGGGAAAAACAGAAGTCAGTGGTAGAACAGGGCCTGATTTAAGGGTTTTTTTGGTTTCTTGTTTGGGTTTTCTTAAGTAATTTTCCTCAGCAGTTTCTCCAGTTCCAGGGGAATTACACCATATTACAGGTAATTTATACCCCACTTTACTTACACTTTGATTTCAATTTGTCTCATCGTGTTACCAATTTTCAACATTTGCTTCTACTGAAAGAATAGGAAAGTTATAAGCTAGTTAAGTCGTTAGCTGGACTGTCTCTTATTAAATTAGCAAGTTTTTCATAGAAATCTTAGCCAAAACCTAAAGAATAAAGAACTGATTATTACAAATTCTTTTGGTATTCATTATGCTATTAGTCACAGAGCTCACTCATACATTTCCAAATTTCAACACAATCATTTCAGGATGAAGAGTATTATTTTTTTCCCTTCTTAATAATTTTTCCTTGGCATCAAATTCCATGCCCTTCCCCTCCAATTGCCAGGAAAGCATAGTTTGGGATTCAAGAGTCTTGGGCTGGGCTTTTTTAGTTTATTTTTTCTTTCCAGAAACACAAGTTTACCAAGGTTATTTCATCTACAAGAGAATGCATTTTTAATTGACTTGTTTATCTCCATAACACATGAATACCTCAGGAAGACTAAGGGATCAGGTTATGACATCATGGTGCCAAAGGAATAATTGCCTCTTGTTTGTGCAGTCCTGAAGAAAAGCCTGCAGCTTGAAATGGCACGCAGTGCTGCACTGACAGGATATACATTGTAGTAAAAAAAAAAAAAGCACAACATTGGGGGGTTTTTTTTCAGTCTGGGAGGGGAGAAGGAAGGGCTGGAGGGCTTCCAAAGTCTGCCATAGGTTCATATCTGGGAAATAGTTTTGCTGGTAGACATGGCTTTTCACCCTGCCCAGTTGTGAGATGATCATCCTTCTGCCCAGGACTGAGGGGCAGCTAAGAAGACTATGGGACATTCTGCTCAGCAAAATCCCAAATCCCACTGCAGCTGCTACCCAAACTGAGGGTGGAGCAGCACCAAGAAAGCTGTCTCAAGCATTTCTGCAGCAAGTAGTGCTGTACCTATGTACTCAACTAGCAGTGCCCATGAAGCAAAAAAAACAGAAAGAGCCAAAAATCAGAATCACAAATCCTCCTCTTGGGTTTAGCTTTAAGCACAAGGAAGCTCCAAAAACAAGACACCCCTTCAGCATTTTTTAAAACTGACTTCAGCTGCCAAAGGATTCCTCTGCAGCTTTATCCTCAAAAAATTCACTGCAAACAAGCAATCATTAGTCAGCTGCATTTTTCGTAAAATTACTGGCAGTGAAAAAGCAAGCATGCAGGTTGCTGGAAAATAAGGTCTAACTACTTCCACCCAAACAGAACAGAAGTTGTTCACATAAGTTTCAGTGGGGGAGAGGGAAATCCTCAGTGCTCCCCTTCTCTCTATGACTGATTACAATCTGCTTTTTTTCTATAAAGCACATTTAATGTGGGAGTTTGATTTGAAAGAATTTCAAGTAATTTAAACTTTGGCTGCAGGAATACAGATCATTTAAAAACTGATCTTCAAGTGTTTCTGCATGTTAATAACATTTCTGGTTAGTGCTATAATCAAGTTTTAATTCTCCATCTACTAACTGGGACACATGCCAAAAATTACCTAGGAAGAACTTACGCAGTTCAAAGTTAGCCAGGCTGACAGTAAACCCTGTGCTAGCAGTTTTAGTGCAATAATATTTATTTTGCAATGGGGAGTTTTGAGGTTGGGGGGTTCCTTTAGGGGTGACTGTCAATCACCCATAGCTTTTGGAAACTACAGAGGTGCTGAAAACAGCCTTCAGTGTGGTTCAAATTAAAGCCCAGTTCAAATTGTCTTAATAGACCAGGATTCATCTGTCCTGCCTCACGTACTCAAAGCATCTTACTACCTTACATGCTCCTATATATGTCACTACCTGCATCTGTTAATTATCAAGGTGAATGACAGAAACAGAATCTGGCCTTAAATAAAAGCCACTGAATTAGGAGGTGCTAATTCAGATCTATCCTTTCTGGAACTGAGGTGCATATGCAAGATGCACATTGCTCTGGGATTTTGGAAAGTGCAAATAGCAGCTCACTCCATTTTAGTATCTCTCTTCATCAGCCAAAGAGCCTCCCACCACCAAAGTTCTCAGCACTTATCAATACCCTTCTTGAAAAAGATACATGGGCTTGGTAAGATGCAGGGACAAGCCAAAAGAAAAGAAAATAAAAGCCAATTTTATTCATAGTAAATGGCAAAATTTTTGATGAAAAGGCTTACAGTGTTACCTTGCAAATAAATATAAGTGTTAAGTTTTCTCAGCTGGCAGGACTAGGCAAGAGCTTGTCACCAATGCAAAAAATACCAGCTGAATGATCCTAACAGAGCAAACTCCTGCAGTCCCTCAGACATTCAGTAAGAACACTGTTCACCACTGAAGTTTAGTTAAATATGCACAATTTTATTTATTGAAGAGATTAGGACAAAAACATTAAACCAAATACATGACAAAGCACCAGAGGCAGTAAAACCCCACCATGCACATCACCAATCTTTCCTCCTATAAGGTACTTAGAAAATAAAAAAAAAAGTCCTTCTTGACCCAGCACCATCTTCAGAGTGTAAAAACATTACTCCTTTATACTCTTAGTTACCAAAATAGAACCAAGGCAGGTCAGCTGCAGCTAGCTTTGTCTCTTGATAAAGAACTGTGAAACATCCTCTTGAGAGTGGGACCGTAACTTTCCTGCAAGGCAGGCAAATAGCATCCATACGTCAAATGCCAAGTAGCTGTACGCACATGCCACATACTATAATTAAGCACAAATTCAAGTAACATTTACATACTACAGAGTCCACATGTACCTACCCAAAAAACATGACCACTTCACAAAACGTATACAGGCAGTAATATCAGAACAACTGAGGTACTGGAAACACAAATATTTATGCCAAGAGATTTCAATATCATACAGCAATATAAAAGCAGTAATAAAAACATTTGCCAGTCTAAATCAAATAAAGCTATCTAGAAAAAAAAAAAAAAAAAAAGAAGCTAAATAAAAAGTTATTTAGGGACAGAAATACCTGAACAGAAAAGAAGTGTGTTAACTACAGCATGTAACATGTCATCCCAAGTCAACCCGTAATTGAAGTACTGGCTTAATACATCACTACTGTGACATTTTCTTCAATAAATAGAATAAGTCTTGACAATACAAAAGGTGCATATTACTGTGTATGTTTCAAGAGGAATATCTGTAATATAAATGTTCAGCTTATTAATACCCTCTTATTTCTTATTCTGGACATAAGCAAAATGAAAACCAAACAATTCTTTTCCCAAGTTTAAAGGAATTCAAAGAAAAAACCCACAATACTCTTCCTCAATAATAAAGAGCCCTCTATTTACACATGGGCTAGTCAGTAAAGAAGAGATTGGTTCTCAGATGAAGACACCATTAAGGGCTTTCTGCCCTCTCTAGTCATATACGTGCAGCATGGCAGATATGGAAGCCAGTATCTCATATCTTTAAAAAAAAAATTATACAGTTTTCTTCTTTTCTTTTTTTCTCTCCTATTATAGCAGTAATGCATCTGGAAGTTCGAGTTATAATAGCTTCCTGCAACAAACCATTTGACACAAAACAGAACAGCCTGTTAAATGACAGTTACTTCCCCTTAAGGGAACAAAGCATTAAAATGTCATTTCCTGACAAGAATATTAAGTAGTTTATTTAGAAGAAATGACTTGAAAATAGATATCAAGAGACATGAACTGAAATTTTGCTTGTTTTTAGCACCCACTTTTCATGTCCGTCTTTGTGCACCTAATTTTTTTCTTGTATTAATCCCATTAATTATTAGACATCTGATTAAAAAAGTTAGCCAATTGTATTTTCCCTGAATAATGGCTGAAGTTAAATATCTAACAGTGCGATGCCAAGATGTGAGCTGAGGCAAAAAAGTTTCTATTTGTTGTGAGTTACCACTGTTTTTAATGGAACAGAAACAGGAGTGATACAGCTGCACCAGAATTGGCATGTGCAGTCTCCTTGGCTCCAAAAAGGTGAGAAGCTACAATTGCTCCATGCTGCCTTTTCTCCTCCAAATCAATCTAACCTGATAGCAAGCTCCCCCCGCCCCCCCAATCTGTCCCCATGCTACATTTGTTATATTAGCTCCTTGTGGAGGTTCCTTCTCAATCCGAGGACCTCTGAGTGTCTTTTGCTACCAAGCTAGGCTGATGCAGGATGTGACTGAACGCGGTCAGGAAGGGCTCCTTCATGTGTCCATCTCCAGGTTGTGTACCTTCTGAACACCAGTCTTTGTGCTCAGTTAAAGAATGGGTCCAAGTCTTCTTCCATGTTGACATCAGGCACCAGCTGATCTGATACTTCCTTAGCACCATATCCTGAATTCGATACATTAAAATCTGTAGAAAACCATGGATGGTCCAGAATTTCCTGTGAAGTCAGCCTTTCTGATGGCTCTCGACGCAGTATGCTACGTATGAGGCATTTTGCCTTAGGGGATAGAGTTTCTGGAATGTTAAACTGCCCTCGACGGATCTTGCTGAAGAGGGAACTAGGCTCAATGTCATGGAAAGGATAGCGTCCAACTAGCATGGTATAAAGCATGACACCTAGACTCCATACGTCCGCTGCTTTGCCAGAGTAGCTGCCATTTGTGTTCAAGATCTCTGGACTCACATAGGCTGGGCATCCATGCTTATCAGAAAGAGAGTCATCATTTCCTCTTAAAATATAAGCATCTTCTAGGCTTTCCAATTTCACTCTAGTCCTGTGGGGGAAAATAAAAAACAAAACACTATCAAGGTAAGCAAACATCAAACACAAATTCTGGCTGTTGCAATTACATGGTTATAATAGTCATACTCTATGAAATTTGACAACTGCAGAAGTGCATCAGTTTAAAATCCCACTCACAGCAGTTGTAACAGATAAATGGATATTGTCTCTTCCATACTGGTTAGAGATATATAGGGAATACTGCCCCACATACAGCTACATGATTTCAAATACAGTCATGTCCAGTAAACTTAATTAGTAAGTTTATCTCTTAAGAAGAGAAGGAATTGCCATAGTAATGCTTTTGGTTAATTCTACATAGACACGATTTCCAAAAGGGGACATAAACCTCAGGACCTTTTCTGAGCTGGATGCACTCTAACCTACCCATGTAGGATTATGCCCAAACACAAAACCAGTCCTGACTACATAAGGTTATTTTGACACCTTTATGCTGGCAAAGCCACTCTGCACACCTGTAATTCCACAAGGTTTAAAAATGGTCACTCTGACCCTAAATGATCCCTCTGACCAACCAGCATTTTCCTTTACCCCAGCAATTTTAAAAGAAATTAAGAATGAACATTTTTAACATATTTTAGTCTTCCCAAATAGACTTTTGGGCAAAGGGAGATAGGTGAGCTGAAGGCCAAGATTAACAGCAAGCTTATCTACGCAGCTGAGCCAGAGGAGCTCCTTGCACTGGAATGAACAGAGAATCTGGCAAAGGACTTGCAGAGATGACAGGGATGCCTGATCTAGATTGCAAACTCCTGCTGCCTGCAACGCACTGTGAACTTGTCATTGTGCTGCAGTAATTATCTGTGCAAGAGAATTTTCTTCCCTTATGGATATCACACAGGACCAGAAAAAATGATGCAGAGCTGCTTGTCATAGCACTAGATGGACATAACCTTTCCTTCCTTTCTCACTGCTAGGCTTTGTATCTATACTTAAAAATCTGTCCCTGTTGGAGGCATCTAAAGGATTACCCAGTACTCTTTAGACTATTTCACAGCCAAGATGGTTTTGAGAACAGCGTCACTACAATGCAACAGGGTTTGTCCAGTGCCTTGGGATGGCAGAGTAACCTAGCAGTAGTGCAGATTTTCCTTTCAACTATTTGGGGTCATAACTTCGGGTATTACTGCCCTCATCCCTCAGCCCCACAGGTCTGTTATGATCACTCTTAGCCCATGTCATGGCACTGATCCATTACCACAGACATTCACATGCAGGGACTGAGCTTCATCCCAGAAGGCAAAACTTGCATCTCTTGACGTAATTTAATAGGCATTAAAATAGACAAGGTGAACCTTGTTTCTTAAATGTTTACTGAAGTCAACATTGATTGAGCTTGAGCTGCAAAAGACATCTGGGCCAGCTTTGGCTTAGACTTAGTTCCAGGGCAGCTTAGCCCTATCTTTTTTGAACCAACAGAAGAGCATTTTACTCCATGAAGTACTCCAGAGGCAACTGTGCCATAAACTTTCATGACACTTGGACCTTTTCAACAGCTAAATACGTTTACTAGCAGAGGTGAAAGCCCCTCTGGCAACATGCCCCCAATGAGGAAGTCATAAATACAGAATTCCGAATACCTGGCTCCCAAGCACAGTGTGTCAGGGCAGCTCCTCCAGTTCGGTGCTGATGAGCTTTGCTCAACACACCTGCTTCCTCATTAATTACTACTGCCATCCTAACACTACTTCTGGCCATGGACAACCCCCTCATTAGCACTCAAACAATACTTTACAGCAGCAATGCGCCGCACAGGAAGTGGGCTGCAAGGAAAAAACCTAACTGCAATTACCAAGACCACAGAAATTTCCCTCTGTACACAAAGCAGAGGGTCCAGAACAGGAGAGTGACTTGAGGAGAGTCCTTTCGCAGTGCTCAACTTTGGCACATTCCCACACCTGCACAGCGTAGGAAGAGAAGGAGAAACGCCCAGAGGAAAAAAAACATGCCAAAGAGGGCAGAGAACAGAGAAGAGGAAATGAAAGGGAAGGCAGGGACATGAGTTGTGGTTCCATTTGCATTGCCCACCTCAGTTTTTCCACAGAAAAGCATGTGTAGCAATAAAACAGTGGGGCCAGATACTCAAACATGCATTAAGTCACTGAGCTGCCAGACAGGAAAGCATCGACTCATTCCTGCTAACTAACAGAAGCAGAACACACACACAGGGACTGGGGCAGAGCAGGCTATTTATAAACAGCTTCCAGGAGGGAGCTCACCCCCACACACACACACTCGCCTGCCATCCCAGTGTCAACAACACAGGGAAATGTTGTTTACTTTCCTATCCTATTTTACATTTTTGGGACTTGCCAAAGACTTTAGAAAAACAGTTCAATAAGAAGCTTTTATATTACATAAAATTATTGGAATTCCCTAATCACTCATTTCCTACAACAGACACAGTACAAAACCACAGAGAACGGACTGCAAGGTGTGTCAAAAATTAGTATTTTTTTCCAAGAGAAGAAATAATTTCTTGATAATAAAACAGAAGCAGCACACAAAAGCCATATCCCCATCTTGCTTTCCTTGCAAGGTGCTGCAGCCTCCACACGAAAGAGCGGGTTTTGTTTAAGCAGGCAAATGGAACAACAGCTGGCCCTTATCTGCCTGCTCCTCTGTAAGCTCTGGGCAAATGAAAACAGTCAACCCAGGTTTTTCATCCTGCTGAGCTGACAGGCTTTGAGGTAACAAAGGGTCCCAAATTAAAAGCACAACCTTCAGTCCTCTTCCTCCTGGTCAGCCCCCAAAACCTCAGCCAGAAACTCCCTTGTGTGCAAGGTGCAAGTGGTGAAATGGCTCCTCTGCAAACAGGCAGCGCTCCCACAGCACCGGGCATGAATTTCCCTGGCAGACTGCAGGGCCTGCATCCCCTGAGCACACACTGCCACCTGCACAGCCTCAGTATGGCTTTCCCCTCTCCCAGTTACACCCAGGCACAACTCAGGTGTTCCTGGTTTCGTCTGTAAAGTCTTTGCAGTAGATGACAAAACAGGTTTTCCGTCCGGAAAGGAGGATGGGAAGGGCTGTCTGACTTGGCACAGCTGGCAATAGAAAGAGCTCCCAGGGTGGTTCTGCCGACACCCCTCACCACCAGGCCAGGACTGGGGCTGGGCAGACCCACTGCAGCCCATTGTCAGTCACAGCTGATTTCACCCACCTCAGCCTCACAGAGGGAATGCAGTCTGTGCATAGCTACCACTGGGTACTGCGCAGGTGTACACAGCAACCCTCACTCCCCTTTTAACAGCCATTTCACGTCTTTTCAGGCAATCAGAAAGGAGCAGCCTGGCTCAGAAGCTGCTATTTCCCAGTGCACAGCACCCCAGCTCTGTGAGACACAGCTTCCAGCTCTGCTGGTCTTCCCTTACTCTGCATTTCAAGCATTGGCTAAAAGAGCTCTGTTTTCTGCAATCCATTGAGGGGTTTGGGTTTGCTTTTGGAGTGGTTTTTTTAGGAGGGGAGTGTGGAGGGGAATGGGTTAAAAGGGGAGTCCAAGTCTAAATACAGAAAAATGCAGAGATATGCTGAATGAGAAGCAATCTCTCCCCCACACGCTTCTCTCAGAAAGCACTAAAATCAAATACCCAGGAAAAGGAATAAAAGCCAACAACAACAAACAGACCCTGAAAACTACAAGTCGATTCTGAGAATACAGAACCTGCACAGAAAAGGGTGGGGGAGTGTATACAACTGCAGGTTAACTGGACAACCCAAAATCTGACATTTGTTAAGGCAAAGGACAGAAAAAATCAAACATGAAGGTGTGAAAACACAATCAACTTTGAAGTGCCTCCCATCATAAAAAAGAAGGACAAACAAAAATAGCTCTACAAAAACCTCTCATTCTCTAAATAATAACTCACATCAGTCAACTAAAGGATCCCCACAAGAGAAAAAAGTTCTCCAAAACCATCAGCATTTGAGCTTGACGAACAGTTGCAACAAAATCAATACCCGAAGTTCAAATGTAAGCTACTGCCACAGCCAGATGAGAATCACTTTGTATACATACTGTAGGGCAACAAAGACTTTCCCCAACGCTCATGTAATTACAATACATAATTTCAAGTTTTAATGCAGATCCCAAATAAGCACTTGGAAAAAGAGCGTTATGCATCTATCAGATCATTGATAAAACACTGCATTAGTTTAATGCATTAAAAAAAATACAACCCTGAATCATGGCTATTTAAAAAGGGGAAGCTATTCTGCCTATGAATGCTTTCCCATTACTGGTGAATGAAACCACAGAAGTGCAATCAGAGGGCAGCAGCAGCACTCGGACGGGAAATGCGTCTTTGTCCCCATAGAAACCGTCAGGGAAACCCATGAAAAACAATACCACTCTGAGTTTCTTATCAATATGCCATTCATTACTTGACTGCATTCAGACTTTGCTCCAGTAATGTAGCAAAACATAATCAATTAAATGTCTTCCAGAAGATTCTCCAATACAACCTTCTGAGTTAGCGCTCACCTCTGTCTTTGTTGCACATTCCATATTTTTGCCCAACAGATTCACATTATTCTTCCCTGCAGAGCTTTGGGACTACCAGCAAATTGTTATCCTGCCTTTTGACACACAAACCAGACTGTTAGAATCCAACATTCACACTTGCTCTCCAAAAGCAAACCATTTCCGTACCAAAAATCAGTGGAATTATTCAGAGGGCTCTAAACTCATAAGGCAGGAGAAAAAAAAAAATCTTTAACATTTAAAGCAGAGATAACAACTGATAGTTTGAGTGCTTTAGAAGAAAATATCTTCACTGCAGTGAATAAGCAATCAGTAGTAAAGAAGCCTGCACCTGTATCAATGAAAGCAGTTGCCTCTAGTCCCCAAAGCCATTTGTATTCCCAGTTTGGGAAGACCAGACCCACAATTTTTGCATGGCAAAACTCCCTACATGACAGCCAAATCAGCTGCTTTGGGAAGAGACTGAAGGAACCATCCAGCTACAGACACTCCAAATACACTATCAAATTGTTACTTAGGCTGGGTCAAATTAAAAGATCCAGATTTACAGATTCTATGCGGTGTTGCTGGTTTTTTTAACACAATTGCAGGTAAATACAAAATGGCAATTTCTAAGGGTGCTTCACAATATTTCTCCAACAGTAAAAACTAAAAGCACCCAAGCAATGTCTCATATTTCAATATTACTCTGACTGAGGCTAGGAAAGCCTTTCCCTAGGTAGAGGCACTCAAGCCACTGACTGCCCAGTGGACCAGGGATTGCTCCTAGGTGGCCAGTAATTTACAGGTCATTTAATCGAGGTCAGTTGCTCATACCCCATCATAATGATGAGAAGAGCCTGCATGCGATTAGAGTCACAAGGAGGCAAAAAAAAAATAAAAATGAAAGGGAAGCTCAATGTTGGAAGCAGCAATCTTTTGCTAATCGATTTTTTAATATTTTTTTTTACTAAGGGAATCTCTCCTAAATAATGCAGAAGTGGGCTGCCGTCAGGGAGCCAGCGAGACAGGGAAGACGGTAATGAGACCCTGGGCAGATGATTTGCAGCTTTGGTGCAAAGACTCGTTCTGAACTCACAACTACCCAATCTCCTTGGGGGCAGAGAGGCACAGAGGAGCAGGGGGAAATGTTAGGCCATTAATTTAAATCTTGCTCCTTACACCAACAGATCCCTGTCCAGTTTGTAACAGCACAGAGCATGGGTGTTCACCACACAATATCCTACACAACTTCAGGCAAGAAACAAACAAACTGTGCACAAAGACTGTTAGACAGTCTCCTGCATAATGAAACAGGCACGAGGATATGTTTCAAAAGACAACTGGGACTTGCAGGCAGCACAGGTTTACAGGATGAACCTTGTTCCTACGGGAAGATTCCTTCACTGGTACTTCCGCACAATAAGGAAGCCTCTAAAAATTGCATCTCCCCCATCCTTCCTCTGCAGGGATGCTAACAGCACAGTCAGCCCTGCCTGCACCCCCCTGACGTGCAGTACCCAGCAACTTAGAGATTTTAACTTGTTTTAAGCTGGTCTAGGTTTTTTTCCTAGAGAATTCCACGTAAAAATGCTCTGACTCACCTCCAGAAAGGGCTGGTGCCCCAAAGACCTCAGCTTTATAACACTCAAATAGGACTGCTGGGAACAGCCTGTCCTGTATGCCATACACTTTGTTTCTTCCATGCCCTTACTGCCCAAGGACAAAGTATGTTCCCCAGAGAGCTGGTAGGTAGTGATGCATGTGTTGGGGTGCAGGCTGTGAAATCCAGTACAGACCCTTCCACAGAGAAGCTTGGTTACAATACTCTGAGTAATCCATTTTTTGATAAGAATCTGGCTCAGGGCAGCTACTTCACCAGCTCACTTTTATCTTGTTACATCACACTGAAGATCAGAGTTTTAAAAGGCTGTGCTGTCAACCATATGCTGTGTTCCCCATCTTTTCTAGGTCTTCTGATACAATGCATGATGAAGTGCCACTTGGAAAGAAGACCACAATTTTCTTTTTTTAACGTAATTGCAGGTTGTGAAAACAGCCTTTCACTTTCTGAGCCTACGATGGGTGCTCAACATCTCTAAGGCAAAGCCACGACGTTATTTCACAACCTTACT
Organism: Illadopsis cleaveri; assembly: GCA_013399915.1. Taxonomy (NCBI): domain Eukaryota; kingdom Metazoa; phylum Chordata; class Aves; order Passeriformes; family Timaliidae; genus Illadopsis; species Illadopsis cleaveri. Next base: position 32,595 of record VXBB01006676.1, on the reverse strand, counting down.
GAAAACCTTTTGCTTACATGTCTGAAATCCTGTCTCCATGCAAGACACATCTTCTAGAAACGCAGGTGCTCAAGACTAAATATGCCCTAGGTTGGCTCCTGTTTACAATCTCCACCTTTCCTCTCCTTCCCAAGCCTGAAGTAATCTCCCAGTGTGATAATAAGGGTAATTAGAAGGGAAGGCAGCAGATTCTCACTCTGACAATCCAATGCAGCTGTGGCTAGTTAGGCTCCTGCCTCCCTTTCTCACCCCAGCACAGACATCCATAGATACTCACAGTCTTCACTCATAATTCAACATGGATCATTTTGCAGCAAGTCTATGGATGGAGGTTTTCAAGTCCCTGAAAGGACCAGCTGTAGAGCTGAATTTGAGATGTCCTAAGACACATCTACTCCCAGGGACTACAAAACACCTTTTGTCAGAGAGATCAATGCCATGACAGGCATCTCAGGAGAGGCACCACCCATGACTGGCATGACAGCCAACACAATCCACAGCATCCTGTCTGAACAGGGAGGGTGAAGGAGACAAGGTCCCACTATGAACCACAGACAGTCCAGGGATAAAACCTCCTGCAAACTCCAGCACTGAGTATAACGACAAAGGTTCTTGACAGTCATGGTCTCACTGAAAGGCCTTGAGGTGACTCAAGGTCTATGTGAGTTCCCATCATCCCAGGGCCAGACAGCAGACAAATCTTCCCCGGCTTTTGAATTAATTTATAACCTTTGGCAGAACAATTAACCTGTTTGACTATCTATGCCCTCAGGGGAAGATTTGTGCACTTCACAGGGCAGGGTGTGATGTTCACCACCTGCAGACAGCCTCCCTTGTGCTGGGAAGGGCACCAACAAATTCAGTGTTGCTCCCAGGAACATGGTGAGAGAACAGAGACTTAGTAACCAAACCACATAAAGGCAAGGGCACAAACCCTTCTGTGAAAAACAGTTGTGCAACCACTTAATCTTCTACCCTAAGCCTCACAGCAGATTTGCTGTCCATTAAGAAATTCGCCTTCCTCCCACAGTCTAAGAACAATAATTTCTGGTTTGAAATCTGACCTGTGATTCTCGATTATTGAAGAACTTCTGCTCTTTGATCCTGTGGCCCCATTCAGGGTTAGTGCAAAGTGCTTAAATGGCAAAACAGATGAAGACTGGTTTTATTTCTAAATCTTCGAGTATTTTAAGAGCACTCCCATTTTGTTTGATTGTCTTCCACTTTAGGACTCTCTTCCTAGGACTTAGGGAAAGCATTAACTTACATGTTCTCTATGGAATTGTAATGGAAACAGCATATTCTAACACATTGATAAAAAAGCTGCTGACCACATCACAATCTGACAAATGCTGGGGAGAAAAGCTTACTACTAACTGTAAGAAAATGAAAGGTCTACATGCAAAAAGGTTGGTATATGCATTTGTATTTTTTTGTGGGGTCAGGTTTGTATCATGAGGATTGCAAACAACATAACTAGGTCATGTTAAAGCATCATCCACTCAAAGCTGAGAAATTAAAGAGGAAAAAATATTCTAAGAGCACCAAGTAAATATGTTATGCTAACACAGGCTTTCTAAATTAGTGTATTGTACTGGCTGCATTCCCCTGGCATAAAGCAAAAATTGTCAAATCCTGTTTATTTTTATTGAATCCCACCTGCCTCATATTTACTCAAAGAATAGAGGAAAATTACAATATCTAAATACCAAAATTATTTTAATTTTCCCTTCAACAAGTATGATGAATGTACAAGGTCTTTAAGCTTCAAATATTACGACAGCTAATATTTTAATATAATTAAAGGCTTAAAAACACACTAAAGAAATTTATAATTCCCTGACAGCAGAAATGTTCTTGTATTAAGCAAACCATTGAAACAATCAACAGAGAAATGCTTCATTTAATTCTGAGATCTTTCAGATGGCTCTTTCTCAAAGCATCTGCTATGTATCAGACTGATGAACTGCTTTATTAGCTATATACTGTGTATAGCACTATTTTTAGCACAACCCAAAAAAACCTGCTTGTTCTACAACATCATTATGGGACACCAGCTAGGAGAAGGGCACGGTTGTTCTGCCCAAGGGCCTACTGTGAGGACAGGCTGTACATAAAAAACAGTAAACAGCATGCCATGAACACAGATAAAATACTCAAAAGCAAGAGCCTCACAACATCAATACCGACCTGGCTTAATACACAGGACAAAAAATATTTAACAACATGGATGGAAGCAGAAAACATGTAAGTTTTATTGTAGGTCATCCACTGTTTTGGATTCAAGTTTCATTCTGAAGTGTAAGGACACAGTTTTTGAAGTGTTCAAGTATCTTAGAGATACTTTAGAAAGTCTGTTGAGACTCAGCATGGCAAGTCAGTGTTGTTTTCCATATTTTCAATGTTCTGGAAGCCACTGCACTCATTTAATAGATGTGCTGCTGCTTGCTAACCCAGTCTTACAAAACATTTCCAGTCATGCTGTAATGTCTTAGAACTTCTGCTTCATCAAAATCAGCTGCAGATTTATGGAGTTTAACGCTGAAATTTCGATACTACAAGACTGGCTATTTCACCTATAGTTTACAAAGGGATCCACAGACGCACTTCCCCCTAAAAACCACAACTGCACTACCTTTCATACAAAACAAAAAACCCATGTAGCAACACCACACACCATTTTTATGGAATGCAATTTACTCTATCTTCAAACTTCCTACAGTTCAGGATATAAAGAAACCATAAATTTCCTTGAAACACAGACAAATTTGTTTCTGTTTGTTTCCACAGCAGAACTTCGAGTTTCATTTTAAGTGCCGATGTACTTACACACATGCCACAGGGTCAGACATGATCAGAGTCTGTCATGGATTTAGCACATTAAGAGAACACCTCTAGTACAATTAGGACCCCTACAAAATGCTCAGTGCTATCAGCCTACAACAATACTTTATTCCACTTTCTTACCTCCCAGTTCATAAGAAACATCGCAAGGCATTGTGATTTGCAACATTCAAATAACACACATTTTTTCTGGGGACATCAAGTTGAAGCAAAGAGGACTTGTGGTGCTGCTAGATCAGGAGCCCAAATTGTTGCAATTCCAGCTGTAATTTAGATAATGGGAATGGGGTAGAAGAGAGTTTCAACACTGTATGCACCCACCTAGAAAACTTCAGGAGCTTTGTGTTTCTATTGAACTACCTGGCTCCCATTACAATCAATGAAAGAAGATGCACTAAGAAATGCTTTAAAATTGATTTTCTTTTTTAAACAAATGGAACTACTTCCATATAACCTCCATACTCCCTCTGGCTCCTCCATTCTGGCAGCTCTCAGCTAACAGCAGACAAGCATCTTACTAAAAAAATATTAAAAGCACCAAGTTTTCCATTCATGTGTTGCCTGGATTTCCCATCTTTACTTCTACCAAAATAAAAGCCTTGAGAGTCTTCAAGAAGAGGAAGTTCCAAGGCGGTAGGTACTTAAAATGAACTGCATAAAAACAGCCTTGAAGAAATAGGAAAAGAACTACTAAGAAAAACTGAAGAGCAGGAGACACACAGCAGCTGAGCTCACACACACTTCTCAAAACATCAATTTTATCTCTTCTCTCCCTCTTTGGTTCATTATGAGCACCAGAGAGCAGGGGATGGTGCAGCACCCATCTGCTAGGCACTGCTGCTGACAGCAGCTCCTCAGGGACTGCTCAGCACACAGGCATCCCCAGCAGCAGCCTCAGGCACAGGGGAGCTCGGAGGGGTGGAAGCAACACACCAACACCTCTGTGAACTCAGGAGGACCAGGAAGATTTTTCCTTTCTAAATATAGCAGCAGACTGAAAGTGATGACTGATTACAGTATGATGATCAGAGGATGTGAAAAAAGACAGTCACTGCTGTTTGGTTCTATTTCTAGCTCACATTTTTTCATCTCTGTTTATTTAGCAGAGAAAGGATTACAATACCTTCCTACTTACAAATCAGCATTACATCCAGAAGAAAACCACATTATGATTATCTTAAAAATAACCAGCAAGTCCTATTTGACCTTTAAAGTGAATTATTGTATAATTAGAAGACAATGCTTAAAACCAAGTAACAGTGTCATTTTGCAGACAACAGCTAAGTTAAAAACATTCATAAAAGCCAACACTGCTATTACAGTACACACCACTTTTCTTGGGTGGCTGAAGCATTTGGCCCTGTGCCTCCTATGTTGCATTCAGTTCCTAGTAAGCAGTAGGGTAGGAGTTTAACAGCATTCAGCATAGGCCTACATCTGCTCCCACTGCACTGCTCTGAGCTCATGCTGCCTTCCCTTGGAGGAGCTCTTCCAAGTTCGGCTCTTCATGCAAAACCACACATGTTTACATATATCCCCGGGAAAAAAAATCCACTTCAACATTAGGACGTTATCAGCTACAACAGAGAACAATCCCTCTCTCAACTATTTTGCACAAGTTTCCTTCTTATCTGCATCAGTGGTGCTTAATTATTAAACTGGGAGTAAAAGTTGTGGAACTGCAGTTTATCTACCTGCTCTGCTTTTCTCTATGAATGGACACTAAGTTAGTTTAATTTTAGGCTTTTTTATTTGAAAAAGATGAGGAGGCAATCGGACCTTTGGGCTGCAATAGAAAAATGCTTTGCAGACAATCATCTGAACTGAATTAAGAAGTGAAAATATATATTATTTTTCAGTCTGTAAATAGATTAAAAGGAGAAGCCTATTTTGCAAAACTCAGCTTGCATTTAAAATTTAAGTAGAGAATATTTAAATGGGATAGATGGTCATCTTTATGATGTCATTTTTATTTTAAGACCAGGAACTTCTCTTTCCTGAATGAATTGTGTACTGGTTTTGTTTTTTAATTTTTTATCACCAACTTCCTGAGCCAGTGGAGAACTTAGAGAATTTGACTGTTGCTTATAATTCCCCCAAACAGATTTGGTTTGCATTGGTTATTTTTAACAAAACTCTACAGAACATCCATTTCACTCTGCAGCAGTTTGAGTAAGTTTTCAGCAAATTTTTAGCATTTAATTAAAAGGACAAAACATCTCCCCATTCCTACTAAGACAAGAAGAAGCACAAAGGCAGGCTCTCCTCACATTTAGATGTCTGGGGTTTATTTTAATGGTCATCTTCCAATTTAATCACTCTGTGAAAGCCTGACATTATTCTGACAGTATTTATTGCTCATTGCACATTTACCTTATGTGGAAGTTGCAAACAAATTCATCATTCAAGACAAAGAAGACTGGTAGACAAAAGGAAAGAGATAGGAGATTTCTACAGGTACAACAGTACAGCTATTGCTCCACATCAGAAAGAGCACTTCGATATACCCAGAGCATCCGGTGCTATTTCTTTCCCTGTCTTCCTATACTCTTTACCCAAATCATTTACACAGGAGGGTGTATAGGGAGGAGATATTTAAAAAAACCAAGAACAGTAGTTTCCCAAGTACAACAGCTGATACTACAAACAAGCACCCCCGGAGCAAGGCAGTTGTAGTTTTAGTACAATTAGTGACCACATAATAGTCTTATTACAAGTAGCCCCCAGACCCTCCCAGCATAGAAAACAAGATGTCCTCAGAACAGTCCTACAGAAAACACTTGACTGTTCTTCCTCTTTACACCTCCTCACTGCAATGAGCCATTTCAGTCCCTAATCCTCTTTAACATATACTGAATCCTCTTTTAACATCAGCACTTTATGACAGTGCAGCTCTTACACCAGACATCCTTTTGGAGCTTTCCTGCAGGAGATGTCTCCCCATTAGGAACGAGGAAACTCCTCTAGGTGCAGAGGCAGAGGCCATGCACTGATGCAAACAGCACTCTGTACTTGCTTTACTCCAAAACCTAAGCCAGAAGGTAAAATAGCACATCCATCCCACGCTCAGGTTGCAGAGGAAAATAAAGTGTACTACAAACAATGTCCTGCAACTCCGACTACCTGACCTCAGGCACTCCCAGCCGTAAAGTGAGGGAGACTCTTACCTTTCTTCATCCTTGAAAATAAACTTTCGCAGCTTGAGATCTCGCAGTACCAGTCCACCATCATGGCAGTGTGCAACAGCAGAGGCTATTTGATAGAAGAGCTTGGCTGCCTCCTCTTCTTTAAGTTTCTTGCAGGTACGAACAAACGAGTGCATGTCCCCATAGCTCCTTTCAAAGAACACATACGCTTTTGTCTCCCCAAGAATTATTTCAGTAATTTGGTTGATATTTTTATGCGCAGGCAGACAAAAACATGGTGCTAATAACTCCTGGTAGCAGCCAATATCAAACACCTGCAGGAATAATGAGAGTAAAGCCAGGGTTAGTGACATGAATGACAGTGAAGTCATGGCACATTTGATTCTGCTAACAAAACCATCTCCAAGTACAATTTATGTCGCTGCTGAAAGCTGCACCAGTGTAAACAGGATGTCACAAACTCACGGCACTGAGGACAAGGCAAAGCAGACTGTACAAACCCACACAGACACACACATAACCTTGACAGGAAAGGCTAGTCTTCGAAACTGGCAGCAAGCATAGTTACATTAGCTAACACCTGATCAAATCCAGAATGCAATCTAAATTAAGCTGTGAAGACCAGTGATGTATAAGGGCAGCACTCAGAAGGGAGAGGGTTTCTTTTCTATTTTCCATCCAAATAAACTCATAAAAAATACAGCCAGTAGCTTTGCATTGAGAGAAGCTGTCACATTAAATCCACCCTGATACACACGCTTGCCTCTTTTGATTTTATTAACCCATTAAAGCCTTAAAGATTTTCAAGCCTAAAGTATCTATTGCTATTCCTATTTACTTCCTGCCTTTCTTTCATCTCTGAAAAACAGCAAAGTCACTTTCACTTTCCAAGTCTCAGTTCCACAATGGCTGTTTATAAGATCAGAAGGACAACCCGGGAAATAGCTCTGCCTGTTGGAGCACAGACAAACACCCTTCAAAAGGCAAAGACAAAACCACCCTGAACTCTCTGCATTTCAATCAAGTGCTCCATTAAAAGCAAAGTGTCCCTTTACTACTAAGTATGTTATCACTGATCTTATGAATGAGCTGTAAGAATTAAAAAAGCTGCTGGGAAATCCAAATATAAAAAGTTACTATAATCTAGTGATGACGAATGCATCAGTATTTGAGTCAATTGAGAAAAGACCACATTACAAGAAAATGAAAGACTTCGTTGAGAGTAACAGAAGTCAGTGTGCTAAAAGAGACTATGAGCAAAGTACTGATAGGAGGGATTTTTATTTTTAATTATACCTGCTGCAGAGGACTGCAAAGCAAGTATTCGCATTTCCACCAGCATAAAAACTTGATTAATATGTAACCTACTCGTGAATGTTTTCTTACTTTGGTAAAAAAGAATTTAAGGTAGTCATGTGTCCTTTGAATGAAATATAAATATGAAGAACTGGTCTAGTTCTCTTACCTCTGTTTTAAATTGCAATTGGTTTTTTCCTTTCTGTGTTTGTGTTCCAATAGTGGGTATATTTGTACCCTCTCTCAGAAGCAAATACTTCCCTGCTTTCCCTAAAGCTTTAAAAACCTTTCAAAATTGAGACAGAAAGATACATTTTGATTCAATCAAAATTTACCTGAGGCTTAAAAACCTGCATAATTTAATGTTTCAGTGCACAATCCCAATAAACTTCTTCCACAGAAGAGGACCCAAATCCCAAGAAACTGGGACACCCCCTCCTCACAGACCTCCTTTTCCCCTCATCCCACACCTGCACTGCCTTACTCCGGCACAGGGAAAAACAACCTTAAAGGCAGACTGCCAAACAGACCCAGCACATTTTACGGGGGGAGGATTAGCACCGAGGCATTCTGGTGACACGGTGCACCAGGGAAGCAGAACCAGGGCAGGGAGGGGGTGTTGCTAAAATCCCTGGTGTGCAATTCATTCCAGAGGAGAATTCATTGACATTTGGATCTCAAAACTCGTAAGGACTACATTGTAAGTGAATGGCTCTTGTACAAAGCAGCTGCTATAAAATAAAATTTAAACAGGAATATTCATGTAGCTCAAACCCTCATGTGAAAAAACATCTTTCCAGAATTCTCTCCTAAACCAGATTATCATAATGTAAATTAGATACATTTTGTGGTTCTCAGACTATGTTAAATAAGTAGTTCTGGATATGTACCAGTACTGTGTTTGAAAGGGGGCTGATAGGAAGCACTATCATACTGCTAGAGTATCAAATACCTTCTATAAAGGGCTTCTTTGTATCCCAGCTTTTAAGAACCCTGGCCTCAATTCAGCGAATGTCCAATAAGCTGCAGTTTGATTTAGGTCTTGCTGGGAATTGGAAGTGAGAAGTTACCATTGTTTGGATACCACAGAGCCTTGAAGCAAATAACGGCATCTGTACAGTCAGTGGGTGCAGCCAAATGAATCTTGAGAATCATCAGTATGTGTCTGTTATCCAACCCTACGTCTCTGCAAGCAATCTCTAAGAGCATCGGTAAGATACCAGAGAGCACCTCTCTCTGCCGGAAGGCTACTTGACAAATAGTTGTCGTGATACTGCAGGCATTTTAGAGCACACATTAAATTAAGCCGAGTTCAGGATTGACAACTGCATACTCACAAACTAGCAATCCAGGCTAAGACTGTATTTTTGGAGCACAGCTAGTAGTGCCTCGCACATATGGAAAAACTGATACTATTCAAACGTCAGGATCAGCTCAAAAACACACAGCTTAAATGGAAGGGGAAAAAAAAATAACAGCCCAGTCTTTGTGAGCTGCAGTTATACCGTTCATACTGTTATCAAAACAGTGCCTTAATCCTGCAAACCAAACAGGAAACAAAGAAGCGCATAGCCCCCGCTTTACCACTTGCAACACAAGTTCACCTAGAATTTCATGCAGAGCGGCAGCTTTGTGAGATCTGTTTATTTCATGAAAAGATGCCAATGTCCTAGAGTGCAGCACTGTACTGCTGCATCGAGCTGGGCTTTCATTCTCGAAATTCTCATGTTCTGTTTCAGTTTACTAACAAAGCATCCAGTTCAGCATGCTATACTAGTTCTTTGGAAAGCCATGGGCCTTTTTTCCCCCCTAAATAATCACATGAAGTCCTAGGCTGCCTTAACATCAGCTTTTATAACTCAATCAGTAAGCATATTTAAATTGCCCTCTGAACTCCAATCTTCACAAATAGCAAGGAGGAGCAATTATTTTCATTTCTCTGCTACAGCCTAGTCCATAACTTTTTATGAATCAAGTATGAGAAACTATTAAAGTCAGCAACATTATTATTAATCCCTGGAATACTAGTAAGCTATAATACATCTACTTTTCCACCTAGAAATTGCCAAATGGCATTAATTCCGTATTTTGGGAATAACACAAACACTGCAGCATGTGCTGCAAGGTTGCAATTTGCTACGTAGTTATAAAAACTACTACTGGGTACTGCTTCAGTTTGCTGGACATAAGTCCGTCTCACTACAGACAGTAAGAATCACAATTTGGAAACAAAGGATAATATTCCCTCAGCTCAAAAAGAGAAAAACACCCCTCCACAGATGTGCACACATGTGGATTTCTTTTTCCCACAGCTCACCTTTTAATAGTAGGAACAAACTGGGAGGAGACAGAGAAAAGCCGGCAGGCTACAAAGAGTGGGATAGCTATTTTGTCTGCACTTCTAAAAACCGTAGGTGTGCAGGTTTTATTCTTGCTCAGTTGGGCAGTGGGGGAGGATGCTGTTTGCAAACAACCTCCACCGTGAGGGAGCTCAGGCTGATTAATTAGATGTGGTTCTTCCTTTTTTTTAAATCACTTTTAAGACAAAGCTGATGGCAATCTGCCCTCGCTTCTCCATCCTCTTCCGTACCCCAACGCACAAAATTGAGGGCAGTAAAAATCGAGGAAGTCAGCAGGTCCCAACACCTTAAAATTAGCTGAGGATTCCCTACTCCATTTTGGAAAGTGAGTGCGGGGAAGATGAGGCTTTCTCCTGGTCTGAACTCACGTTAAAACCTACTTCAAGAACGGCTCTTTCCAGAACAATATCCCTCTGCCAATAGAAGGCAGACCTGGCTCCGGGCCACCGCTATAACGTGGCCATTGTCTGGAGAGAGGGAAAAGTTACAGGATTCGCCTACAATCCTGTGTCCCTGCCTTTTGTTTCTCCACTGTTCAATAAATGAGGTACACGGCCGTGCTCGCCCTCCTGCAAGACACGGGAAACCCAGGCGCGACAGGGGAGAACCCGGGGAGGGGGAGAACAAGGAGAGGCATTACCTTGCAAACCAGCTCCTCGCCGCTGTGCAGATGTATGGCTCGGAAAACGTGGTCTCCCTCGAGAGGCTCCAACAATAAGTATTTCCCGATGCAAGAAACGCAATGCGACAAGTTCGGGGTCTCCGGCGGGCTCGGCGAGCCTAGATTCGGGCTAAAACTCTGGCTTGGCTCGATGGACCGTATGGATGAGAGCTCTTCAAAATCCTGGGTTTTATTCCGCGGTCTCCCATATCGTGCTATCGTGATAGGGGTTGACCTTTGTAT
>VXBB01006676.1:203-20633 GCA_013399915.1 Illadopsis cleaveri | reverse complement strand
CGGCGCGGCGAAAAGGGGCCGAGTTCTTACTGCAGGGGTTTGGAGGGCGACAAGCGAAAGGCCGTAAGGGGCAATCAACTGGAATCGCTTAAAAAAAAAATAAAATGCAGAGAGCAAATTTTGTTTGACGATTTTTTTTTTCCCCCTTGGGGACAGGACATGGGGAGGAGAGGGGTAGCCGCGCCGCTGCCCTCCACCGAGGCACTGTCTCCCCCCGGCGTATCAGTAACTACTTACGTGGCGGGGACGCTGGCTGCCTCCGTGCTCGCTGNAAGCAGAGTCCGCCCCGCTGCCGGGCGCGAGGGCTGGTGCGGTATCGCATGTGTTGGCCGATTTTTTTTCTCAATGAAGCAATCGGTTTTTTCCAGGCAGCGCGGGGCCCCGCACACTTAGGGGAGCCCAGGCGGTTGTACCCTGGTGCTGTCGGGTGGGAGGAGTTCTCCCGACTCCAGACTTGTCTTAATCCGTCCCAAAATTAAAACGGAGGAGAGGAGGGAGTGCGGGGGAAGGGAGGACAGGGGGAAAGCGTAAACCTTTTCACAGAGAAAGCCATGAATGAGGTCGGTCTGTCTCCGCCCAGCACCGCTGAGCGCTGTCGGTTTGGTGGTTTTTTTGGCCTNTTTTTTTTTTTTTTAATCAGTCCCCTTTTGCTTAAATAACAGGAGTTTAGCTATATATTGAAGTTTGATGAGTGGTTCCCTGAAATCATAATGAGCCTGACATGTACTCCCCAGTTTTTGTCTGGATGTTGATGGTGAATTTCTTTAAAACAACGACCGAAAATAGCACAAACCAAATCAAATACTCACATTTCTTCCCCCCCATTCCCCTCCTGCCCCCCAGAAAGGGGAAAAAAGTATACAAGCCGACAAGAGAAGAGAACAGGTCTGTTAGGAGAGCACAGCTCTGTCCTGGAGCTGCAGCCTTTGCAGGGCAATGCCAAGGGACTGTCTGTGTCTTGCGTGTTCTTTCCCCACTCCCCAGCACAGGGGAGGATCAGAAATGGGAGAAGGGTTGTTTTGGGGTGAGCACCTGCGAGTTTGGGTGATGCCTGTTTTCAAGGGATAGAAAGAAGTGAGTATGACAATAATGAAATAATCAATGGAGGTGTCAGTCCCAGAGGTGTCTTCTTTGAGGCAGAGAAATAACCTCTGAACAGGGCTCCAGAGAGGCTTGGGATGCTGCAGTCAGAGTCTAGTCTTGACAGGGGAGGCTTTGGAAATGGCTCTCCACAGCATTGCATCTGTCCCATGCCTTGTCCTCCACACTAGGAGCTGTAACTTACCTCCCTGTTTTAAGATAAAGGGGACATAAGTTATAAAATTATAAGATTATAAAACAAATACCATGAGAAAAGGGTTGTCATGATTTTAAATCTGGCACGGAGAAGACAAGCTTCTGGGAAGAGATTTGACCTGGTGCATGTCGCTTGGTTAGTGAAGAAGGACACAGACCCAGTGATCTGCAACAACCTGTAGGATGACCTGAAGACTCAGTGTTTGCTATTGGCTGTAACATGAAAAGGTGCTTTTCCTGCCTTTCCTCGCTTATTCCCATCACCTCTGAATACTTTGTAACTTTTCAATACCATTTTTAGACATGAGATGAGCAGTGCCGGATACTGAATCATTGCAAATAAGGACAAGCCATAAAGTTATGCAATACATTCTCCAGTATCACATCCTGTGATCCAAATCAAACATTCTTTTCTTAGTAGATGGCTTTTTACACAATTTCTCCCTTCCTCTCCCCCTGCATACTACTTCTGACTATGACAAAGACCTAGGCTCTTGCATCAACCTTTGTTCTGTAAATAAATGTTTTCTGTTTAACTTTCTTAGTTACCCAGCATCAGCTGGAGCCACAGTCCCTAGCAACTCTGGAAAGGCTACCCAGAGCCTCCAAGCCCAACAGGAAGAAGGAGTGAAAGAAGAAAGGGATGAAAAGTTTAATTCATCCTAAGACTCTGGTTGGAAACTCCTGATTTTTATCAGAATTGGGATCTAAATCTGAAGAAGGGATTCAATATTCAAGTTTGGAATGAAGAGAGTACAGATTTTGGGTTCTGAATTAAATCTACACTGTAAGGTGTAGAAGGATACATACAGTGTGTAATGATAGTTACCTATCCATCAGGTGAGTTTTACTCTTTCAGAATATTTTAATTATTTTACTCCCTTTGCTATGGAATCCCTCCCCAAACCTAATACTTTGTAAACTTTGCTTTTGCTCTCGGTTATGTCAAAGATACTGCCATTTGAGTCCTATGTTAAATAAGCTCTGAATGAGCAAACCCCTTTATCTGCCTCATAGAGACATTAGATGTACATAATTCTGTGCCTGTTGTTTTAGTCTGTGTTAGTCAGCTGAAGTTGTAGAGGAAGATCAACATATAACATGTGAGACGTGAAAATGAATGAGATCATAAAAGTCAGATCAAAGTCTGAAAACCAAGAGGACATTGAAGCTTTGCCTGTGTTCAGTCTCCCATAGCTGTGGTGCTTAACCAAATGAGAGAGATGTGACTTAAAACACATCAGCCAGAATGTCACGGATAAAGGGATGCCCTGGTCCAAGTTTAGTCATGTTCACAACACTTAGAAACTCCTGTTTGAAGTAAACTGTGTTGGGAGTGGCAAATATTGTTTCATTGTATTTTCTCATTCAATTGAATGAGAGAAATTTTCTGAGTATGTACGATAAAACAGTTAGTGAATCAATGGTACCTACCAAAGAAGTAGCCAGCAGATTGGCATATGACCAAACTATCATATCTCCCCATGGCCTTTCTGAAGACACATCAGAATGAAGTGAATTAGGAAGGATTCCTTTTAAGACTGCTTACTGAGCAACTTTTGCTCTTTGGACTTCATTGTGCTGATCTACCTTGCCTGGAAACTGTCACCAAAAGAGACAATCCAATTAGAAGTTTCTTTATCTTTTAAACGGATCCTACAATTATCTACTCCTTTGATGATGTTGTCCAGTAGTATGATGCTGAGTTCCTTCTCTGGAATTGCTCTTTCTGCAGGAAATGCAGCTGCAGGAGGGGAAGGGGGGAGAGGGGGAGGCAAGGGTGTGTGTGATGTTCTCCCTGGAGCGTTTTTCCTATTCTTAAATGTCCCAGAAGAGTCTATGGAGAAGGCCTTACATTTTCATGCTATGGAAATCATTCACCAAACTCTCCCCTATTCTATATCCAAGGTTTATCTGCAGGTAAACAGCAAAAACAGGTGTAGAAATTGGAGTTTCTTTTTTCAGGGACTGAGAAAAAATATTAAATGAAAAGTGTGTCATAAATCTGACCTTGTGAAAAGAGAAGTATCTTTTTCTGTGACTCTGATTTTCAATCTATTTTATCTTTTAACATCTGCTTTTGCAAATATGGACTCTGTGTGGACAGGAGCCAACCCTCCCCTCCAAGCCAATAGCAGTCTTTCTTCCATTGATGTCAATGAGCTTAGATCAGAGCACAAGTCTTGTGAGTGATCAAAGACAGTTCTACATTTAAAAGACTTCCTTTTCCAGGTCAGTCTGCTCCTTATCCCTTTACAGAAAATATATTATCAGTGTACAAACACAAGCTAGAACAAAAAGGATAATAAGTTTTGAAGTGGTAAAAGAAAGACCTTAATTTTATTTTTTTGCTGATTTACAAAGTGCAGAGCTGAGCCTACTGGGAACATTAAACAACTATTAAGTACCAAGAACTGTCACAGTGAGAAGACAGTCTTATTTCAGCAAAATTAATCCAAGTAGCTAGTTCAAAATATGCTTGAAAGTACCTCTCCATCAGTTGTCAAGGCTGGATCCCCATGCCAATTTGAATATGTTCTTCTATTTTTTGTAATGGTTTTTACTTATCGTTTATGCTGTAACTCTAGAATGTTAGTAAGGAGGGCGAAGGAAAGTGATAAATCATGGAACAGTAAAGGGACAAGTCTTTTCACCATACATCAAAAAGGCAATTCAAAGATACAGAGACAAGAATCTCTTCTTTAAAAAATCTCATGATTTTGACTTTTGGTATGTGCCTCCATTTTTTTTTTTTTTAAATGAGCTGCTGTCAAGAGGTAACTTGACAAGAAACATACACATTTGCATGAACTGTATGTGTGGGGCTTACGTGTGTGTGAAATAAGGATACAATAAAGTATGTAAGGATAAATACCTATGTGCCATATCTGCAATCAGAATCAAGCCTTAGGCTTCATTCTTCACTCAGGCAACAAGAAGAAAAGGTGTTATTGAGTAACTCAGTGCAAGATTTACAACTAACTACAGTGCAATAAAAAAATAAAAAAAACACTCTAGCATATAATTTATGTGCAGAAGACAGTTAAATGAGGTAGAGAGAAGCAAGTCCAGCATTTCTGCGAACTGCCTTCTTGTTATATTGTATATTAATTGCAAAGAAAAAAGCAATTAACCAGAGTGCTTTGAGGTTTGCCATTATATATTTGTTAATCTAGGACCCAAAAAGTGTCTTTGTTGTGCTCAGAAAAAATTTCTGTGTATGAAAGAATGTTCTGCCTGGGAAGCAAAGCAGTCCTCAGCTCAAGAGTCAATAATCTTTCTCTCTGGTTCTGGATCTCAGTTAAATATTAGATATTTCCAAACAATTGTATTACATCCCCAGGTCCTAGCTATGGCTACAACCACAGTATGTTCCCAGCCTAATCATTCCTGGTAGTTTACAAGTCTCCATCTGCACGCTGAATGTGTTGCTGATGGGTTTCAGCATTACCAAAAGCAACTTGACCTTCTAAATCACAACACTGCCCTCCAAATCTGACTGTCAAGGCTGTGCGCTGTTGGCTCCCACAGTTAGACCTTACATTTCTCTGTTGCCACTAACTCTCATTATTCACAGATGGCACCATTCCCAGAAATTAAAAAGTGGTTGTGTTATGTATATCCATATCAATGTTATCCCTTGCTAATTGAAATCAATCTTACATAGTGGAATTCTCTTCTGAACATCCCCGTCTTTTAGCTTTATGAAATAACATGAGGAAAAGCATTCCCTCATTGCTCAGATGTAAGTACCACTTCTTTTCTATTTTCCAGATTTTAAATTATACTGGTATTGCTAAGAGAAGAAAAAGGGGGATGGGACATATTTCTTTTTATTTCTTTTGTAATGAGCCAGGTGAGTAGAGCAAAGCCATGGGTGTAAGATCAGGAAGAAAAGTGCTGTTTGCACATCCCAGGGAAACACTTATAGGCAAGAGAAGATATGAAATGCTGAGGCTAGTTATTCCTAACCTTTTAAGATTGAACATACTCCAACCAGTTGCCATTAAGGTGTCTTTTCTTTTAGGGATGTATAACACTCATTTTTCACTTGTGGTTTCCTTGGGGAGTTGTTTTACAGACAAGTGCATGACCTGAACCAAATCCCTCTTAAGCAGGTTTTGCTTCCTCAGTTGCACCCATCAGCATGATGCTGGTGGAGGCGAATGTGAGATCGAAACATGACAACTGGATGTGTTTCTAGGAGCTGTTCTCCAAAACCTCATTGTAATCCTTTCTGCTGCCAGCTTTTTGGGTAGCACTGAAAAATAAGCAGGCTCCCAAAGCAGAGCTAGAAAGAAACATCACCTCCATCATTCACAAAGCCCCTCTCAATGTGCACAAGAAACTCACATTTGGATCCCACTCTTCACTAAGAAACATCTCTTTTTTTTCACTTACTAAAAATTTTTGTTACGGCTGCATTCACAGATGTAAAAGGTGTAAACCACCTTAAGACCATTTCTGACTCTTCAGCATGAGTCATGAGCTTACCTGGAATTGATTCCTGTTGAACAAGAGGACTTGAGAAGGACTAGATAGAAAAGACATCCAGCTTTAGCATAGGAAATGGTAAATATTTGCAGTAGTTGCCTATCCTTAATGTAATAGAAAGGATGTGTCTTCAACTTTCCATTGGAATTCCTTGTATATTTTTATACCAGAGCAAAAACTCTCCTATTAAGCAGTGTCTGTTCCACATGAAAGCACTTACAAACCATAATCAAGTTACTCCTTACCCTTTGCTTTGATATACTAAATCTAAATAGACTTACCCTGTGGAGTCATTCCATTTTACTGCCAATGTTTTTATTCATATTCTTGTGGTTCTTCTCTGAACTACCTCAAATTTGCCAACATCCCTCCTGAGCTGCTGATATCAGGACTAACATTATTCCAATACTTTTATTGATGACAGGGTCAACCTGCTACAATGGCAAATGCAGAAGTAACAGAAGCCTTTTATTGCCCTTTGATGGACAGCATCTCGTGATCTCCGCACACTGAAAAAAGATTGCACTGGCCTTCTTGGCAACACGATTTCAGAGGGCTCTGGGGCTCAGCTGGGGGTCTATCAGGACCCACAATTCATTCTTAAGTCTCAGCTTCCCAAAGAAGAATTCTTATGTCAGCTAAGGCCTGAGGTAATTGTTCTTAAATAGGTCCTTTATGTTGGGTGACGTGGAAACAAACACCTGGTATTTCTTTTGTGTCTGCTCCTCAAGCAATGCCAAAAAGGCATTGCCCACTTCTGCTCACTTC
Organism: Illadopsis cleaveri; assembly: GCA_013399915.1. Taxonomy (NCBI): domain Eukaryota; kingdom Metazoa; phylum Chordata; class Aves; order Passeriformes; family Timaliidae; genus Illadopsis; species Illadopsis cleaveri. The sequence continues at coordinate 14,075 of VXBB01006676.1, read as the reverse complement.
CAGATTTTGGTTCTTTGAAAAGCAGTATTAGCAAAGGCACTGCTTCCTTCTGTATTGCTGGAATATTGTTTACATGAGGCTGATAAGCAGTGCCTGCAGAACCCACTCTCTGAACCCCACTTCAGGTTAGGGTGTTGGATCCCATGCTAGCCAACTTTAAAAGAAGTTGGTTGTCTTGGAGAGTTCATCATGTTAGTTCTGATTTCCATCAGAATTACTCACAGTACTGTATGGCAAATGCATCCAAAGTCAAAGTATAAATATTACCACAATTCTTTTTATCCACCAAATTTGTAGTCTTATAAAAATAGCACATTAATTTGATAAGATCTTTCTTCCATTAATCTGTGTTGATTGCCATTAATTAAATTGCACTGTTTTAATACTTTATTAATTGACTTTCCTATCAGCATCTCCATCACTCTGCCTGGAATAGACCTCAAACTGACAGGGCTATAATTACCTGGTTGCCCTATATTGTCTACAGAAATATTGGCAAAATATTAATTTTCTTCCAGTCCTTGCTCAGATGATGAGTTTTAGCCAGTGCGTAGATCTTTCTCAACTGTGGCTTTTTGAGATCTAATGAAATTTTTGCAAGTTGCTGTGAATTATTATTCACATTTTTGTTGATTTAGATTTTCTCCTCCAGGCTGGCTGATACATCTCTTAATTGTTTTGAGCTTTGTAGAACAGGATCTTTCAGGGCAATGACATAAATTTTACTGGTTAGGACTTTATCCTGCTTGCGTGTAAAATAGAAAATGCATTTTAAAAGCACAGAAAACAAAGTCATTGCAACAAAATCATTATGACTTCCACCTAAACAAACTCTAAATTTTTTGATTAATACTTCCCTGTCAGGATGAGGTCTAATGTAGAAGTTTCCCATGCCAGATACAGCTCTCTTTGAGTCAGGAAGTTGTTTTGTGTATTTTTTCTTGAAAATCCAAGAATGCCTTAGTACTTGCATCATGAGACATCCCTTTGCTCCCCCTTCAGATTTATCTTGCCAAGACTGAAAGTGCCATATATAGTGAAAGGTTTTTAAAAGGCTAATCGTGAAGGTCACCCTACACCCAGAGGTAGGGCTGGTTAGATGAGCCGGTTCTGTGTTGTTTGGAACAAAGCCTTGCTTCATGCTACACTTTCAGTGTAACCATGCTGCTGGGGCACTGAAGGCTGAAGTCCATGAGAGCACTAAAATTGGAGAGTTTTCTTTGAGTGCTGGCCTGGGTATCATCAGAACATTAGCCAGAAAGAGTTACTGTCATGATTCTGGCAGTTGTGCGCTGCTGCTGCCCAGGTGTGTCACAGTCTTCAAATGATAAGCATCAGATCTGCCCCTGTCTGGAGGGGAACAAAAAAAAATCATGTCATTGTGCTTCTGGCTGAATGTAGTAGAGGTCTCTTTCAGGTCCTGTGGAGCATGAACAGTAGTAGCTCTGCAGGCACCAGCCTGTGCCTCTGTTTGCAAAGTGCTTCCTGTTTGGATTTCCATGAGCATTTTTTTACCCTCCATTTACTTAAGTGATGACATTGACCAGACAAAAAGATATATGATCTTACTTAAAATGAGTTTTTCTTCTCTTCAAGCATAAGAGTTTTGTAGGTACACTAAAACTATCAAATGACCTGACAAAGTCAGAACAGTGGTCCATCTCATGCAGTGTCTTCTCTCACACACAGGGCAACAGTGAATGTCCGTGGCAGAGGACAAGAACAGTGCAAGGACATAATGGCATAGCCTCGGAGTGGTGTCTGGCACTCCTCTCCCATTGATTTGCAGCCCATTTGCTTGCTGAACCAGCAGCAGTTCCTTTCTATTTGATAGCCATCAGTGGATTTCTCTACAGCAAATCCTTCTGATTTGCTTTTGAGCCCTCATGTACTCTCAGCAACTGCAGCATCCTGTGTCCAGGCATTCCATAACTTAATTGTATATTTGAAGAAGTAATTCTTTGTTTGAACTTGTGTCATTCAAACCTCCTAATTTCATTTGATGCCCCTTGTTACTGTGTTAGAAGAAGCAGCAAACTTCTGTACTTACTTCTGTACTTCTGTACTTACTTTCTCCATGTTATTCATGATTTTATAGACTCTGTATAAAGCTCCCATCACTTTTCCCAGCTGAAAAATCTCAGTCTATTTAATAATTCCTTTTATAAAAGATCTCATTTCATTGTTCCTTTTCTGCTTCTGCTATACCTTTTGGGATGGGAAACCGGAAACCTACTCAATATTCAGGGTACAGCAACAGTATGGATTTATAGTGACACACTGTTCTGTATATCTCTATGATAGTTGTTGATACTGACTTGCATTTCTGATCACTACTAATTGCTATGCTGAATGTGACAGTCTCTGCCTATGACTCCTACACTCCTGTGTATTAATGACTCCAATGTTTCTGTATCCCCTCCATGATCAGAGCCCATTGTTAGGTCATGCAGTTCAGGTTATTTTCCTCTTGTGAACTGTTTTGCATTGATCAATGTTGAATTTCCACTGCTGTTTTATTATCCAGTCATTCTGTAGCCTAAAGCCCCTGTGTAGCTCCTCAGAGTCAGTTGTCCTTTTTATTACCCCAGATGAGCAAACATTGCAGGCGCATTATTTACTCCCATTTCCTGATCACTTTGAATATTGCCTACAGGACAATGTATGTATTAGGTGTTTGGTATTTGAGCAGCTGGCACCACAGAGTCATGCCAGAGCCCACCTCCAAGGGGATGCACGCATGCTAGAATGGGTGAGCTCAGCCTTCCTGCAAACTTTTTGGCGGGCCAGAGGTAGCCTTGTCTCCTTTCCTTCTTGAAAATGAAGTATGTACCTGAAGAACCTAAGCGGAAATCAGAGTCACCTTGGGCTCTGTCAGAAGTCAGCAATGGCCCCTCCTTAAGGATAACTTAAATTCTAGGTGAGCTAAAAGGAAGTTTTCTGTCTCTACATCAACAATAGGTCAAAATTCTCTGTTATTAAGCACCTGTTTTGAGTATCTCCAATGGGATGGGATAATTCCAGACTTCAGTTTGTAAGGGGTTTTTTTGTGAATTGTAGACTGCAGTTTTGCAAACAGAGGGAAAGCAGAGTTAAATGGTATCACCTGGGCTGGAACACTGGCTATTTGAAGCATGTTAAAGCTGATCTATAATTCACATGCTTATTTTGACAGGCTGGCTCTTGTTAGTTTTCAATGGGTGTGGGAGGAAATAGCAGTGCATAAAACTTGCACATTACTAATACCATTGCCATATAAAACAAATATTTGAATAGGAAGTTTCAGAAATGATTCAGTGCTCTAACTACAGAATAACCTACAGGAATTTTTTTATAGTAACAGAATTAATGAAAAGCAAATCCTGTTTCTCCACCATGGGCATAGGGTGGTCCCAATGCAGCAGAGCCTATGTGATACTCCATCTCTGGGATAGAAAAAGCAGCCTCTACAGATTGCTGGTCCCCTGGGTGACTGAAGCTTGCTTTGAAAGGACTCCTTGAGCTGAGAGGTTGCTATATGCTTTTTAAGTGTCTGTACCAGATCGTGTGTGGGTGCAGCAGACAGGGGCTAAAAGCCCTGAGCTGCAATACAGAAGCAATTGAAAGACATTCTGTTGTTGCTGCTCTACCAACTGCAAAGGAAAACTCTCTTCCCACCCCTGCAGACTATTCTAACCACATCCTTTGAAGGTACTGAAGTTATTTCACTCACTTAGCCCACAGTTTTCTCAACATTAAGTCATAACTTGAAAGCCATGGGGTGAGGAGATAATTGTTACGTCAGTAACAACATTTCATTCAGACACTGTCATAAGCAAAGGATTTCTAGGTGCTGAAAATGTCATATGATCACCAAACAAAGAAGCCAAAATATAGCTTTAAAAATAACCACCTTTGCACCATGGATTTGTAGTTCACTGAGAACAATTTGCACAAAGCTTAGTCTCAGATCAGTTTTTATCTGCAGCATGGCTGTTCATCTGTAGTTAGAAACAGCCTGCAAAGTTTGACACAGATGCTGTGTCTTCTCATGTTTTCTGCTGACTTTATCACAAAATAACTTGGAACTTTCTCAGTTTGTGTCTCAGATCTCTATTGGAAAATGAGAGAGAAGCACTTTATTAACTCCTGGAGAACTGTGATTGTTTCAGATACAACAGTAAAAAGGGAACACGTGAATTTGTGAAGCTGAAACAAATTTGATGCATCTCTGGCACCATTTTGGCAACCCTTACTATGCTGACACAACATTGTCTGTGAACTTCAACAGCTTGGTCAAGGAAAATTTCTACTTTTTTCAATTTCCAGTAACTTTTACAATGTTCATGAGCATATGGTAGGTTTTTGACTCTGGAAAATCCACCTCAGACTGGAGAATCCCCTTTAAATTTTAAAAGAGGAAAAGCCTGCTAGTCATGTCTGCTTTGTTCCTAGAATCACTTTTAGATTGAAATGTATACTACTATTTTTTACTTGTATCTATTTTAATGATCACATATATATGATACTGCAACAGGTGGGGTTATTTATATACATGGAAAAAGATGTTAGATCTCTAAGTTGTTCAAGATCTTAAAATAACTTGTGTACTAAAGGAATCCTTTCTGTTAACCTTAGAAAAGGGTGGAGGTGTGGGGAGGAAATGAACATAAAGTTGTTTTATTTGTCTTACAAGGCATGAATGAATAACTGTTACCATCTAATCTTTCTATGTGGGTCTTCAGTCTGTTACTTCCTGGGATTTCTTGTTGGTTTGCTTTTGTTTTTTTTCCTGACTTCCTCAGCTAAGATGGACAAATGTTTATTGAACAGAGGAGTTTTACATTTTCAAAGTGCAGTAGACCTGAGAAGTGAATATTTTATTCCTGATCTTAGGTATATGGAAATTATTGAAAACAGTACTAAGACTAAAGTAAAGAGCTGTCCCTCAAAAGCTTGTAACATCCTGCAGTGGTGATGCAACAGTTCACAAGACTGAGTGAATAGCCAAGTGTAATTCTGATCCCTCTACTTTGCCAGGCTGTGACACTGGCAGACTTCCAGAATAAGCCAATTTGAGAATAGTGGAGCCTCCAAATATGATCTTCTGTCAGTCGCAGAGATTTCAGCTCCAGGAGAGGAAAGATTCATCTGGCAGACTATAATCACTACTGTACGAGATGGTGAAAGAAGTGATCTTTCCCTAAGGGGATTGCCAGTTACTCCAGGACCAGTCAACACCTTGAACTGTGCTGGGAAGCTGGTAGTGACTTAGCTTAAGTATCATTATGTCTCATCCCACTCTTGTGATGCAAACCACTGTTTTTTTCTATAGGTGCTACAACAGCAACTCCCAACCTGTGCTGAAACAATCAAAATGTTTCAGGGTTTCCAGAGCTATCCCCATTCTGGGCTTTCACAGAGAGAAATCAGCAGTGAGGCTGACAGTCACTCCTGGTTTTTGGGCTCTTACTGATGGACAGACCAGCCATCCCCAGACCAGTTCCTGGGGCACGCTCTTCTCTCTCCATCCCATTGTAGGGTAACAGCTACAGATTTCCGTGGCTCAGCCTGGACAGTGTGTTGCAGTGTGTGAAGGCTTGCAAAGCCATGGTCAGAGGGAAAGTGTATAACCAAGATATACAGTAGCATCTCACAGCTCCCCTAGGACTTTTATCTCCATGGGATCCAGGGCCAGCTGCAGAAGGAGGGGAGTTTGAGAAAAGGTTAGTTGTAAATTACCAATCCTCAACATAAAGTGTGGGAGCTAGAACCAGAATGTCTGCATGAAAAAAAATAACCTGGATATACTGGCTAGCTGTGACAATAAATAGTCCTGAATGTATTTCCAAACAACTAAAAGACTATTGTTATTTAGGTAGAATGATCTTCATAACCTTTTTTAACCTGACTAATCGACTCCCCAAGTTTTCTTTTTACAAAATCATATAAAGGAATATACTGTGTCTATGACAGACCTGAGTCATTTGGGTGGTCCTGATAATGGGATGTTTCATTAGATATGAGCTGTAGTTTTGGTGCATTCTGTGGCTCTTGCCAACACCTTAAGAAGATTACCATTTCTGGTAAGGGCTCAAAACATTAAAGGAAAACTAAAAAGAGAGCAAGTTCTTTCAAGAGAATAAAGCTGATGCTGTGGGCACTTGGAAAGAACTGCATCGGCTTTCAGAGATTAAAGAGAAAAACTGCAAAGAAGATTTACCAGTTGAAACTCTGTCATTAGAGATCCCTTTTTTACCATCAAAATAAAATTAATTTTAAAAATGAAGTTGTATGTGCATTTGCTTAGGAGTAGGAACAAGCAACCCTTCCTCCACCTACCGCTCAGCTGCTGCTTTATATAATGAATGACTACTCATTTTTAACATTTTTGGTATCCTACCTAAATTAAAAAAAATGAAAAAAAAAGAAAAAAAATGAAAGGTCAATATTCATTCAAAGAAATAGCTGTCCATCTTGATACCTTTAATTATCTATTATAACTTAATATTATGGGCAAAAATGTAATGGGCAGTCAGTAGTTCCTTATTACAATTATGAGCAAAGTTAGTTGACTTTGTGATGTTAAGGTTGACTAACTGTGTTAGTCAAGGAAAACACTGGCTTTTTTTGTTTATAACCTTATCAGACTCCAACAAACTGAATTGAAATACCCCTGCCAGACATCTGTCTCAGCCTCATTTTATGTGTTTCCTTTTGGAAAAATTCAGCTTAAATGGTGCTGCTTTGAGAAAAAAAAAAAAAAGACAACAGAGTCTATGTTTGGCCTCATGTGTCATTCCTGACTCTTTAAGCCCTGTGCTTAAACAGAAAAAAAAAAAAAAAAATCAAAAGAGAGAATTCTTTTTTTTCCCTACTACTGGAGAAATATTTTTGGTGGCCCCATGAAACAAATCCACTTGGCCTACCCTAGTACTACCAAAATATGAGACCTAAGTTCACTTAAGAGGCCTCTTGCAGTGACCATGTTCTGCCAAGAGCTACAAAGGCTAAGCAGGATTTTCTGCACATTACAGGGGATGTTGTAGAAATACCAGACAAGAACCATTTACACTTCTCCCTTCTGGACTCTCCTGTCATTCTACATTATCAGGTAGGTATAAATTGACAGCAAATGTGCCTATTTCTCTTGCTTTATTAAAGTGTTCAAGTTACTGAATCGTTGATCTTCCTCTGCATTTTTCTCAATGTCTCCTGCATGATTATCTATTAAGAGATAACAACAAAGAGGTTAAAATGACGTTAGTATAAATTTTACACAAAGAACAGATTCAAGGTAACTTGTTAATAAAACTGAAGTCCTTACTTTGGACAAAAGGGCTAAAAAAATAAACCCACACAGCTAGCACCCTGTACGAAATGGAATTACTAATGGAGGAAAAAAGGTAAAAACTAGTAGAATTAATATTAAAATTTTTAACACTTATATATGATATAACAGTATTCTTAAATGATTTATCTCTTGGGAATTTTAGTGAGTAGCAAAGTTATCTGTGGGTGTGACTAGACTGGCTCACTGTGAAGAGTGTTCAGCTTTGTGCCCTTAAAGAAGTGGTCACTGTGTCAGTGACAAAGAAACTGTACCATGTACTAAAAGTTCAAAATATCTATTGTATTTACCAGTGGGTTGGAGGAAAATAGTACATATAGTAGTCAGACACAAAATGTCCCCGTTAAATTTAATGACACATCTCTCTCTAATTAAAGGGTCATATGGCAGAATACACACCAGGAAAATTTGGATAAAAGATCAAATCTAGAGTAGGTTGATCAATAGTAGCAAGGAGCTTGCAGTGAAAATTGCAGTGCTTTAACAACTGAAAGGCTACTTGGAAAATAAAGTATATATTCTGAAAGGACTTTTTTTTTTTTTTAGAAGGGAATAAAGGAGATTTCGAAAGTTAAATCTCTCAGCTTTCTTATTACATCATGTTTACATAATCATATCCAGATGCTTTAGGCAATAGTCGCTTCCTGTGCTTACAGTTTGCTGTTGTCTCATCATTCCTTTATTAATCTTTGTGAGGATTAGCAGAACAAACAAGATAACTGTGAAGCTGAAAACAATTTCATGCTGCTTCCTATGAGAAATTGTTTCCAAGGAGCAGTGTTATTTTTACATAACTTGGATTTCCTCATGAAATGTGTTAGGAATTTTTTGCTACAGGTATACCTTTCAGTCTCAGAGGTAGCAAGGCACTTTTCTTTCCTCACTCTCAAGCATAGATAGGATTCTGCGTGCCCACAGCTCACTGCAGGAACAGGGCATTGGCTTTTTAAAGTCTTCCATTCAGCCTTTGTATGCAAGACCATGCACTCCCACAGTGGTCTGTAAAGAACAGCACCTTTTACATTATTGTGTAGCTAAAAATAGACCATACACTTACTATAACATGGCATTTACCAAGCAGCTATTTCCTCTGCCTGTCAGCAGAATAAAATATACATAAATAAAGTATCTTCTACACACTGAAAATAGCACTCTATAATCATCCCAGTGCACAGGACAGAGTTATTGTGCAATGACAGCACACCTTGTTGAGTGATAGTACAGAGCTTTTGCCCTTTGCCTAGCAACATACCAAAGCATGGGATCAGAGTCTACACCCTGCCTTATTGCTCAATTAGGACCTGGCAAATGTCTCTTGATGTTACCCTGGCCTACATCCACATATTTTGCTAACATATGTAACTCACATTGATGTTGTTAAGGACAGACATGGTTATGTGTCTTCAAGGTCAGAAGCTGTTTGTATCTCAGATTCTTTTGCAGAAATCAGAGCCATTGAAGGAAGAGAGGCTTTCTTGGCTAATGCAGCACAGGTAGCATTTAACAGAAAGTCTTAACTGTTGGATCAAATTAATTAAGCTGAATATTGCCCTGAATATTGCAAAGTAAAGAGGAAGTCACAATAACCCCTGCAATGTCCTTGATAAAGTATCCTAAATGTTATGTATGTAAAATTACAGTTTAAATTGAAAATATGTATTCAAAGCATAATAGTTTAATCTTTAGAAAAACCTGCCGTTTTATTTTACTGTAAGTGTATGCAAATGAAAGGCAGTGATTTTAAAGCACTGTCATCCCAAGACTATAATTATTCAGGATTAGGTGGTCACTCAGAGTTCCAGGGAAGTAGGATCACTGCTTTTCTCCTTGTCGTGGGAGGCACATCTCAGTTCATTTGAGTCAGAGGAATGACCACCTTGAATTCAATCTCTGTGTTAAACCTGCAGCTGCAGGGAATTTTCTCTGCTTTATGACCAGTTCAACAGTAAAGCATGTCTCATTTTTGTGAAACAGTAGTCACACAGGGTAAGGAATGGTAAAATATCTAAAAACACTCTAACATATAAAAACACTAAATTGTCACTTCTTCTAGGTTTATCCTTCATTTTCTCTAATCAGTATTTCTAAAATTGGTTTGAAATCATTTTTATAGTTTCCTGGAAAGATTTGACCAGTAATTAAGGTGATACTTCCTCTATCTTAAGAGTCAGAAGTACCTAATTTTATACTTCAGATTTTGAAGTGAATTGGACAAGATCTGACAAAACAGAACTCCCATTTGGCCCCCCTTGTCTCCAAACTGAAAGGTTGTCTCTCCCAGTAGGAGCAGAAGCTCAACATTGTGAAAATGTCTCCACAGATAGTCTCTTGCATTTCAGAAGACCTAATTTAAATGGGTTTTTAAGTGCCTTTTTTATAGTTTCCGCTGAACGATGTTACGAGGCCTGGTAATCACAGGATCATCAACAGAAGTTGGTCCCACAGTACCAGTTCAGCCACACCTTTGCCCTGGATGGAGCTCAGAGCTGGAGTGGTGCCTATGTTTCCCTAGGACTGGGTGACCACCTACCTGAGTACTGAAAAAAAATTGAGGTTTTCATAACACATACAGATGCAGAAGACTCTAAACAAGGTCTGTCACATTCACGGGACAGAAATGTGTAACAGAAAAAGTTGTATACAATCCCAGTGGACCTAAAATTAGCATCTTTATGGAATATTTTTTAACAATAAACAGAAAATAGAGGAAGACTTTTCAAATGAGTTCCACTAAAATTTCAGCCCTTCCTACAGCTCAGTGAAACCATGCCAGTGAGGCACTAACTGATAAATAGATTGTCTAGCATTAACTAAGGCACAATCTCCCAGTGAAATTTTTGCAATGACTTTTGCACTTCTGTTTTGTTTTGTGGATGCTCTGCTGTGTAATCAGGAGGGAGTTCATATTTCATCCTTACTCCCACTGGGGACAGTTAACATCACAGCTCTGTCCTACGCAGTTCCATATTTTCAAAATACTTCTAGCAATATGATAACTATGAAATTTCTATTTCTCTGAAATTTTTCAAGAGATCCAAAATGTCTTTGTGAAGCCAGGCAGATAGAATGATGGTAAGACTGATGCACAGGTAAGTGCATCATGGTCACATTAGCCCTTATTCCTTAAAAAACTAGATTGAACAGCTCAAAGAAATTATGAAATAATAAATAAGATTTTTCAGCAGCTTTAAAGCTTTAATGAAGAGCAGAATTATGCCTTCTTGTGAAAATGTAATACTTAGTAATACCTAAAAGTTTTTCCTAAAAGAAATCTAGATTTTAAAAAATTTGGATAGGGTGCTATTTAAGAGTCTATTCTTACAGTCCTGTATGAACAGACTGAACTTGCACTGGTACAATCATTATCTTTTATGTGTTTGAAGGTTTCTCTTGCAAACAAGCACATGATGTTTCCTTAACAAAAGTAAATCTCCACACTCTGGGGGATTTGAGTGCTTATGTGTTTTTATTCCATAAGACCATCACTCTCATGGATGTACCTTTAATTCAGCTTGCGGAAGATGGATCTTCTACACCTTTCTTATCAAGGGGATTGCAAAAAGTTGGTGATGTACAGGGAAGGAAACTGTAACTGCATCCAAAAAATTTGGACCATAAAAATTACCTTCCTATGTTCCAATTAGTTTGTGGCTTGAGACCAGAAAAAAAAATAAATTACAGGCTTACACATGCACTCATTAGAGCTGCGCATGACAGTCAAAAAGCCTTTCCTAGTCTCATTAGAGTAAAACAGAGAGTGTTGTGGCCAGACCTTTCAAAGCAAGGTTTTCAAATGCAAATTACCCAAGTAATTGAGAAACCTGGTCCTCAGAAGCTCCAAGCACCTCTGACTTCCATCAAAACATTGAAACTGCCCGATATTAAGATTGTAGAGCTTTGCAGCATAGGATTTTCCAGAAAATCTAAACAATTTCAGAGTCAGCATCAGTTGCACCACCATTACCACTGCTGTCATCAGTGCACTGCTAATCAAGCCTCTCACATCGGAGTAGACATAATATCCTTGTTTGAAAATCATGAGAAAAAGAAGCAAGAACCAAAAGATCAGCATCTCAGGAGAGATAACAGGCTCTGCAAAGAGCTGTATTCCCTTTGCTGTGTGCTAGAGGATGCACAGCTGGGACCCTGCCCTAGAATTCACACACACACCTTCTAAAATCTCATGTTTGTTTAAGTGTCAGAGTTCACGTGGCCTCACCAAGAGTGCAGGAGTGCCAGTTCAGGGTGCATTGGCTTGATTTATAGCCTTTTAGAAAGAAATTGTGGTGTGACCCCTGGTTTTACAGACCCAGATATAATTGTACCAAAAAGGAGTGTATTCCATATAGGCTACATTCTCACACATATCACCAGCATAAACAAGCCATCTGAGGGCCATCATTTGCCCCTACAAGGAGATATTTGCCCTGTGTGTTAAGGCAAAGTCTAGAACTGCTTTGTGCATCTTATTAATAGAAGAATCTCACTCTAGCAAGGAATGTTCCATGTTGACACAAGTGGTGGTTATGATAGCCCTAGTTCCAGTTCCATCCTTTAGACAGGTGCAGATATAGCTGTAAGATTGATGCCTTAAGGTTTAACTTCTATATTTTTCAGATCAGTACTACTTTAGTGTATAACTCTAAAATTCTATAGCCTGTCAGCTACTCTTCTCCCATTTTATTCAGATAAAACAATTTCTCTCTAGACATGAAACTCAAGGACACCTTACTGTCTCAGGCCCCCAAAAATGTAAACAACAGTGAATTGGGGAGAAACTTGGAGTAAATTAGTTCATTACCTGATGCTGTAATTGGACAATTAACCCCTGATATGCAAATTATGCAAACTTACATCTGTCTGAAAAACTTGTGGCCATGTCCATCTTGGGTGTAGCCTCTGTGAGGCTCCAGTGCTGCCCAAGGTGTACCCTTTGAAGGCATTTCAATAAATACCAACTTTTTTTCTAACTCTGTCTAGCCTCTGTTCCAGGTAGCTTCTCCAAGGCATTAATATAGCTGTGTGCAGGTAGGCTTACCATCATGTTGTGATGGTTTCACTGTCCCCATCTTCCTCCTTTGAATTTGCATCTGTGTCTTCTAATAAATATTGAATATTTACAATTCCACTCAGTTAAGTCAGTTTAGAATGATATATAAATTCTGCAGCCAGCTGAACATGGAGGTTACCACTATTGTAAGTCATCCTCATGAGTTCAGTGCTACTATTCACTTCTGTGAACAATCCCTCTGTATGTACACATTTGCACTATCATGGCTTTAAATAGGATCTTTGTCACATATTGAAGAGAGCAAACTCTTTCAACCTTCATACTTACCTCAGTCTTAAAAGAATAGAGTTCTGTAAGGGAAAATTTACTCAATACCAGCCATTCAGACTTCCAGGACTGCTGCACAGTGCTGAAGGCAGAAGTGGATAAAGGGGTATTGGTGTTTTTCCATTTCATTGTAAGTAAAAACTCTTTCTGAAGGCATGTTGCAGTTGTTTATGCTCTGAAGAGAGCAATATTTTTAGCTTTACCACTTACAGTACTGGGATGTATTGCAAACTTTTTGATTAAGCATCATAGGCTACAAGAAAAGCTTGGAGCTGTAATGCCTCTAGCACATTTTTAGGCAGTTTCCATGCCAACCGTAAAAATTATGAGCAGAATGAATACAAGAAGTCTTTTTGAAAATAAAATAGTGCAAAGTTAATGCAGAACCCAAAGTTTTGGAACATGGTATTATATTGTTGGAAGATTTATCATGATCCATATATAAACCTATTGGTTGTATCAGGAGCTCATCAACTGTCGCTAACTTAGTCTGCAGACCTGCAGAGCTTTCACTCAAAGAATAAAGCATCTGTTTTAGCCTTTGCAGAGTTTGGAATTACTGCAGAAGCATGAGCAAACCTTCAAGAAAAGAATCACTCCAAACTTGAAAACTGTATGTTTAGATGCATGTTAAGTAGTGCATGGGAATCATCCATTGAAATTCCTCGATAAGATCTCCATTATGCTGGATGAAAGTTAGTATGCACAGAGAAGCACCAATGCAAGCTGTAAGAGCAGGACAGGGGGAGGTCATTCACCAGTAACCTTCATGGGTAAAACAGACTCCACTCGGGGAAATTAGTTTAATTTATTGCCAGTGAAACTAGAGTCAGATAATCAGAAATAAAACCAAACGTTAAAACACCTTCCCCCCACCCCTTCCTTTTTCATAGTTTCAGCTTTACTCCTGATCTTATTTCCCTCCTTCCTTCAAAAGGCACCGTGGGACACTCATTTCATCACACGTTGTCTCTGCCACTTCTTCCTTCTCTGGGAGGAGGAGGGCTCCTCAAGCCCTTTCCCTGCTCCAGCTTGGGGTCCTCCAGGAGCTGCAGGTGGATCTCTGGTCCCTCATGGACCCCCATGAGCTGCAGGGGCACAGCTGCCTCACCCTGGGCTGCACCAGGGGCTGCAGGGGAATCTCTGCTCCGGTGCCTGGAGCATCTGCTGCCCCTCCTTCTGCACTGACCTTGGGGTCTGCAGG
>VXBB01006675.1:606764-666269 GCA_013399915.1 Illadopsis cleaveri | reverse complement strand
TTTTTTTTTGGTCAACCTTTAGAAATTACGTCATCTGTTTTTGCATAACATCCTCCCTTGTAATACAGAACTAATGTGCTTCATAACTTTTAAAATGCATTTTGAACTCTGATGAAACTCATTGCAAAATTGCAAAGTATTCTTAAAATTTGTCAGTAGCTGAAAACCCATTCATGTTGTCTGGTATTTTCTTCAGGTATCACTGGGACTGAATAATCCATTGATCCTGATTTCCTAAAATATTTGGTTCTTCAAGGTGTACAAGTGAAACTTTTAATCACCTGCCATTTTAAGAGCATGCAACTTCAATAAACTTACACATCTAATTTAAGCACAAATATTGAGTATTTTTCTTGACCTGTTGTGAAGCACCTTTCCAGATCAATGTGTTATGCTGTTTCAGAATAATCTGGAGGAACATTGCTTCTCAGAAGTTATTACCCTCTGCTTCAGAGATTCATACACCTTCTAGTACATGAAAAAAAATCTCTGGGTATTTCTTGCTTTCCTCGCAGAGATGTTGTGAGCCTTAATGTGGTATTCTTTGAGCTGCTTGGATGAAAGATGTTCAGTGAAGGTATTTTTATGTCTCATTAAGCATGAAAAGAAGGATAAAGTGAAACTAGAAAATAAAGAAAAGAGAAGAAAATGTGGCTTTAAAGGGTATATGAGTCAGTAGTGTCAGTCATGCAAGTTTGTTGGGTAACTGAGGGTCTCTTCATGTCCTAGAACTTTGCTACACAGCAAGGAGATGCTTTAACACCTACCATAAGTGTACACATGTTGCTTGAAATCCCCTGTCTTTGCTCAGTACCATCGCATACAATACATACAATACATCTTTGAACTGTTGCTGAATGGATAATCTATATTTCATAATTCAGACTGTCAGTATTTCCTTTGCATAATTATAACAGCAGGAAATACATAAGGCTTTTGTGGAACTTGAACACTCTATTGCCTTGGGCCATATTTAATGTGTAATAAATTATTCAGCAAGAAAGCACTCTTCATTCTATTTACAGTAAGTTAGAGCTAAGTGTGTGAGGTATACATAACTAACATAAAACAGAATTCACTATCACTGCCAAGGCTGAAGTTTTTTCTGAAGCCATTAGTCTCATATTCAGTGAGCCAAACCCTCATCAGGTGAAAACTGACATAACCTCATTGAATTTACCTTGGGAGTGTGAAGGGTGACCTCTCTGATCTCCATCTGAGAATCAGAAAGGTCAAAGGATAGGTGGTGTGGAATTTCACATTTACATAGATTGTAGGATATTCCTTGTGTTTCCTTCTCTGTTCATCTGCATAAAGTGCTCTTGAATGGCAGTCTGTCAACAACACTGTCGGAAAAATAGTACTAGTTTCTCGGACTGGATCCACCAGTCTTTTTTAGTATATGCCTCAGTTCTGTTTATGGATAGTAACCAGAACAGGTGATGTGCCATTCCAGCCTTTGCTCCTGATAAAAAGATTTTTATGTTCCATAAAATTTGTTTATCAAGGTCTACATTTTAAAGACCCATTTCATCCATGTAGGTTTTCACATGCTCAGACTGGACCTGAAACTATATATATAAATAAAACTTTTCTACTAATGAATAAGTCATCCACTCCAGCTACCTTAATGTTGTTCTAGATACAGCTGGCAAGGTACATGTGCTACAAACTAGTGATGCAACAGGTGAAAATTTGCTTTATTGAATAGGAGTTCAAGGTAAAATTACAGAAGTCAGAATTCAAATTAAGGTGTGTGTATATCAGTAGTTTGAAGAAGAAGAAGGTTTTTGTGACAGATCAAAGGGAAAATAAGACTTTTTTTTTTCTTAAATATACTAAATATTTGCTAATTGCTTTGTTCCCTGAGTCTCATAAAAGAAGAAAATACAAATTCTCCTTGTATATGTTTCTAGATTCACAGTTTCCATCAGTTCTCTTCTGACTCCCAGCATTGCCCCTGTATTTGCAGTCTTTGAATTTCTGCAGAAAAAAACCCCAGTCTATTTTACCTCCATCTGCTGCCAGGAGTAGGGTAAAAAATTCTTAGCAGCAATCACATTTTCTTTCCAGTTTCAGCCTATTATTATACCTGACTGTCTTCATTAGTGGGCATAGGAAGCACTCAGCCTTGCCAGGAGAACTCCTGCAGGTGTTCTACCCAAACTCTCATGGTTTATGAGGCAATTTGAAGTTCCTGATCATTAAAAAGATTTGAATGATAAGAAAATTATTGGTTCGTGGAAGGGAAAAGAGGCAAGTTTAATGTCTGAAAGAGGGTCAATTCCTAGAGATTTCAGTAGACCATGAAGTAACTTGATTTTTGCTCGATCCTGAATAAGAAAAGGTGGAAAAGTCAGTTTAGATGAGAAAAAACAATTATCTACTTGTGTTCAGTGGAGTCAGCTTTTCCATGTTGATAGTCTGGAGGCTATCAGAAGATGGAGGCTGCCTGGGTTGTACTCCTTGCTCAGAGAACAATATCATATTTTTGTAATAAGAACTAAGTCCATATCTTCACTCTAGAAAGTAACTTTGCTCAATTTTCTTTAATGGATACAGGCCCACTGAAGTACCAGTGATGAGGAGAGAGGAGTCTGCTATGGACTCATACCAGTCTGGAGACTCATGGCAGTCTGCAGGTGGGTGTTGGGTGTTCTTCCCTGGTATGCTAAGGTGTGGATTTCAGTTCCTTCTGTAAGCAAAGGAACTCTGCTTGTTTAGTTGAAGAATAAGTTACTGAGGAAAAATAAAGTCTCTGCCCCTGGTAGAAGGAAACAGAGATAGAAAAGGGTTTGTTTAGGTCATACTATCACTGTAGGCTGAGTCCTGAGCTAGGTATTGAGTTGCTTAGCACTTGGAGAAAGGGATGTGACTGAGCATGGATAGAAACAGAACTGGCCACAGCTGAACTTATCACTGGCTCATACCTGAGCAAGTATGGTCTTGTGTTTTTCACCTAAACCTCTGATGCAGCCTAAATCAGCTTTCCATGAGCCCTTTTTTTGCAAACCATCTGCTTTCTCAGAGCTTATGTGGCATGAAGAGGCAAGTTGTAGGCCAAGTTCACCCCTTAAAACTTAATTTAAAAAACTCCAAATTAAAGATTTTGCTTTCCATGAAATTCTGATGGTGTGTAGCTTGACTATCAGCAGAAAGAAGCCATTCAGTGTAGACTCAGCTTTGATTCTGCAGCTTAAATTCTTGCAAAACTTCTATTACTAAAGAAGGATTTGCTCATGTTATATGTGTAGGAGCAGATACACTAAAATAATAACAATAATAAGGATATATTTTATTTGGTCTTACAAATATGTATAAGGTTCATGGAATCAGCTCAGCAAGTTTTAAATGTACTTACAGCAAGAAAATCTTGATCTCTGCCTACCAAGTTCATGGTGGAAAATGAGAATCCTTTGCAGCTGTTGCTGTGTTATTTATAATACAAGTCTGGATCAAAAGATGGGTTTTAAAGAATTCCTAATGCTTTAGTCTGCTGCCAAATATGTTCAGCTTTTAACAATGTTGAAACAGGCATTTCTACAGTGGCAGTTCCTCTAGGGTGATAAATCCCAGTTTATGTTTTACAGATGAAAGGTCTCCATGATCACTCTGCCTGTGCTCAAAAGCCAGGATTCAAAAAAATCCTACAAAAACAAGGTCTAAAGTCATATGTAGTATTTGCCTTGATCCCCTTTTACTCTCTCTAATTAAAGAATAGGCATTATTTCATTAAATATCTGTATTAAGCATTTCATTTTCATTACTAAATGCTCCTTTCCATTCACATGCTTGGCATCAGTGATAGCTGTAGCCATTTGTTATGATGTGTGTTTCTTGTGATTTTTTGCATACTGAATCCTTTATTGCACTTCTAAATTGCTCAGTTTGTTTCTGTCTGTCTTTGACAGTGCTTTGCAGGAAGTTCATGTGCTGGACAGTATGACTGCTAAGCTGAGATTTTGTATGCAGCTCTCTGAGCTGTTAAAGTGCCACTTTCTAATTCAAATAGAAACACATCAAAGCACTGTGCATACTATTGTTTTTCTTCTCTACAGCTAATCCCTGTGTCTCAGCGGTGCCTTTCTATTACACTGATTACAAAACAGAGTTTTAAGTCAAACAAGATTAAAAAACATAGTACTGTGACTCCCAACCTAATTCCTGACAAATCTGTGATGCACCAGATGCTCCTTCCCTCGGAATGAAATGATATACGGCTGTCTTTGGTTTATCACTGCACAGACATGTTTACTCCACCCAAGTTGCTCACATGGGGTAGAAGAACAGACTGTTAAGGGAGGCGGACTTTCAAATGCCTTTGGGATTGAAAAGGGGAGCAATCAGATTTCTTACTTCTTCACCTTTTGGTGCCCTTGTTCACATCTATTTTATTTCAGTAGTTTGGAGGAAGGAAGGAAGTGGGTATGTTGAGGTTTGAGCTGTTAAATTGTGGGAGCTAATGCTCATTCCGTGAGCCAGTCAGGAGAGTCTTCCCTGCACATAAAAGAAGGCCAAGAGCTGTCAAATATCATGATCTAAAAATACGATGAAAACTTCAGCTTTTGTGCTGTGAACTTCTTAAAGAAGCCAGGAAGAAAGCAAGTATAATTTCAATACAAAGTAAAATCCTTCCCAAGCTACCTTCTCAATTCCAATTGCAGGAAATAATAATTATTTATAGACTTCATTCAATTAAAGTCTGTGAAGTCCCTTAACCTTTGGCAAGCTAAAGCAGATCAGGAGTGCCAAGGTGTTTTCTCCTCCACATAAACAGCTCCTGAAGGGACAGGGATTGGCAGGGACACCATGGGGCATTCTGCAACCCATAGTCTAGCTAATATTTCAGGAAACATGATACATGTGAGCTACAGGCCCGGTCCTGCACCTATCAGTGTTAGTGGCAACATTACTAATGATTTCATTAGGAGCAGGACCAAGCCTGCTTTCAGCATTAGACACTCTCTGTGCTTTAAAGGCGTGCAGAGGAATTGTGAAGAAGACTGGGGCTCAAGACCCAGATCTGTTTCAACAGGAAGAGTGATCCCGTTTGGGAGTCTGTCCCTGTTTGTACTGTGGGATTGTCACTTCCCTCTCAGAGGGCACAAGGACCAGACAGACCCATTACATGTAAGAGTGATTTGCCCTTTCTGCCTGCAGCCAGCGGGAGCCACTTTTGCTCACATCCCAGTGCTGACTGAGCCTGAGGACAGTGTTGGTGCAGCAGCTCCGGGGGGTGTTCCCAGGGACAGATAAAATAATAAACCCCCTCTGTAGATATGGCCCGAGGCTGTTTGTGTGACACACCAGGATGATTTTTAACGGTTACTGCAGACTGTAAACTAAGTAGGCACCAGAGCCCTGGTTTGTTCACCCATTCTACCTGTTACAGCTCCACAGCCTGGGGCTCTTTCAGTAAAAGTCTGAGCCTGAACATCACTAAATGGAGCCATCATACAAATGAGCTCTTTTACCCCCCTCATTAGTTAGGAAAAAAATAAGCTGCAGCAAAACCTTCTTCAGTGCAGGCTCCCCTAAGCTTCATTCAGTCAACACTGATCATAGAAAAAAATATTTAAGATTGGGAGCAATGTTTTTTATGACTTTAAGCTCCATCATGATTTCATCAGTAAAATAATGTTTAACACTAAGTATTAAAAGGAAAAGAAAAAAAAAATTAGGAGAGCAGTCTCTGTTAGGCTGTTCTTTCTTGAAGCCTAAGTGCTATCAATGCAGGTTCAAAACTGGTTAAAATGCCAATATTGAATTCTCCTCCTAGGGTAGCTCCTTTTCCTCTTTTGACTAGATATGGTTATTCTACATGTTTTAAGTTACAGCTAAAAGAATCCTTTTGTTTAAAAAGAATGTTTATTTCATACTCATGAAGTAAAATAAATCCCTAAAATGATATACTTTTCTTTGTGCTGATTGCTATTTTTTTATTTAATTTCAGGTCCTAATCTCAATCTAGCAACTGTCTCCTAGGTTTTTGCTGAAAAGTGGTTGAAGATCCCCTGAATCAGCAGCAGTGGAAGGGTACTTCAGTTAATTTAGCCAACATAATTGCTTCAGCAAAGGTCATGAAAAGTGTGCCTCTGGAACATTAGATTGAGCCAAAACCTAAATGTATTAATCTGTACAAATACTGGTAGGAAAAAAAAAAAAAATCCTCTTCATACAGTAATGACATCTCCCAGGACTAAACAAAAACTTGATCATTTGGAATCATCAAAACAATAGCAAGGGAGCTAAAAAAAATCAAAAAACACCAAACAAACAAACAAACAAAACCCCTTAAGCTCTTTAGAAAGAAAAGTTAGAACTGAATATGAATTAGTGTTGTGTTGCACAGAATAATATGGTGACAGCAAGCTAGAAAGAGGGAGAAAGTGAAAGAAAGCAGTGCTTTTACACTGCTGTTCTGTATTCCTGGTACATCCTTTCTTAACATAAGTGTTAACACTAAATAGAATGCAACATGGTGCCAAATGCTTCAGAGTTGATATGGACTGTGAGTAGGCTCTGTATGTAAATGTATCATTGCAAGGATATGTGAGAAGAAACCGCTCCACCTACAGAGAGAGGTGTAAATAGATGCATATACTCCACACAGGACCTGATGATAGCATGATTTTTGTCTATAATCATTAAATGTTCTTAGTCCTGATTTCAAATAGACTTGTCCATTCTTTCTGAATTTTCAGTAAAGATATTGAAAATGCCTGTACAGACTCCCTGAGACAATTTTGCAAAATGTGAACTTTAAATCTTCCTTGTATGAAATGTTCGGGGGAGTATAGCACAGAGTTTGAATAAACCTTCACATTCACTGATGACACATAATGGTAGGAAGGGATGGATTGCACTATAGGTTAAACAAGTATATTTCAGTTGGAAAAAAACCAGCAATTAGAAAACACTTTCCTTCACATTATTGAAAATGTGTGTCTGCCTGCCTTTTAATTACAGTGTGTGGAGACACTCTGCTGAATCACCCAACGTGGTATATGTTCTAGAGAGCTTATTGTCATCGTCTCCCTCCATGGACTCCATCTCTCTCCTGATAAGAGAGAACAAAAACAAGAGCTATGATCTGAGGCTGACTCATTAAAAATTTCACAGACAGACAATGCATTATAGATTTTCAAATCATTAGCCTCCGCAAATATTAGGTTGCACACCAAAACAAATAAGAAAATATACCTACCATCAGATGGTTGGTCTCAGCATTAAGCCCTTGGAAATCATACTCAACCAAAACTCTGTCCCCTTTGTGGAAGAACCATTACTCTGTTCACTCATGTAAGAGATTAAAACAGGATATCACTTGCTAGGAGTTTGTCCTTAATGCATGCAAAATTGAGTGAGTTTGGAATGTGACCTTCTGTGAACAAAGTCACAGGCAAACTCTTCAGTTCATGAAAGATTGCAAGTGTGATGTTCAACCACATTAACAACATTGATTTGTAGAGCATAATGTAACTGTGTTGTATCTGTGCTGCAAGATGAATAGTGCTTTACATGGGCCAAAAATTGTTCTGGTATTTTTATTTAAAAAAGTGAGTAGCAATGATGGTGTTTGAATTCTGT
The DNA here is from genome assembly GCA_013399915.1 of Illadopsis cleaveri. Lineage (NCBI taxonomy): Eukaryota > Metazoa > Chordata > Aves > Passeriformes > Timaliidae > Illadopsis > Illadopsis cleaveri. The sequence continues at coordinate 658,679 of VXBB01006675.1, read as the reverse complement.
CTGCTCAAGAACTGCTTTCTGGCTTTGAAGTTTCACCTTCCTATGTTCATGTTTTTTCATGGCCATCTCTAAAATTTCAGTGGCAAATGAATGAGTTGTTACTAGTATGTCCAGAACTGTACTTCCATAACTGTAGCCTCCCTAATCTGCATCATTTCTTAATACTGAAAAACTTTGAAACACATAGACAAATTCCAGTGCACCCTAAGACTGAAAGATGTGCGAAAATTAAAGAGAACTGAGACAAAATTTGCAGATTACTAGAAGTGAATAGCATAACATAAGTAGCAACATGCTATTGAAAACAATGGGTACTTCCTTTTCATAAGTCAACATATATCTTCATCTGTGAAAATGCAAGTGATTGGGATTGATCCTTTTGAAAAACTGGAAATTACCCATACACTGATGCTTTTCCTTTCAGGTCAAGATTCAAAAATGCATACAGAGCATTCTGGTTTGTAAATTTTTGAAATTGTGTCATTTGCCTAGAGGATTTGAGAGTTTCTTGTGCCCCTTGGGACCTTCTTGGGAGTTTTCACTGTTATACTTCTTTAAAAATATACAGTTGGCATTTTTATTTTTGGAAACAAAATCTTTTTTGTACTTGAACATCCTGGACCATACACAGTGAAAGTGATCTCTATAATGTAGAGAAAGTGTATACCTGTAATACCTTGCTACTATTATTTTAGTTTGGAAGTGATCCAGTACTTGATTCAAATGCATTTTTGAGGGCTGAAAGAACATGATCATACCTGTTGACTCCACTGAATTTCTTAGCAACCATTGTTCTTTGTTTTTCCCCTTGTATTTTTTACATACCATGTTTCCCCAGTTTCCAGTAAACTGAAAAACTTTCCTTTCTTGAGAATGACATCTCAACGCATTAAATCAGAGTCATGCCACAGATGCCACTCTTCTGACTTGTATCAATGAAATGCAAGTCACAGAACAGATAGGCTGTGGGGAGGAACTAGTCAGACACAAAACACATTAGTTGGCTATGTTGCCCCTTCATTTGATATAATCCTGATTTCAATGTTATGTTATACTGACCTGTAAGTTTACTGACTATAGAGAGCAATTATGTAACCAGGATCAGCTAAACCAAACAGAGCAAAAATGTGAAGACATGGAATCCAGACCTAGAAAAGCACTAGTACAGAAATATAAAGTGCTGCTCAAAAATTTCACTGAAGGACCAGTTTCCATTTAAAGAGATCATCCAAGTATAATACAGTTCCTTTTAATCTTCTGTGTTAACAAGATAACTACTTGCTTATTTTGTTAGAGATACTAAATTGTCCATGAGTCTAAGTGGATATGAGAACAGATGGGCAGACGCATGTATTAGTGCTTTGTTTCCTTTTTTAAATTTACTTTAAATACCAGCAGGTGTAATATGCTTTTAAGTAGAGCAGGTCCTGATTAGCTGAAAATAGCTAATGCTATTTAAAAACATGGCCCTTCAAAGGGCAGGTAGTTCTGGAAGGGCTCCCAGGGTAGAGTAGGAAAGAGGTCTAGGCACAGCTGAATACCTGGCTCTGAAACCAGATAAGATAAGTTTGGATTGGGTCTGGGATTTCCTAGTGGTTGAATATGCTCCTAAAAAGTTCTTTATGCAGTGACTGCAAGAGAAAGAGGACCGAGGACAGGAAAGATGTGTAGAGGTGGTTGTAAGATCTAGCAGGATTTAACAGGAGAAATTGAGAGGCAGAACAGTGTGGAACCACAGCAAAGGTAGCCCATGTCACCTAAGAGCAGTCATTGGGAATCTGCAATGTCCTTCTCCCCTTATCAAGCTTGTTTTCATCTTTTCATCTCATTATCTCCAATATCCCAAACTCTCTACAATGTACCTTTTCTTCCTTGTTTTATAATCCTGTTCTCAACTACCAACTACTTGATATATTTTTTTCTGGTGCTGTGCAATGTTTTTAGGTTGAAATCTTTAAGGTAAGAGTTATTTGAGCCTTAGTGGGCTGAAAGACCTCTATCAGTGAAGCTATGGTGGGAGGTCAAGTAGTGGTGAGGAAATTCAACACATAATACACAGTCTGCCTCAGGACATCACCCTGGAAAGCTGCCACCCAGCTAGCTGTAGAGCTTAGTTAACTTTGCTTTGCTAGGAATCACCCTTTTGGTTCCTACTTTATTTGCTTTTTTTCCACTTTTTATTTGCTCTGTGCTGCAGCTCAAGCTCAGAACAGAGGCTGCTCACTGAGGAAAAAGGAGATCAGAGGAATGATTCCAGCGGATCCAGAATTTCACCTAGATGGATTTTTACTACCACATGCAATTAAGTGGAATTTATTTTTATCGCAGAAGAATGTAAAGGGGCTTGACGTGACTTTTCTGCAAGAGAAGCTTAAGCTGTGACAGACAAGCTGCCATGAGTACTCAAGACTGAAGAACTCTTAGGCTTTTGTTTTGCCATTTGAGTTACAAAGGTCAGGCCTTGGGAAAGAGGAATGAACAGGCAGTGCATGTTCTACCCAGAGAAGAGTGGGTACTTGGGCGCTTGTTTACATCTTCTCTCCCCAGATGCCTTTTGAATAGTAAGCAGTGTGTTTCAGAGACCACTTCTTGGACTTCATTGGGGATTTTGCTCTCTGGCAAGAGGGCAGTCATTTAAAAGCCATTTGTTTGTTTTGGATTTTTTATTTAGAGAACTCAAACCTAACACTGGACTAATGCCCAAGAACTGAGAAAGGAAGAAGCCTTGAATTAGTCTTGAACACTAGACAGAATTGGTAATAAATGTAGTAGTTTTGTGTTGTATTATACGAGCCAGTTGTTGCCATTCAGCAGCAATGCAAGTAGTGTGTGTTACAGATATTCTTGCACCTTCTTCTCCAAAGTCTTTCCAGCCCCAGCAGTGATCTACTCCACAAGTCCTCATTTCTAGTGCAGTCCGTGTAATTTATGCTAGCATTTCTAGAATAGACTGAAAAAAATCCAGTCTAATGTTGTACCTACACCATTTTGGCTGCATACCACCTCTACATGGTATTTTGAGCTGTTTTCATTGTTTTGTATTTGCTGTTCTATCGACTGCCTTGACTTGCAGATATGCTTCACTACCCATTGATTGTATCTAATGTTTTCCCTGTTCTTTTCCAATGTTTCTATTTTTCCACTTCATAGTCCTTTCCTTCATTTACTTGATTCTTGTCTTCAGACCTTACATCCTTCCTGATATCATCAGATTGCTTTTCTCCTGAAGGATAGGAGCTGTCAAGGCCTTAGAGATTATCTCACTGCTTTTAAAAAAAGAAAAAAAGTTGGATTTGCTCAGTTCTTTTGTCTACACATCAGTCAAGGATCAACAACATCAACAAGAAGAGCTAGTAATGTTAATTTTTTATTACTTTAAAATCAAACCTTCTTGCCTAGATCCTTCAGAGTTTCCATCTCTAACATTGCTCAGTTTTGCTCAGTCGCTTTTGTTATGATCCCACTGTCGACATTTATAAAACACTAGATATTTTTCCTGAGACAAGAACTTGCTTACATGCCAAGGAAAATAACCATTAAGAATACATGTAACAATGTAATCTGGAGACTCCTGCCATTACAAGCTTCTTCCTCTGTCTTTGTCTCCTACTGCTTCCCCCCTCCCTTTACCATTTGTGTCATCACTCACCTCCCTAACTCTTCCTTGTCTTTCCTCCTCCTCCTCCTCAATCACCGTATTTTTGAGAGCTGCAATCACCTTTTTCTGCAATAATAGGATCATACAAACACAGAATGACCTGGTTGGAAGGGACCTTAAGGACCATACATTTTCGACCCCCCTGCCATAATGTCTCCTTTTTACTCGTGGTATCTTTCTATGATGATGTCCTTGCCCCATCACCACCATCATAAAGGCTCATTGCTCAATCCTGCTTCTCATTTTAGTCTGGATTTGCTCTCTCAATTTGAAACTTTCCCAAGTTTTTGTATTCAGTGTTCATCTCTAATGTGGTTGTGCTGTGTATCCCCTTGTAGCCCTGTCTACTGACAGGACAAATCTATGTATTGACTTCTATTTTTATAACAGAACCACTTTCTACTGCTTCTCCTTTCCCATCATTTATGTCCTCTGGAGTCCAATGCAGAAGATACCTCATTACCAGGAAATAAAAATAGCAAGGAAAGAGTATTGGTACAATATTTGAGCCAGTGATTCATCAGCTCCTCAAAACTTATGCTTAACCAGAAAGAATCAGAATTATATATATATTTATATATATATATATATAAATATGTATATTTTACATGTATGAAGGATGTCTTCAATGGATGAGTTAGATCTCTCGCCTCCCTCACTTTAAAATATACATTAAAAAGTTGCTTCATTGTGTCTTATGAGGATCTATTTGGAAGAGTTTTCTGGCAATAGTTGACTCAGAAAAAAATGGCAAGTTTAGACTACAAAAGCATAGCAAAATTTTATTCATGAAGAAAAGCTGGCAATGGAATAACTGAGGCTAGGAGGTTGAAGGCCTTTATTATCACTTCTGAAAAAATAAGATGCCGTTGAAAATCCAGGCCTGTAGTGCTGAGGATGTACCCCTGACAGAAGTCAAACAAATTATGATCCACATGGTCCACTCTAGTCCTGAACCTGTCCTAGAACTAAGGGGTCTTGATGTAGTCATGGCATGTGTAGACAGAAGCTGCATCTCAGTGAAAATTCAGTTGCAGAAATTGAAAAAGGAGGAAAGGATCTTTTAAGAAAGGGCCTTGTAAGCCAAAGTGTGAAAGAAATCAAAATGTGAAATTTTGGGTGAAGTCTTTAGATTAAAAAGTTTGGATATGAGAAAACTCATATCTTGGGATTTCACTGTACTCTGTGGAGCACTTACTAATTCCGGAACTGCTTTTCCCCCAATGATACCCTGAGTGAATCTGATTGTTTATGTTTTCTAAGGGCTCTGCCAAATAGTAATTTTGCCACCACACCTTTGTTCCTCTCTCCTATTCCAATCTTTTCTACTTGTGTGATTCTATTCTGTAGTGATACTTCTGAAACAAGCTTCTTCATGTCTTTGATGTCTTCTGTTTTTATTTTCATTCTCTTTACTCAACTTACCATCCCTCACTTCTGTCACTATAACAAGGTGAAATGGATGGGACCAAACACGACTTTCTTCCATATTTTCTTCCAAAGTTCTTTGGATGAGATTATAAGGTGGTGAAAGTCATTATAGTTCCAAAATTACAAAATTCAAAATTGAAAATTGGTAATAAATGTTAGCACTGAAGACCTAATGATTCCCTCACTATCTTTCCACCTGTTTGCCTCCATACCTGAAAGCATTTCCATTCTTTTCATTGCTCAGGGCCGAAATTCCCTTTCCCTTGTTGGAAGTGAAATTCCATGGAGACAGACTGTGCAATGTTAAGGAGGTGAAAGTCCTGCTCATTTTTTTGGCAGATCCCAAATCAATACTCTCAGGCACACTATATGATTCTTGTGGCCATCCTGTGCAGGCCCAGAAGTTTCATTTCAATGATCCTTGAGGGTCCCTTCCAACTCAGGATATGGAGTCTATGATTGTATGAAATAGATCTCCCTTTAAAGGATGACCANTTTCCACTTCATAGTCCTTTCCTTCATTTACTTGATTCTTGTCTTCAGACCTTACATCCTTCCTGATATCATCAGATTGCTTTTCTCCTGAAGGATAGGAGCTGTCAAGGCCTTAGAGATTATCTCACTGCTTTTAAAAAAAGAAAAAAAGTTGGATTTGCTCAGTTCTTTTGTCTACACATCAGTCAAGGATCAACAACATCAACAAGAAGAGCTAGTAATGTTAATTTTTTATTACTTTAAAATCAAACCTTCTTGCCTAGATCCTTCAGAGTTTCCATCTCTAACATTGCTCAGTTTTGCTCAGTCGCTTTTGTTATGATCCCACTGTCGACATTTATAAAACACTAGATATTTTTCCTGAGACAAGAACTTGCTTACATGCCAAGGAAAATAACCATTAAGAATACATGTAACAATGTAATCTGGAGACTCCTGCCATTACAAGCTTCTTCCTCTGTCTTTGTCTCCTACTGCTTCCCCCCTCCCTTTACCATTTGTGTCATCACTCACCTCCCTAACTCTTCCTTGTCTTTCCTCCTCCTCCTCCTCAATCACCGTATTTTTGAGAGCTGCAATCACCTTTTTCTGCAATAATAGGATCATACAAACACAGAATGACCTGGTTGGAAGGGACCTTAAGGACCATACATTTTCGACCCCCCTGCCATAATGTCTCCTTTTTACTCGTGGTATCTTTCTATGATGATGTCCTTGCCCCATCACCACCATCATAAAGGCTCATTGCTCAATCCTGCTTCTCATTTTAGTCTGGATTTGCTCTCTCAATTTGAAACTTTCCCAAGTTTTTGTATTCAGTGTTCATCTCTAATGTGGTTGTGCTGTGTATCCCCTTGTAGCCCTGTCTACTGACAGGACAAATCTATGTATTGACTTCTATTTTTATAACAGAACCACTTTCTACTGCTTCTCCTTTCCCATCATTTATGTCCTCTGGAGTCCAATGCAGAAGATACCTCATTACCAGGAAATAAAAATAGCAAGGAAAGAGTATTGGTACAATATTTGAGCCAGTGATTCATCAGCTCCTCAAAACTTATGCTTAACCAGAAAGAATCAGAATNAAGGATCTTTTAAGAAAGGGCCTTGTAAGCCAAAGTGTGAAAGAAATCAAAATGTGAAATTTTGGGTGAAGTCTTTAGATTAAAAAGTTTGGATATGAGAAAACTCATATCTTGGGATTTCACTGTACTCTGTGGAGCACTTACTAATTCCGGAACTGCTTTTCCCCCAATGATACCCTGAGTGAATCTGATTGTTTATGTTTTCTAAGGGCTCTGCCAAATAGTAATTTTGCCACCACACCTTTGTTCCTCTCTCCTATTCCAATCTTTTCTACTTGTGTGATTCTATTCTGTAGTGATACTTCTGAAACAAGCTTCTTCATGTCTTTGATGTCTTCTGTTTTTATTTTCATTCTCTTTACTCAACTTACCATCCCTCACTTCTGTCACTATAACAAGGTGAAATGGATGGGACCAAACACGACTTTCTTCCATATTTTCTTCCAAAGTTCTTTGGATGAGATTATAAGGTGGTGAAAGTCATTATAGTTCCAAAATTACAAAATTCAAAATTGAAAATTGGTAATAAATGTTAGCACTGAAGACCTAATGATTCCCTCACTATCTTTCCACCTGTTTGCCTCCATACCTGAAAGCATTTCCATTCTTTTCATTGCTCAGGGCCGAAATTCCCTTTCCCTTGTTGGAAGTGAAATTCCATGGAGACAGACTGTGCAATGTTAAGGAGGTGAAAGTCCTGCTCATTTTTTTGGCAGATCCCAAATCAATACTCTCAGGCACACTATATGATTCTTGTGGCCATCCTGTGCAGGCCCAGAAGTTTCATTTCAATGATCCTTGAGGGTCCCTTCCAACTCAGGATATGGAGTCTATGATTGTATGAAATAGATCTCCCTTTAAAGGATGACCAACCACCCACTTTGCAGATTGATAACAATTTCCTGTGCTTGGCTTTGTTTTGCAATTTAACTTAACTGCTCTGCATCGTAAGTGCTTAAGAAGCATAAAAGACAAGAGAATATTACAAGTATCCAATGCTATGCATTACATTTTTATGCATACTAGGATATAAATATGCAGGGCACGTGCCTGGACTATTAATCAAATTCTTTATTAAGGTCTTAAAACAGTATGCATCTATGAATAATGCATTATTTCATAGCATATTGTTCACCTTATTTAAAAACATGGAGCTATCCTGCATATGTAGAATTTTATCCCTTACATGTAGAATTTTGGGGGTGGTTTTCACAGGAGATTTATTAGAGTGTCTGAAACAATTCTAATAAGCAGTGAGCCATTGAATCTGCCACTTCATGAATAGAACTGGTAGTAAAGCATTCACACAGCTGCAGGATCTATCTACAGCAATAATTTTAGATCAAGTGTTTTGTATTTGCTTACAAAGCACCCTCTGCTGTTTGAGCTGCTACATCCTTTTCAGTTAAAGCTGCTTTTTGGAAAGATCAAAAACCTTTTTGTGGGACCCTGTAAGAGCTACAAAAATATCCAGAGAGAATCTTATCTATCTTTCACCTATAATACACATTGTTTGACTTGCTTTTAGGAGTGTCATGGGGCTAGGAAACATGTTGTCATATCAGTAACCTGTTTTCTTATTCAAGTAAGAACAAAGTTGAACCTTACCTAACAGTATGGTTAACAAATTCATTAGATGGGACAAATTCTTCCATGTTTGATTTCTAGTTGGCAGAAGGACAATGGAATCTGATGGAATCTCCCACTGTAAATGCAATTCCTCATTTGACATTTGTATCTCACATGAGAGGACAATCTAGAGTGGACATCAGCTGCTTAACATAATTATTATTTCATGGTTATGGCTTGAGGGTTTAAGATTTTCATGTATATTTCTTTGGAACAGGAGTCTGCAGAGGGACTATAGCAGAGGTTTTCTGTACCTTGTCAAGGGATGTAAGTGCTGGTGTGTACAGCTTTTCTCAAAGCCTCCATGAAGTACTGTGCTGTGCACCTTGCTTCATTTGTGTATCTATTCTTGTGACTGCCAGGAGAACACTGGGACACTCTACCAGAGCACAGGTTTCAAATGAAAACAAAACCCAAGATATTTTACACGTAAGAGTCCAGGGTTGGATTAGCCCATTTACACTGACTGAAAATGAAGTGCAAAGTCCAGCTGAAAACTGGAAGAGTAAATCTGAAAAAACTGGAAAGAGGAGATCTGCTCTGGCTGGAAAACATGCAGGGAAGGAATCAATCCTATCAGCCCCTAAAGTTGGCAACTATCTGGTATACATTGAAAGTCACTTCAATGAAAGGAGCGGAACATTTATTTGCTTTAAAAATAACTTACTCTCCATGTGGACTTCAAGGGCACTTGCAATATATGTTGATATTCCTTGGTGTGATTGAGCATATCTAATTAATAGAGTTGCTTGGGAGTTTTTCTCAGAAAAATCACTTCAAAAGAAAAAGCAATTTCTGCAGAAATTGGAATATTCCATGGAAGAAATGAAAGAACTAAAGCAAAATACATTGTTGAAGGCCATTGAAAATCAAACCATTTCAGTTCCTTGAACTGAACACAAAAATAACTTCAGTTTATCTCAGATGCTGGGATACCATAGCAAATAGTTTGCTAGGGTTTAACTGCTCAAATTTGACTTGTGGCTTTTGGCTATGAGACTTATACTAAACCTGGTAATCTCCAGGTTGAACATCTGTCCCAGAAGATGGACCTTATTATGGATCCTTATGCTGGATGCCTGAAACCACAAATGATTCCTGACAATTTGGGTCAGCACATGTTAGAGATTGAGTTGTCAGTACTGATCTAGCTCTGCTCTCATTGACGTCACTGGGAGCAAGTCAATTTGACTTCAATTGGAACAAAGTCAGGCTGATGCTGAGTTGTTTTGAGATCTCCACCCTATGTCTTCCTCATTGCATTAATTAATTATTGCTCAAGTTGCAGCTTAATTTAATAATGTCTCCCAAAACATGATGAGCTTTGCTATATTTCCTCCTTTACCATCTCTGTCAGTTTACCAGCAATGTGAAAACATAGTGGCATCAGAGTAACAATTTTCCATATTTTTTTCCCCTAGAATTCACTTCTGTGCAATGCAGTGTCAGCTGCATATATGAGAAACATTGAAATAACCTTATGCATATCTCATTTAGTCTACAGGTGTCACTCTGTAGGTCACTTTCTGTGTATTTTGAGCAACTTGAATAATCACATAACTTGGATGTTAACAACGCTGTGTTCCTGATTCAGGCAGTGTTCTACAGGTAGAATAAAAGGGAAAGCAAGATAAAGAAAAAATCTGAAAGGACAATATTTACAGAGGCTCCCTTACCAATGTGCCTCTGTTTGCTTGGAAAAGCAAAACCACACATACACAACCAATTACCAGGGATGCCCATGCCAGTTTTCTGTGGTAGATGAGCTTTTTTTTTCCCCTGAGCATTGTTTACAGTAGATGTCTCTCTCTTTCAAGCAGTAAAATGAAGATCTCATCCTTCCTTGCACACCAGCCTAGAGAAGTCAAGTTTTTAAAAATTGATACAGTTTATGACACAGGTGATGGGAAATGGTCATTTCTTGCTATTGTTACTTGACCCTTGCACAGTTTTGGCAGAGGCCAACTTGCACTCAGGCCAACAAGTCCCAGACATGACTCAGGAGCTAGCACAGAACAAAAGTTGACAAAGGGAAGTATAGGTGGCATCAGCCAGTTCTGGAGGCTAAGAGATCTACAGTGTGGCTGCCGAGTTCAGCAGCTGGGCTCAGGGACAGAGCATGGCCCGCAACGGCTGAGTTATCTGGTGCAGGTGTGGACTAAGATAATAAAAAGAGCTGAAAGGATGGAAAGTATAGCACAAGTCAGAATGGGAGATAGTGTTACACAGTCTTGTGGAAGGCCCTGAGCTGTGATTATTTTCTGTGATGCAAAAAGAACACATTATCACTGCAACAAAACACAATTTATGTGACAATCGCAGCCTTGCATAGGCTGGGAGGGAGGGACCCTGGGGGGACGCCCACTCTCATCTGTTGTTCCTACCAAGTTCAGCACAGCAGGCCCATATCCCTGAGGTCTGATTACTTTCAAGGATGGGGTTTCCACAGCCTCTCTGGCCAACCTGCTCCGATATTTGACTACCCTCATCTTAATTTTCCCTTCTACCAGGTAGGAGTTGCCTGTATTATAGCTAGTAACTGCTGCCTCTCCTCCTTCCAGTCTGTACCTCTGACTCTGTCCTTTTTCTACATGCTCCGAATAGATTGCTGCAGACAGCAAAAGGATTTCCCTCAGCCATTTCTTCTTAAGGCTGAACAAACCCCATTCCCTCAGCTGTCCCTTTTGTGCTCTGAGTTCCAGCTTGATGGTCTGTCACTGGAATTGATACAGTATGGCAACTGTCTTCTTGAGGAGCTGCAAAAAGGACAAAATATCTGAACGTGGTCTCACATGTGCCAAAGAGCAGGGCAGGACCACTGCTCTGGAGCTGTTGGCTCTACCCTGATGCAGACTAGGGTGTAGATGGCTGCTCTTGCTGCAAAGTCACCCTGCTGATTCCTGCACAGTTTGCTGATGACCAGAACTCACAGGGCTTTTTCTGTAAAACCACTTTTTTTAGAAATCTTCTTTCTTAAGAATCTCAACTTATAAGGGAGACTCTAAAACCTGCATTCCCCAGAGTCTGTACAGTGCTGCTAGTTTCCCCTAGAAGTTTGGGTATTAGTGACCACATCCTGTTTCACTGGGATACCCAGTACGCAGAAATACCACACCCGGTGAGTCTGCAAATTACAATATACAAAATCACTCTGGTACATAACCCACCATCTTACCATTCTTTCCCTTCACTCAAGCAGCCCTTGAATGAATGAGGTGAATCATCCCTGTGCTACAACATATGGAGCAATTCTTAGAGTAAACGTTCATTGATGTGGTCCATCATTCATAAAGCTTCCCAGTAGAGAACATGCTTGGTCAGGGAAATCAAAATTGATGATCTGTGTTCTGCAGCAGAGATTAGATTGATCTCAGCCCCAGCATAATCAAATTACCATTGCACTGGGTTTAAAAGGAGTAGAATAGAGCCTAGTATAATAAGGCTTTTCTTGTATTCTTCAGGCTATTGATCATACTACTGCAAAGAGAGAAGAAGACTTGTGTAAAATGGTAGTAAATCAGAATAGTGGTGTTTTCTATGAGTTTTGGTAACACAGGATTCTCCACAACTAAGGTTGGACTCCTTACATTTCATTTATTAAGGCGGAAACAACCGATGAAGGGAATGATTTTCCAGTTTCCCACAAAATGAAATAATTAAAGCCTTAAAAAAAAAAAAAAACCAAAACAAACAACCAAAAAACAAACGTGATTTTATGTGTGAGGGAAGGCTACTCTTGAAATTGCATGAATATAGGTATACCATGGCTAAACATTACCCTTTGTAGCCTTCTCCACAAAAAAAAGGAAATCCAGACTTTCACCATAAAGTATTTTACCGAGGCATCTCGAAGATGCTTTGTTTGCTTCCCATCTCCCTGGGAACAACTGGTTTCTCTGGGACACCCAACTAAAAATAATGCTGAGAATATTTTTTATTTCAGGGATAATACTACATAGGCTTCTTGATTTTACATTGCTGTCTTCTGAAAGGATGAATTAAATTTCTTAGATTGTGAATATTTGGAATATTAGAAATGTTGGTGAGCCTAGCAAGAAAATAATACTCTAATCACAATCCAGAATCCTAACTGTAATCAGCAGAAAACAGCTTCTCTGCCATAGGGCCAAATTTTGAGGACCTTATTTAGATCAATGTTGGATTAAGCCCCATTTTCTTACCTAAAACTTAGCAGTTTAAGGGCATCGGGATTCATATCCTTAGTTGAAAGGAGATACTGTCAATAAAATGGACAAGAAAAAACCTTTAGTTTCCCTCTAGGCTCCGTGACCCTCAATAGGCAAAATGAATCATACATTCACACCTACATATCCTAAACATGCAGCAAAGTTTTTATTTGACTCTAAGCAATCCCACTTGATTCCCAAGATAAAGGGATGGGTGGCACATAGGCTGCATGCAAAGGAATTTTTTTTGCTCTTGGAAGGAAGTCAGAAATAACCTCAGGCTGGATCAGCAGGTAATGGGATGGCAGCACAGTTTCCAAACAAAGGCCTAAAATTGCTGACTGTTGCCACTCTGAGAAAAGTGGCTTCAGATCTTATATATGACTTGTAAGAATCTTTTATAGAGGGAAGGTGCTGAAGGGACCAAAATGTTTCTTGCAGTTCTTAGACACCTTCAGAGAAGAGAAGATGGAGGGTTCTCCCCAGGCAGAATAAGCACCATCTGGCACAGCTGCCCAGAGATGGAGGGACAGTGCAGTGCTCCTGTCCAAAAGGCAGTGTTCTGCCCAGCTGTCATGCTCTTGCTGTTAACTGGTGATGGAAAAGGAAGGCCATTCTGGTATTTCTACTTTCTTTCCCATTGTTGGATATCCAGCAGCTGAGAGAGAGACATTCTGGTCTTAAGCATGCTATGGTATAAAAAAGCTGCCAAAAGACACCATGGTTACACTGATTTTGATTGAACAATCCAAAATATTTGCAGTTCAGTATTGCCAATCAAAAATACTTGCCAATTATCAACTGCTTGTAGTAGGAAAAGTGTTCATTAGCTTACAAATCAAATTGTGTGTTATATACAAATAAGTTTGTATTAACAGATTAGAAGCAAACAATTCTCTCTCCTACCTTTGGGATACTTTGCTTAAAATGCTATTAATAACAATAAAATATCATAAAGATCTGCAAATAATGGGCACACAGTAAGTAGAAATCATGATGTGCTCTTTCTTACACTTACCAAAACCTCCAGGGTAAGCGTTTACTAGCAAACAATAAAACATAACACATATAGACAAGGCAGAATGATTTAATTTCAATACTCTAGACCCAAGGGGGTATGTTACAGTGAGAAAATCTTCAATGAGATGATGTTATATTTCCATTAGTTCATATTTGCACACGCAGCAAGAGTGAAATTTTGTTCACTGTTCTGTTTTTCAAAATGAATTTGTAAATCTATAGATTTCTGTTGCAATTGAAACAGGAAAGAATACCAATATCAAACATAACAACAAGCCATTATCACCACAAATAGATCATTTTAGTTGCCATAGGTAACCAGTGTCAGTAAGGTATTCAGGCACTGCAGCCACCAGCACTGATACCTTGCTCTGAAAGTGCTGACTGTGCATCACATTGCAAACTTCAATAATTATTATGTGTAGGAGGGTGGTGGCACCAACAGGATATATACTTGTAATGAGTCATTCTTTAAATAGCTTAATTTATCATCATCAAATAAAGGGGGAGGGATTTATCCTGTACAAGGCAGTTTGAAAAGCCTGAATTATTAATAAACTGAAATAACAGCAAGGCAGGAAAAACTGGACAAATACACACACACATAATACAAAAGCTTAGTAAGACTGAAGGAAAGTGCTTCTGCAAAAGTAAAAAGCATTAACCAAGTAACATACAGAAGCATTGTCACAAGTTTGCAGCCATAATCCATGTACTCATGAATGTGTAAATGTAAATAGCCAGCAGATAAAGTGTCAGTAACTGCAACTCAAGGACGTCCAGACTTTCACAGACCACTGGCTGTGGATGTGCTCAGCACAGTAGTTTCAAATATGCACTTTGGTTTTTCTTTCATAGGAAAAAAACAAGATCACAAAGACTAAGGAGAGTCACGACATGAAGAGAAAGTATCCTGAGGAAACTTTGATCTTCACGTGGGAATTGTTGATAACTCAATATATAATACTCCTTATTCTGGGGCAAAATTGAGTAATGCACATTGTCGTCCCTTCAAACACAAACAGACAAAGTAATGAAAAGGTGGATGTGCACTGTGGGGCATGGTCAGTCATTTGTTGAGGAGATGGCACAGTTTGTGTTAGTTTGATTTCAAAGCAGACTTATAGCAGGAATCATAGATTTTCAGCATGAAAGGCTCCTTCCAAGCTGGGGACCCAAAGACATCAAACAAGGACAGAGAGTAGGTGACCAACAGTCCCCTGCCATCTCCTACTGAGGTGCAGGGGAGGAGAATCAGAGGCATGAAGAGAAGGGAACAACTGAGACCTTGTTCCAGGTTCTCAGCTGAAGTCGTAAAAAAATGAAGACTTTGGGGTGCAGTGTGCTTTACATGCATGTCTAGGATTAGGTATCTATATCTAAAAAAACCCAAACAAAACAAAAAATACCTAATTCACCACATTGAGGCAGATCAGCACAGGAGGACAAGAAAACACAAACGATTTTTCACAGGCACCCATATCCAGTGATGTCTATAGACCCCTTGGTTACCAGGGCCTCCCAAAAGGACCAAGAACAAATTTCCAAGAATGGACGTCTTTTTGCCCCATATCCTTCTTTTGTCTTCTCTGCTGAACATGCCTCTTTAGTATCTCCACAGGGCCAAGTAAAACAAGGGATTTCTATCCCCTGGCCAGCTCCCTTTATGGCTGAAGTCTTTCCTTCCATCTTGCTCATCAGGCTTTTCTAGAGACTCAACTCCCTCTCCCACAAGCTTTTCTTTGTGTGTTTTCTAAGCACTTGTTTATTGCTGTTCTTTCAGACATCTCTATGATGCATTTGCATGCATTTGTGAAAGTCCAGTGCTGGATGTGGTGTTTAAGTGCTGCATCACTGACATCACTGGGTGCATTAGATAGAACAACTGTCTCATATGCAACATTCAACATTCCTAATGTATGGAGAAGATTCACCTTTATTGGCCATGACATTGTGTTGATTTATGTTTTGTTTGTGAGCAACAGCTCACAAGTCTATATACTGCTATAGTGCTAACAGTACAAAGTTGTAAGTACATGTTCTTTGTACTTGTCTTAATTTCAAATTGTTATCTGCTGAGGAAATTTCCTTTTTCTTTTTGTCTCCTGAAAACTTCTATCCTTTTACCTGATTTTTTTTTTGAGTGTCACTTAAATTTTATGTGTGAATTCTTTTTTTCCAAAATGTAGGTGACAGCATTGATTAGGACTTGTGTAAAATAGATTATCCAGTGACCTCCCCTGCACACATACACACCAACCCAAGCTGGTTTATGGTAAATGATAAATGCACCTGATAGACATTAAGTGTAAAACATAATTCTTTAGCTTGTGTATGGAGATGTTGCAAAAGACAAAATGAAAACTCTTTTTGGATTGAGATGTATCCAACCTGTGCCTTCCATCATGCCAGTTAGACCAGTTAACATACTAAATTAAAAAAAAAAAAATCTACTTGTGTGGTCTGTTTCTGCTACATCAGTATTGGCTGTTTTAGTCAATTTGCTGCCTTCTAGGTCAACCTGCCCGTAGTCTCCAGCACTTTATTTTAAAAATTATCAGAGGTTTTAAATTTCATCAGCCTGTAATTTTTGAGGCTTACCATGATCACATTTTTAAGGCCAGGTATATTGCTTGTCTTTCTCCAGCCTTGTGGGACTTTCCCTGCCTTATCCTCTCCTTGAAAAGGTCACTGTCTCAGAAACTGCTCCAAGGCCATCCTGAAGTGTTCTCCAATGACACATTAGGACCTGCTGAGTTTAACGCAACTATCCTATCAAAGGTATCATACTTTTGGTCATCTCTAGGCCATAGTATCAATATTGAGGAAGGAGTGTGCTGTGGCAACTTAATAATTTGTTTTCATTTGCCTCAGTTTACCCATGTCCAAAATTACCACAGATAGAATGCTTTGTGGTCAAGAATTTTGCCACAAGCTATGGAATGGAAAACAATTATTTAATCTTTTATTTGTGAACTCTTGTCTTGATTGGACTCCTCTCTTCTGAAATGACAGTACGTGTATCATTTATCTAATTAAGATCTAACCTGATTTTAATTTCTGTTATTATTTTTAAATGATGCTCATATGGAGTAGAGTGCTGTAGCTTTCTCTGAATCCCTCAGTTTTATAATTTTTCATGTAGAATTGGATAGTTACTTCCTCTTTGTTCTTTTCTTATTTCTTATTCTACTCTTAAAGCAATTTTATGCCTTCTTTCTGGATTTTTTGAGGGGTTTTGTCTCTTTTGAGGGTTTTGTTTGTTTGTTGGGAGGGTTGGGTGGTTTTTTTGCATTTTTTCTGTTGTTGGGTTTGGGGGTTTTTTTGAGTTGTTTATTTTTTTTTTTCTTTGGTTGTGGCTTTTTCTAATTTTTCATATTTTCCCCATTTTATGCTTGCCCTTCATTGTATTTGTTTCTAAGTTTTAGGTGATACTTTGAAAACATTCAGGTAACTAGTGAGTAGCTGATGCAGCTTTATAAGACTGCTTTTACGATTACTCTCTCTTATTTGTTTATTTTGGGAAGCTCACCATTATACAGCAATAGCCCAGTCTCATATGGTTTACTAATTTTCACATTACCTTATTAAGAAGCCCTACCTGCAAGTCCTGTGGTGTGGGGATTTTCTGTTCTTACAGGATTAATGTTCTATCTTCCAACACTTAATTTTCCTAAGCATAATTTTTTCATTTCTCCATCATAAGTTTTCACAAAACTTTCTCCTCAGTTCCTATTTCTGACCCATCATCTCATCACGAGCCTGTATCTGGGCTTTTGTAGTGCTGTGAGGGAGAATTCAGCAGACGCCCTGCAGACACTACTGAGAGGTGAACCTTAGAGGTGATAAGATAGTTTTGGAATTAGCCCCCAGTCATTTCAAACATTCATATTCACCAGGCATGCTTTTCCCTGAATGAAATTCTTGAACTGAAATTATAAAGACCCACATATACATACACTTATAAACTTCCTTTCACAGTGGACACCACAGAGCATAAAAATACCTCAAAAGTTTTCTGGTTTAAACACAGCAATTACTTTAATGAGGCTATTGAATGACTCTTATCTGTTGCATTATTTACCTTTGATATCTACAGATGCTTTTGAAATGCAAACTATTCAGAGGCAGGCATTGAAGTTCAATACATTTTCTTTTCAATCTAATTTGAGAACTGTGCACCGTAAGCACACACAAGCAAGAAAAAAGTAGCTTATTTCTATCTGGAGACCTATCAAATGGGAATGCAGCCCAACATACACTGGAGCAGTTGCAAGTCCTGCTTGTCCTACTGACTAGAACCTCCGTTATTTTTTCTGCCTAAGGAGAAGATTCCTCTCAATTTTCAGGGTGTAACTGTGACCCTGGTAAGATATTACAACTTTGAAAGAGATTTTATCTCTTTTTTCCTAAGAGTTTAAAGGATCTTTTTTCTCCTTCTATACCTTCTTTTCTATTAGCTATTGTTGACACAGCTTTCCATTTCTTCCAGTTACAATCCTCAATATGCCAAAAAAAAGAAAAGGGATTTTTGATTAGGTGATGCATTGTGGAATTTTAGCTTGGTAACTCTCCTTTTTTAAGCATTTGTCTTTACTGAAAGATTTTCAGAATATCCTCTTCTTGTATCCTCTTTAGCTTCTTAATGACTATATGTAATCTTAATTAGATGACATGTCATTTCATCCCATTTTTTCTATCTGTATTTGTTAAGCAAGCCAAGCTTTCCTGTAACAATTCTAGTGTTCTGTATCACCATGTCCTGGTGTCATGTATATCACAGCTTTACAGATGCTCCAAATCTTGTAGTTCTTTCTGTTAGCTTTCGTACTCCTGACATTTAGGTATAAACATATTAGTTTTCCCAATTATTCTTCCTCTCAATTATCACTGCTGTAGTCTCCTACTTCCTCCCTTTCCCACTCCAAGTATGTGAATAGGAATCTACCTTTTGATTCCCCATGCATATTTATCCCCAGTCCTCTCCAAATCAAATTTAAAGTTTGCTTTGCTTTGATTAGAATTACCATCAAAGCATGGGTTGAGTTTCATCTCATCTTTCATATGATTGATACCTATTTTAAAGCTCTTAAACAGTGAGTTGGCTTGGGTCAAGTACTCAAGAATTGTTCTATGTTGAACTTATACTTGTTTTCTTACTTTCTTTATGCCCACACTTTATTCCCTTTAAGGCTTTATTCAGTTCAAATCACTCTCTGTGTTTTCTTGATTGTCTTTATAATTAAGAAAGGCTGTTGGGAAACTTGTTATTGGGTCTGTGTGAGGAAGTTGGTTTAAAGGCCAAAAAAGAAAAGGGATTTTAATAAGAAATGGCAGTTGCCATTTAACACAGAACAGAACAAATGCACAATATCAAGGAAGAAAGAAATATATATTAGAGTCACAGCTGACAAGTGAAACAAAAAATAATTGTTTCAATGTATTTAACAAATAAAAGAATTGCAAGGCTCTGGGCTGGTAAATTATAGCAGCTAGCTATTGAGGCAAAATGGTAAATAGCTTCATACACTCTTGGGAAATAATTTGTTTTAATTGTGTGCAGTCATATTCAAATCAATATCTGAAAAATCCATTGGGATGCAGAGAACTGGAGTAAATCAGAATTTCAGAGCAACTCAGATAATAGACTATTCTTTAAGGCTGACAGGAGATAAGACTTTCACATTTACATACATTTTTGTTTCTTCTATTATAAAATTTGCTCATATTAAATCAGTTTGGTTTACTATAATGATGAAGAGGCACTTAACATTTAAAATAGGTACAAGAAAAGACTATTAATACTGGTGCTTGTGCTTTGTCTAAGTAATCTTTACTATTGCCATAGGTAATGGTCATCAGAATTTCATTATACTCCACTCTCTATATCTCATTCATTGAAATTCCTTGCAAAAAAGGTATTGGCCAGCCAATTATAGACTTAAAGTAGAATAACATTTACCAACACACTAAACCTGGAGAAGAGAAATGAGGACACTAGAAAAATTTTCTTGTACTTTCACAGATGTACCAGCTAGAGAGAGATTTGCCTAAGATACACTAAGTCATTTTTTGAAGAATAAATGTGTCTGCACCTCACGAGCAGCACCAGGAGGAAGAATTTTAGGACATATTGATATTTAATCTCAAGCATGCACCAACCTGAAACCTCCTACTAAGCATCCTTGGGTTTGTGATGTCCACATTTGTGGTATAAGATTGATGTGTTTTAAAAATAAGGTATCTGAGGGAGAGATGGCTAAATGTTTCTTTCATGACTAATGGACTTGTAGCTGATTAAGGAATCTATTAAGATAATGGCATATTATTTTGCATGGGCCATTTGATTTATTTGATAAAAAGTTTTACAGAACTTAAAGTATTATTTGTGAAATATTTTCCCCATATTTATTTTTCAGTATTTCACGCATTTCCTGTAGGCATAACTGTGAATTAAACTTAGCATGAAACATATGTTTGGCAATTAGAATTGCGTGCCCTTATTTCATTGGTAAGTTTCTTGTCCTATGTACACTTTTGATGCCTATCTCCCAGATTGGGATAAGGAAATATGTTCTGTCATGTAGGACTATTTCCAGACTTAATTAAATGTTTATAAAGTAATGTATAATTAGCAGGTATCATTAAAGCCAGTCAGAAGACAGGTAAAAAACCACAGTTCATTGGGCTTTTAGCAAGGAGGACCAAGATCCTGACTTGATAAAAACCCTCACTAAATATTAGGAGAAAGACAATCTGTTTGTAAATGGACAAACATTGTCAGATGTTCTATCTAATTTCAGCCACCATTATAATTTAAGTAATAAATATTTGATTTAGGTACTCTTATGTATACAACACCAACCTGGTTAGGAAATAAAAATAGTGGGAAAGATCAGGGACAAGTAAAGTACTTTTATCCTGTTCTGCCAAGTTTCACCAACCACAAGGCTGCTTTTGCCCTCACAGAGCAATTTACAGGAAACTTGGTGTAGTATTAAGACCTCATTGAATAAAATTCAACTGAGAATTTTTAAATGTTAATGCTTTTCCTACCAAGAGAAAGACGGAAGAGAGTTAGGTTGTTTGTCCCAGCTGCCTTCATACTGGCTTGCCAGACCTTTTAGGTATAACATCTGTGAAGAACTTCACATTACATAGAGAACATGTTGCCCAGACCCCCTTGATTACTTTAATGTAAAGGGATCAGGCTAATAAAAATCTCTTCATAATGACTGGCAAGTAGATGAAAAAGACTGTGAATGCTAAAAGATATTCTAGTACACTTAAATTATGGGGGGAAATGATGTGGAAGGCTATTGTGTCTATTCACCTTTTATAAGTTTATTTTTATTGTGTCTGCCATTAGAGAAACTGAGCATGTAATTTAGCAAAGTCATGTTCCAGCTTTTTGGCTGTAGTTTGTCAAAGATGAGCTATTTTCTCAAGTTTCTATCAACTAAATCAATGTAGTAGTAATTTTAAAAATAAGAAATGATACCTGTACATCCCAGACACACCATCTGCCATTCAGTTGGAACTGAAACAATGGCATTACATTAAAAGGATGTTTCATTATAAACAGAGTAGCATTTGAAGTCAAGTGATGAGTGCAGTATCATGAATGCCAATGTTTTTCTGTTGCTGATTTCACCACTTGTCTGTACCTGGAGATTATCAATCCCTAAATTCACAAAATCCCCGAAATCCTTGAAAAATATTTTCAACTGCTTATTGCCCTAAACATACCTGCATGTCCACACCTTTTAGAAGTCTGCCTGGTAATACTTCTTTATTTTTCTTGAGTAAATATTTTTTAATCTATATTTGTGGTGCTCCTAGTCAGCAATTTTAAGATTTTTTGGTTTTTTGGTTTGTTGGGTTTTCTTAAAATTTTAAATAGGAGTGAAAAGTCACAAGTAGAAATAAGCATCCAAGAGATAGCTGAACATTCCATTAGTCTCAAGAGACTAATTACAGAATCTTTATCCTAGTTGTCTATTAATGAATGTATACTAACATATATATTAACACCTTGTGTTTTCAGAAATATTTTTAAAGCTTTAATATTTTTCAGCAAATATAATGATGCTCTATTTTCTTTTTTTCATATTTAGTTACTTTTAGTGTTTTAATAAAATACACATTGGTGCCACATTTCCCTTTTTTCTGTGTGAGTTCCTCATCTGCCCAGGTATTAGCTTATACTGAAGTCACTAAGTTTTATCATTATGCGTTGGACAGATTGTTTGGAAAAGGGTCTTTTAACCTCCCTCCTTTGTACAGTTCAAAATCAACTGCAAGTACAGACAGCTTTCCAGTAAAAACAAATGTATGCACATTTCTTCATTATCATTTAAAATGGCATCGATCTCTTATTTTACATCTAGATGGATCTTTTTGACATGTACACTTAGTAAGGTACATTTCTCTTTTAAACTATTCAGCAGTGTGGCAATGTGAAACTGGCCCTCAACATGGTAATTAGTCTCCAGTCTTTCACAGCTTCTTGCACTGCTAGTTTTCTGAAACATTCATTTTGTCTCTGGGTTCCCCATTGTGAGTATTTATCTGTAGGGGTATTTTCACCATGGCCTTCATTATTATGGTGTCTCAGCACCTGCATCTCACACTGGGTTCCAAACCATAGGTCAAACATTGTAACTCATCCTTTAAAAGAGCATGAGGGACTAATGCTTTCATATGAAAGGAGGAGCAAAATATACATTCCTTTTAGATTATTTCTATTTTCGATTATGGAAACTAACCAGCTAGGAGAGAAGACAAAACACATGGAATTTGATCTGTGAGTTAATGAGTACCACCTGTCTCTTGTGCTGTAATTTCAGCACCTTTCAAGAACTCTAGATTCTATCTATGGCTCATGTTCTCTCCCTTAATTTTGTCAATGCGTAGTACCTTTTCTCAGAGACAGATAGGCTTTTTGGACCACGGATGCATTATTATGATTTAAGAAAACTTAGAAGAGTTTCAAAAAGGTCATAGGATCATACTTCATGACACTTTTGTTGTTTTAATCTTGTTAATTGACAATGCTATTAAAAAAACCCACAAAAACACTGGAATAAAACTACTTGTGAAAGCCAAGTCCTTTAGTATTGTTTTTGGGAAACTGTGCTGTAGCCAGTGATCACACTGTTGTTCCCGGGGTTCTTGGGGGGAACTAAGTGCTGCCTTGCATTTGTCTGCTGGCAGCTCATGTTCTCTGTGCAGTGTCATGGTTTTCTCGTGCACTCCTGCACCACTTCTCAGATATATTTTTCTCCCTGGCAGCGCTGGCTGCTCTCTGAGTAGCATGAAGAGAGCTGTGCAAAAATGGCTTGGGGACTGTCATTTGCTGAAGATTGAACTGATCAGCTCTCTTGCATTCAATAAAGATCATGTACCTTTTACAGATGATATCAACCAAAACACCACAATACAGCAAGTTTGGGTAAATGCTTAACCAGGTAGACCAGGTAGTTCCTGTGTCAGCCAAGAAATCAAGCCTGAGAAGTGTAAATACCAGGTAGAGAAGCACACTGAAGCATAGTGAGGGCTCTTGGAGCAATTAGCAAAGAAAGTTTCCTCTCTTGGCCTGCCTGCGTCCAGAGGTGTGGAGCTTTGCACATCAGAAATGTCAGGCTTCTTGATCTGTTTTTCTTTCTAAGGAAGAGAAGAGTACTGACCCCAGCTTCTCATTAACCAAGTGGTTCAAGAAAGGGTAGCAGTGTTTTAGAGGCTATTTAGAAAGGAGCAAGTTGGCATGCTGTTGCCTCACTTGAATCTCTACATTATATCCATTGTGAAACTAAAACTAACACATAAATCCCTTTAGAATATGTTTGTTTGCTTTTTCCATGAAGAAACAGTGGAAGCTCAGGAACAATGAGTTCCTTTATAGACATTTGACAAACAAAATTATTGAAGTTAAATAGGGGGGAAAAAACCCCAGCTTCTGAAAAAGAACACTGTATTATTCCTTCTCATTCAAGTAGGATCACTCATGCTTTTCCCAATTTTTCTAATAAATGCATAAAAATAAATAAGTACTTTAGTGTTCTGGTTTGCTACAGATTTGTTCAAATGTTGCTTTCAACTCATGTGCAATTTCAAGGCTGCAATGGAAAAGCTGAATCAGCTGTGAAATGTAACTTTTGACTTAATTATATTAATTGACATACCTAGGTATAATTTTTTTGAGTGTTTGATATAATTGCTTCAAATGACATTTAATTTGTCACTTGAAGTACAATAATTAGAAACAATTCATGAAAGAAAGTAATTTCAACTTCAAATGAAGTATTTCAAAGGTATAATTATTTTGAATGTTATAATACTGAATAGCTACACACACAGGGCTGGGGAGCCGACGCTGTCAGTGTTAAAGTCTATGGATCAGTGGGTCTCCTTTGCTACACAGGCCAAATACTCAGTTATTTGCAAGATTTGGGGAAATACCCTACGTGAAAAGGAGAAACCACATGATAGTTTCTCCTCTCTGTAGGCTAGAGACAGGGGCTCTCTGCAGAAATGCTTGTCATCCAGATCTCATTAGAAATCAATGGAAAATATTCCATCAAACTCAGTGGGAGCTGAATTGATCCACAGGCTTGTTTTTGGCTCCACTGGAGATGTTCAAGAGGTGAGTAACTGGCTGATGGAACAGCTGCTTGATGTGAATAGTCCCCACTGAAATACTCCAGTGCAGAGCAGGGGTGGCTCCCAAAGCTCTGCAGGCACCAGCCTCTGCTCCTCTGCTCCTCGAGGAAAGCCTCCACCCCCACCTCACCTCACAAAGAGACAGGAATGCAAGACAGAGGAAAGAACTTAGCAGCAGCCTTAATAATGTCAACTGGCAAGAACAGTGACATAGCTAGGAAGGTATTGCTCAACATTGCACAATACCTCTCACATAAAAATAAATAAATCAAAACCACAGAAAATTAAAGCAAGAAAAAGGAAGGTGAATTTCCTCTTCTGCTCCAGCCAAAAGATTATGCAGCCATTCCAAAGCTGGAGGAAAAAGAAAATTACTCATTTGCAAAAAAAGTGACTGTAGCCCATGCCATGCCAGCTGGGAAACAGTTCCCCAGGCACTGGTAGGGAACTGTCTTAAAACACTTGGTCAGACCTCTGAATGGAGCCTGTCCTTTGGAAGTCTGTGTGAGGAGTGGCTTTCCCATCTTCTCAGCCTCAAGTAACAAGAAGATCAGGTGCTGAAATGTGATGGGGCAGTGCCATGGGTCCTCTGGCCAAGCTCTGCAAGCTCCTGAATGACCTAACCCATATCAACCCAGTGACTGTCAGGGACGCAACTGGAGTAAGTGAGGAATTTCTGCACTGGGAATATACAAACAATTTAAAGTTAATTGAATTGCTGAGCACAGAATTTTTGTGAAGTTTATGCTTTAGCTGAAGGTACAAGAGAGAGAACTCTTAAAAATATAAATCAGGTATATCTGTGTTTTAATGTTATCAATGAAGGTTGGCCTAAAAACTTTAAAGAAACCCCTAGCATTGAAACCACACCTAGAGACTTGAATACCCTAAATATACCCAGGATGAATTTTAAAAATATATGCTCCCACCTTCTGAGAGGGATTTTGCTTTGGATGACAAATCAAGTCAGAAGCTGTGCTGCAGGCAGGAGAGCTAACTTTCCGAAGCCAGAAAACACAGGCCAGGTCTCAGGCTTCTCCTATCAGTCTTATTAAAAGTTACCCCTTTTCTCTGTCACCTAGTAGTCACTTTCAGTTCTTTATGATATGAGCTATTGGCACACGGAAGGAGGAGTGAAGGGGTTCTCTTACTCCTCTGACTAATGATACACTCTAAAGGAGTGTGTTTGTTCCCTCACTCTTGTCAGCTCTGGCTAAGGCCACTGATATCCCATTAAGTGCCTAACAGATCTAGGCTGACAAGTAAATACAGTTCTGTTCCCAAATACAACTATACTTTTTGTTTCTTTCAAAGAATTTGCAATAAGAATCAAGGTTAATGCTATATGTCATGTGCAGTCTGCTACATATTTTTTGTATAGCATATATTTGACAATATTATTTTTGTTTTGGCATCTGCACCAAACTTTCCCGATTAATCTTGGTTTCAGAGGAGCAGGCTCCTGCTGGGTGAGGAAAGGAAAATAGGAACAGCAAATTTGGGGAGCTTTTTCTTCTGAATAGCCTAGTAATCTCTGAAAAGCCTAGTAACTGAGCCTTCATCAGAACTGCTCACATAAAAGACAACATTGGTCTGCAGAAGTGCAGTTCAGTTATAGCTAAAGGCCAAAGTAGCCAGGCAAGCTCAGATTTACATCACTGCGTTCCAACAGCACAGCTGCATCAAATTGCTCTCTTCAGAAAATGAAGGACTGGAAACTTGATTACAAGTGCTAGAGAGACAGGGAAACACAATCTCATCTGTACATTGTGTATGAGATCTCTTTTCCCCCCCAGAGAAATTATTAGTGGAAGGAACTGCTGCGCACAGGAAAGGTCCTAGTCCTCTGCAAACAGGTCTGGCTGTTTGTTTGTCAACAGGATTGTGCAAAATAAACTGTGTTTTCAGAAAGTGGTGAACTAGAGGCAAAACAGTTTTTTGCCCATGAAGGATCAAGTGTGTCATTCAGCTTTCAGACAACAAATGGGAATAATGCTTCAGGATCTTGTCCCTCCAGCCTCTGACCTGCCTGAGCTGATTCCTATATTTGCACATTGATGAAATAACTTTAAGTGGTCCTTGTACAGGTGGATGTCCTAGCCAGTAGGACAACAGGCTCAGGGCCTTTTTGTTTTTCTTTTCTAACAAATTAAGCCTCTACCTCTACCTAACATACAATTATTTTTAATTATTTTTTTCATAAATTCATTCTTTCCCATTGATTTTCCATTTTAAAAGTGTATCACAAAGGACTTTCAAAAGGACTGAGCTAAATATTATTTAGATGTGTTAGTTTAAATGCAAAATATTACACTAGCATAATCAAACTGGATTAGGGCAGTTGAATCTGACTTAATTTTCATTAGCCATTGTTTCTTTGGATTGTTATTTTATTTTTGTTAGATTTTTGAGTAGTTGCCTAAGATTTCATTGTTTGTGCAGCATCCAAACATGAATAAGAACAGAATGTTAAAATTTAACTTTAGAAAATTAAACAACCCAACAAAATATAGGGACACGTTAAAATGGACAGTCTCAGAAATGCTTTTTCCTTGGTACACCTATCAGGTATCTGATANCTCCTCTCCTCTCCTCTCCCCTTCCCCAAGAAAGATGTGACATCAGTTAACAGGGAAGCCCATGGAGCTGCAGCTAGGTCATGACTAAACACAAAAGCTCAGACTAAGATATCTCAGTTTGGCAAATGGAGTGGGGACATAAGCAAAGTGACATGCCAGAGCACCATGGCTAGTGACTCATTTCACTCAGTGTTGATCTTACAGGCAGTGATATTTGCTCTCATACAGCTAATGAATATTTAAATTAGCTGAGTTTTTAACAATTCACACTGAAAGTATTTTGCAAGGATTCAACACTCCTTCTTACTGTCCTTTTTTTTTAATGCCACGCCTTTACTATGTCCTGATAGTATTTCTCCTATAAAAATGCAGAATTTGCCAAGGCAAAAGAGTTTATTGCTGTGAGTTGGCTATGTTCAGCAGAGGTCTGCACAGTACACCACTGTACTTCTGGTACTATAAGCCTTTTAGAGTGGAAATTTACTGCGGTATCTCACCTTGAGAAGAGAACCAAAACAAACTTACTAGAACAGTAATTTAAAGACTGAACTTTACAAAGAGGGAAGAGAAATAAACCTCCTGCCACTCCTCTTAAATGGTCAGGATCATGTGAAAATCAATAAGCTGACCCCTTTCTTCCTTTTTTTTTTTTTTTTTTTTTAACACTATGAAAAGTCCAGCTGCAACTGTGAGCAATTCATTTTAGCCAGAAGCTGTTGTAGGAAGAACAATCACGTGTGTGCTGGGATGGGTCAGTGTGTGCTGGGATGGGTCAGTGTGTGCTGAGATGGGTCAGTGTCTGCTGGGATGGGCAGACCCCACCCTGGAGGGTGCTGAGCTGCATCCAGTGGCTCTGAAGGGCACAGACACTGCCAGTACAGGATTCCTGGGGCCACCAGCTCCGGATGCCCATCTGCTGGCACACTCCTTGCTTACCTGAAGCATGGGCAGGCGCAGCTGGAGCTCCCTCGCTGGCTCTGTGGAGCAATTCTGGGCAAGGGAAACACGATCGGCGAGGTGGAATTTCCTGCCTGCTGCACAGACTTGCTTTATGCGTAGATTTTAATGCAGTGTTGAATAAAATTTCCTAAAGCCTCTATTTTCTGATCTCTTCCTTAAAAATTGTATACAAAAGAAGAAATCCAAGATATCCAGGAAATTCCACTGCAAGATTTGGAGCTTGTCTCTATTACAGTAAGTACCAGTAGTCTGGTACCAAAAAAAAATAATGTGGAGCTGCTACCTTTACAAAGTCTGGAGGGTTTATCAAAGGAGAGATCACAGCTGACTCTGCTATGGAGTTAAAGCAAAAGTGCTCTCCTACGAAGAGATATTAAAATGGGGGGTAGGAAGCATAGATTTATAGTTTAGGTATGGAAACTGCAGAGTCCAGAAGTAGCCTGGCCAACTGAGAAGACCTAAAATAAGCTTGTCAGTTGGGAAGAGGACGGTGCTGTACTGGTATGTCCCTGTGTGGAAAAAGAGATTTCCCTGGGCTTGGATGATCTTGAACAGGGTTATTCATTCATGGCTGAGTGTGTATGACCAGACCTGTCCATTTGCCAGCAACTGTTTTTAAATCAATTTTCTTAATAAATAATTCACTGACATTGAAACTCTCCTCAAGAACATAGCAGTAGTGATGCAAATCATCAGGAATCATATGCCAGTTTTGGGATAGTATCTCTGGATAAAACTGTAGGGAGTGAAACTCCTGAATATGGTTAGCCAGTGTAAAGAGCATTTTCTAAGATATATAAGAACAAGATCACAAAATCCAAAGGGAAGTTTAAGTTAAGCTTCTGTGTCACAGAAAATTGAAATATTTGCCAATATGGGAATTACTCCCTTGAAGAAAAATTGTGCAGAAGTGGGTTTGGGACAGATAGGCAGTTGTTTTCCTACTCAGTTCAGCTGTATGTAGGTATCACTGATGCGCTGCCAGCGCATGCTATGGAGGCTGCATGTGAAAAGCATCCTTCTACCAATCTTACTAAATAACCAGAAGCAAATTATGAGATTTCATATTTTAGAAAATCTTCATGGGCTGTTTCCTTATTCTTCCTTTCCCCCTAGAAGTTATTAAAGCCTAAAGCATTAGATCTGGGCAGAGCACTGTGGCTCAGTCCAGCAAGTACCTCCTTGATATGCTCCAAGTTCTATCCAAGGCTGGCAGAAATACTTTTTGAATCCCTCTGTAGCTTGTATAGTACCCAAGCACTTTTTTTTTTTTAATTACAAGATTGATAGAAACTATTTTGATTAAACAAACACTTGTGCAAAAGAGAACTAGAAAGTTGCTACTTAAGAGGAAAATGAATGGCCTATAATGGCTTCTATTGAAATGTACCTTACTGTGTCTCTGGGTATTACTTTTTTAAAAGGAAAAGTAAAATAAAATTTTACACATATTTTTAGCTGCTCCCATGAATTAATGTCCAAGTGTAGGACCAAGGTGTTAACAGTCACAAAACAGAGGAGCTGTTCACACCTTTGGGACCCTGACACGGTCTGTGGCACCTTCCTGAGAACAAAGATGTGGGTTTGGGTTTGTTAAATATTTTTATTCAGAAACATAAATGAGTGAACCTTTTAAAAGAAATCCACTGAGCACAGTAGCAAACTAACTTTCCTCACAGGGCAACAGGAAAATGGCTGCTTTAATAAGGAGCAAACATAAACCACTTATTATGTTCTTTCATGTCTTTATATTGTTTCTGAATGCCAAAAATTACTTAAAAACTGTTTCCTGAAGTAAAAGAAAATGTGACATCAGAAGCATCATTTTCATTTCTGCTAAAAGCAGCAGCTGCTGGCATGCTGTTGGCACTTTTTAATTTATGTTCAGTTCTGTTGATAGCACTGAGGAAAAGTATTTTTTTTTCAAATAGTAAGGGAGAATATGTTAGTGCTACTGTTGTTTATGAGTCTCACAAACAGTGGTTAGTGTAAGTAGTCTGTGCACTGCCTTGGCTTGTTATTGCCACTGGGAGGCTGTGGTATAACTGTGTTGGGAGAAGGATTACTCCAAACCATAATGGATCCCTGGTGGAAAGTTGGACATTATATAAGCAATGAGAATTGGGCTCCAAATATGTAACAGAGAGAGCTTAGATTATAAACAGTATATAACTGGTGCAAACATTAGAAATGAAAGAATATTTAAAAATAAAGAAAGAAAAGA
Source organism: Illadopsis cleaveri (assembly GCA_013399915.1). Taxonomy (NCBI): domain Eukaryota; kingdom Metazoa; phylum Chordata; class Aves; order Passeriformes; family Timaliidae; genus Illadopsis; species Illadopsis cleaveri. The sequence continues at coordinate 628,749 of VXBB01006675.1, read as the reverse complement.
AAAAAAAGAAAAAAAAAGATTATTCCATTTGTATAAAGCTGAGCTCAATAACAGCAATAAGAGATGTTTTTTATTAGAGCAGTTTATACACTGGTTGTACAGAAGATTTACTTGCTTGTTCTCTGGTTAGTTCTTCTGGATGTTTTTTAGTTTGCTTAGTTTGATTGTTTAGGACAGGGTTTATGGGATTTTTTGCCCCAGAATCTGAATTCCTTGGAGGTGAAAAAAGGGAGAACTGAATCCCCTGTTGGAGCTGGGAGGATTGTTAATATCATCCACTTCTTATTGGTGCTGCTTCTGCCTGCCAAACAAGGGATCCTCTAAGCCATGCCTTTGGATAAGGCAGTAAAAAGAGGAGAAATCATAGTTTTGTTTTGAGCTCCGGATCCAGGAGCATCACTGTGCTGTCGTGCTCCCCAGGGATTGCTGTGCAGCAGAGCAATGTTGTGCAACCATCAGCCTCCACTGCTGCAGCAGGATTGCTCACTTCCAAACCACCAGGAACTGCCTTTTCCTCAGCTTATTTCCTTAATAAATTAAATTGTAATTGTGGTTTACAGATGGATGGCAGCACTTATATTTGCTTGCTTGGATTCATAACTATATATTGGTTCAGCTACAAGGCAGCAACCAAGTAACTGCCTTCCTGCAGTATCCTGTGTATCCTGGATGCTTGTTCTGAGGAAGGTGAAACTTCTGGAATAGGGACTCGGTTAACCACAGGCACACGAACCTGATCAGCAGGAAGAAGCCTGCAGTAATGGGGAATGTCCCTGTCCTTTGACCTGCCTGCAGAGCAACAGGAAATTCCTGAGAAGAAAAGGGAGTAATATCTTCACTGCAGAAGTGACAAGAGAGAACCCATTCCTATGGGCCAGGAAGGGACTGGGTAATTTATTGCAACTTTGGAAAGTACCAGAAACTGATGGATCAAGCAAAGACTGGAGAGAAGAGCTCTTCTCAGGTAGCTGGAGAGGGCACATTTTTGAGTCTTGCAATTTCTTTGGCTAAGTATGCCATGTCTCAAGGGTTGTTTGTGGTCTTAAAATGTGTCTGTAGTAACCAGATGCTCTCTTGGATGCCCTCTGGCAAGTCCACCAAGAGGACACACCACAGCATCACTAACAGGAATCATTTCCAGAAGGTCAGAGCAAGCCAGATGTAGGACCTACAATGGAGGAGTGGGCTGCTTTTTTTGTTTAGCATCAACAAGCCTTCTCTTAAGTCTCTTTAAATGTAGATGTAGACCATTTTTAAGTAGAGTAACACACAAACACGAGGTCAGGTGACTTTAAGAGCCTTCTGTTGATTTGGAAAAAGCTCATGGAGAAAAGATTTGAGGGAAGGGAGCAGTTAAATATGTGAGCTGATATTTATCTTATTTAATAAAACTGAGCCTAGAAAAAAGTGGGAAGTAACTACTAGAAACAGGAAGATTTGGTGAGGAAGGAAAACACCTGCCCCTTGGGAAAGATAGCTGTTGGTTTATGCATTGTGTTTTATTTTGGACTTTGTTGATTCCATTATTATGTAGTGTTTGGATAGAGACCTTGAAAGGATTAAAGCAGTGATGTTTAACCTTTCCAGGGAGATTTAGAGAAGCTAGCAACCTAGAGAGACAATTCCTGCAGTAGCAGGGACTCTGTTACCCTTCAAAAACTGAATTTATGCCCAGAAAGAACTGAAAACTGTGGCTTGGAGAGATCAATAGAAAATAAGGTCACAGTGAACAAAGTTCTCAAAAGTTTCCAGCACCTACTTGCTCGAACCTCTCAGTTGCCTGAGGCCTACTCCATCAGCATTTTCTCAGGATGGAGAAGCTATGAGCAGCATACTGTAAGACAGTTCTGCTGCGATTAGATGTAAGGAAATACAGGGCTGTCAGTTGTCAAGGCACTGCTGGTATTTTAATCTGAAGTGTCACTCAGACTCCTTGAGTGGCTTTGCATTGATATTGAATAAATTGGAGAGGAATGAGTTTTGAGAACAGAGAGAAATTGCCCAGTGGGCTGGAAAAGGAAAGATTTCAGAAGCAGGCATTGGGTTTAGAGGACTCAGCCTGGCCTTGCTACCCTGAGCAGATTTACCTGTCTGCAATGTCCCTCCACCCCCACCTCCCTACAATGATCCTTGTCGCACCAATGCAATTGCCTGTGCAAGGACTGGCACAGTTTGATTCCCAGTGAATCACATGAAAACTGATTTAATGAAGTGTCCCTTGATCTTACATGTATTATAGAGGCAGGGTTTTTCCACTTGCCCAGGGCTTTCTGAAAAGGTTCAATTGCTTTTCCACCTGAATTCTTTTCTAGCTTATTCTCCTAGCATTGGTTTCTAATGAACCTTTGACATTTATCCTCATATCTTTCCACTCTCAAATTCCTAACTTCCTCTCTTTCCTGAGGTGAAATTTTATCATTTTCCTTATGAGGTAAAAGAGAAAAAAAAAAAAAGAGAGAGAGAGAAATGCTCCAAGAGCTAGCAGCATCTTCTAATTCTTTCTATTATGACAATATGACAGATTCCTGCACTTCCCTGGCTCCCAGTGGAAATACAAGGCTCTGAGGAGACAGGAAGAGGGGTATAAAGACAGAAGGCATTTACTCTTAGCAGTGATTTTTCTAATGAGAGTTTTTAGTGGTGACATTAACAAACTGTTCTCCTGAAGAATTTCCTGGGGGCTTCACTGTCGCTACATGCAGCATCAGCTAGGTGATAAGCTCTCACTGCCACCCCACTCACTGCAGAAACAGCATCCTCAGCAGGAATGGTTCTGCACTCTCATTTTTGGCAGAGAGATGGTGAATGCTGAGTGAAGTGAGCAGCACAACAGCTTTCTTATATAGGTGTTTGTTTACATCTTTTACTTGTTATTTTCAGTGCAGGGGACATTATAAAACAAAGGAAAAAAAAAGAGAACATCCCCATATTAAGGGATTTAAACATTTTTGCAGAGCTTAATTAAATTTCTAAAGCTGTACACTAGACAGTAAAGCCTTGCAATAGGTGAAATGAAGAGTAGAGAAGTCAAGGGATTAATCCAAGGTCAGTGACAGAGTCAGAAGCAGACCCTAGAGGGTTCACTCCATTCCTCTGCTGGTGGTAAATCATTGACAGTAATTCCAGTCTGGCCAGCAGATTTCCCCAGTCTGAGACCAGGGAGAATAGGGGACTGACTTTGAATCTCAGCTATCTTTGTCTGATCAGCAGAAAGCCTTTAGCTCCCATTGATAATTGCTTTATGTACTTATTTATCATAACCCGTTTTTACCACAACACCTAGGATAATGCTGTTTTGGTTGAGGAAGCACAAAGAGAAATAAGAAAAGTCAATGCATATAAGAAATAGCTGGCTGTGGTAATGAGCCAACAGAATGTCACAATCTACCTGCCTGAAAACACTTTGTAGGAGCTGTATCAGGAAAACAAATATCTAAATAAAAAGATACCGAGTTCAGATACTTGGAAAATCTGTTTGTAAAAACCAAGAACGCCATGAATTTGTCATAAATCCTCTCACAACAGTCTGTGGTCTGTCCATTTGTGAAATCAGCTAAACAGCCTGCATCCTTACAGAGGTGTACAGATCTTGCACAGCCCCACTGCAGGAGTAGCCCCACAAGTGTGTCCCAGTTTGCCCTGGGGACAGGCACTGGAGTCCTGCAGGAGATGATATTGTGGCTACTCCTTGGCACTTGAATTTTGGGAGCTATCTCTAATTTGAATTGTGGAGATTTTGAGGGTTTTTTTTTTGAGAGAACTTCCAAGCTGTATTTTGCTTTCTACCCCAATCTTGGACGTATCAGATCTTCAGAGTCTGAGAAACCCATTTTCTATCTTGCTTGCTCGTGATGCTTATTATAAACCATACATTAACAAGTGATTAAAATTGCACTACAGCAAGTATGTAAGTGTAAATCTGAATGATGCATGATTAGTGTGAGCCAGCAGACATGTAGAAATAATTGGCCTTTAAAGTTCATTAGTCAGTTTTATTACAAATAGTACATTTGCATGATGTTTGTAAATTTATGCACCAGCGGCCAAAAGTGATGACAGCATTCCACTGACTAGGCAAAGCAATTACAAAAAGCACATCCATTATTTGAAATGTCTATGCAAAACACTTGTTTTAATAATTGGTCATAGTGTTTCAATCCTTGGAGTGAGAGCTGCTAAACTCTTTAGTTACAGCAAGTGGCATAGCCAAACAAAGTGCCCCAACATGCTGAACGACTGCTTCCAAATTGTTTTTATTGTTGATTCCCACTCCCACTATGTCTGAATTAGAAGTACAAAGCTTCTGAATGGGATGCTGTGAGATTTATCTTTTTATTTGGTGGCTGGAAAACCTCTCTGACTGACACAGAGGATTTACCTATATACTGCTGTTCTCTATATGTGAAACCAACGAAAACTGAAAAACAACTGGGGAGATTGTAGAGGTTATAATGTCATTAGTACTGATCTGTTCCTCTCTGGGCTTGATGAGAACAGGAGTAGTGGAGGTAAAGACAAAAACAGTTTGAGGATAACATGCATTAGTTAGTGAGATAAGCTAAACCCTATCTCTCACATATTTTTTTAGCTATTACTAGTATTTTTAATCTAGCACATCTACTTTTGAAATTCTAGAAAGTGACTAGAAATTTTTGGGTCACTTAAAGCAGAGATTAAGGTCTATTTGTGATTACACTGAAGTGCTGCATGTCCGAGCTGCCTCCAGATAAGGACAGCTTCAGCATCTTTCCCATTTCCAGGTTATCTGTGATTCCCATCTAAGGAGCCACATACTTTGGGATACCAGAACTGATACATTACTGTCAGCTTGAATGTGTTTCCTAATCACTTGCTCATCTCAGCTTCAGTGTGAGACAACTAACACACCATATGGTGTGGTCTCCATTAGCCAGTGTGTTTGACAGTTCTCCTGAGTACCATGCCTGACAGAGCTCCCTCTGTGCTCCTGCACAGCTGCATTAATAAAATCTGAGGAGCCAGGTGTGTGTGTGTGTGCACAGAGGTGCACGCAGGCGTGCGTGGCACCTCAGTTATGGAAATGGTAAACACTCACAGCAGGAACAAACCGATGATGGGTGAACCATAAGTGGTTCTGTTGTGAGAAACTTATAGACTTGAAGGGTTCTTTGAAAGGGGATTATATGCTCCTAAGATTTCCATTATTTCACTGTAATGGAAAAAAGTCTTGCATTAGGTTAAAGATCTGCTCTGTGATGAGAATTATCTCACATTATCAAATCAAATACAGCCCTTCCGGTTAAATTGCTTCATTTCTTATGTTCATTAAAATTTGAACTTTAACACAGAAAACTTCCAGCAGCTAGAAACCTGAGCTTCAAGAGCAAATTCCTAAATTTGTGATAATAGCAAAAATATAGGAACTATTGCTCTGTGCTACATTTTGTTCCCTTCTTGCCATGCACTCCATGGTTTAATTGTCAGGTAGACTGTAACAGGTAATAGTCATGCCAGGAATAAATATCACCTGGCTGCACGGCAAAACACTCATCCAGCCAAGTAAGTAAAGTGCTGCAGGCCACACGGCATCCAAAAAAGCTACTTCTGTTACTTGAAGTGCTCATCTTTAAAGTAATTTCTTGTCCATTGCTGCTTTAACTAATGAAGATGTTAGAAAGAAATTCCTTACTCGGAGAGTGGAACAGTTTCTCCAGAGAAATTCTGGATGCCCCTTACCTGGAAGTGTTCAAGGCCAGATTCAGTGGGATTCTGAAGATGTCCCTAGCAGTGACAGAGGGGTTGGAACTACAGGATCTTTAAGGTCGTTTCCAACCTTAACCCTTCTGAGATTCTCTGATTCCAAGGCGCTTTGCAGTGCATGCTGCAGTGGCTCTCCCAGCATCATGGACACTTCTATGTCTATGTCACCTTCTGAGCTGTTTTATGTTTCTATATGCCCTATAAAGAGCTAGTGGGATTTTTTCTCTCTTAGCAAATGTATTAGGAGTATCTGACATCAGAGTTCCTTTTAGTTTGTCAAATTAGCCAAAACTAAGCTCACTTGAGGTTAAGAATTGTATATTAAAAAACAAAACAAAACAAAAACAAACAGACAAAAAACAAATAGAAACTCCCTTCAGGATATCCCATGGGAAGTCACGTTTCAGTACAAGGGTGAACTTTTGACTAAGAGTTATCCTTCTCAAGAAAAATCTGATCTTCTCAAGCTTTCTTCCTAGTCCAACTACTGCTTAGTCACAAATGCTCCATGGGGTTTCAGTGCCCCACGTATAAAAGTGATGGAAATATCCTGGGCTGAGTGATGCAGTACTGACAGATCCCAGTGTGGGCAGCTGCCCTGTGCTGCCTGCAGGGCCTTTTGGATAAGCAGCTTGATAAACTGATTCTTAAACTTGATGACCATTCATTTAATAACTAGGTGGGGTACAGAAAATGAATGCTGTCTCCTTTGGAAAAGGAAACACTTTACTTGGGCATGAGCCACAACTGTTGTGGCTAAAGGATGACATTACATATTACTGTACATTTTGTGTTTTCACCACAAGGGAACAGATGAGTATCTGAGCAAACACAAACACAGCTGAAAAATGCAGGCTCTCATTTCAGATGCTTTGAGTGTATTCATTGGGTAATCATCACAAGCAAGGAAAATATTCTGCCTTTTTTACCTTACAAGTGTGAAACACAAGGTTTTCCAGAAGCATGGTGTCGTTTTAGTTGCATGAAGGCTCTTATCATAGGAAGAGATTGATATAGATACAGTGAATCATTTTAGGCTGATGTTGAAGTCATCATCTCTTAAGTTACTAACAAAATTGCCCTTGGAAAATTGCTATGGCTGTTTGTCTTTTTGTCTCGCTTTTATAATAGGCTGCTCTTCTCACCTAATTCTCTCGTGTAATAGATGCTTTCTAATCTTGGCTTTTCAGTAGGGGAAAAGACTGTGCTCCAGGTGAAGGATTTTGTCTTGTGAAAGCACAATGAGCATCATAAACTCATTTGTTGCATAGATAAATTTTTATCAGGCTTGAATTGAATTGATTTTCTGCCATGTAGATGATTTTTTGGGCATTCTTTGCTTTTTTTTTTTTTGTGATGGTACACATTCTCTGAAAATTATCTTCAAGTAATACAGCAGATATAAGAAGAAAAGAGAGAAGGAAGGGACATGCTTTATTATCCAAACGTTAGACTGAATTTAGGATGATTTGTGAAGGCTGCATTTCATGGAAACCTTTTATATACACTGATCTAAAGTTTTTCATTGAACAGGAGGCACAGTTTAGGAATGGCATTCCCCAACTTAGTGATCCCCTCTTTCCAACTTCCCAAAACCACACCCCACCCACTTGCTCCCCCTGCTTTCTCCTTCTCCTTCATACTCCAGGTCTGGAGTTGAGAACTGGAGACACAGAAAGGTGTACATTGCAGGCTGAGATAAGAACAATTTACTGGAAACAGCAACAAGGTATGAAAACGAACAGTAACAATAGCAATATAGATAACAAAGTGTAGAAAAAAAAGAAAGTGATTTACACGCAAAATGGTCACCAAGCGTGACCAGACATCACAGGACGTGGCCATAGCTGGTGGCACCTACTCTGACAGTTTCATCCACCACTCCTGTTCCCAAGTGGAAACCATGCCCCTTCTCAGAAATTACAAGGAGTCCTTTTCCCCTTCCTCTAGCTGTGACATTAGATGATATCAAATAACAGAACACCCCTTCTGCAGATCTGGGCCTGAACTGGGACAACAGCTCATACACTGTGCCAGTAATAACTTAACAGGTTTTGGTAGAATGTCCAGAAAACAAAGCCAATACTTGTTAGTAGAAATATGAATAGTGAAGTAGCTCATTAAATTCTATTTTCTGTGAAATTTCTGTTTAGGCCACTAGTTGTAGCATTCCTGATAGATTTGGATTGTGCATTCGCTATTCAGGAGAAAAGCTTTTTCTCTTCATGCAGTCTTCAGCACATTTTATTTCCTGCCGTGTAATAATGACACCCTAAGATAGCTCATTAATCTGGACGGATACTAACCATTCTCAGAGAACCATCTCTTTTCCAACCACAGTTAGCAAAGAAAAGACCTTCATTTACTGCTATTATCTCAGTTTAAAGGAGCTTTTAATGTCTTCACAACTGCTCTATGAATACTGTTAGGAATTTTCAAAGCTGTAAGCTGCTTTACCTTTACTTCTCAAATTGAAAATAAACACACAAATCTTTTTAAGTGAGTTTGTTGTGTCTTTGTCAAGTAAAACCTTTGTATATGCTACATTCCCAGCCACCTTAATCACAACTCTTGGGCAGGAGGTCACTGTGTGCTCTTGCCTGCAACCTTTTTGGAGCATCACACTGTGTGTCAGTTCACCATGTCCTGGCCAAGGCCGTTAGGTCAATTGATGGGACTGCCAGACCTAAAATAAATCAGCCACCCAGCAACTTGGCTTTTGCAGAGAACACCAAAGCAAAGGCAACTTGTTTTTCTTTTCCCTAAAGACTTTAATTTGAGGTAGGAGTCTGGGGAGACAAGATGGGGTGGAAGGAGGAAGTGGGGGACATATGCCCAAATCCAGAGCCTGGATCTTCTTGGCATCTTGCAGCAAGCAGAACTTCTCTCTTCCTAGCAGGTCCACCCTTGATCTCACTAGAACCAAAGTCCAAGAATATTTCAAGCTTGCACCACAGTACTTCATTCTAATGTTATGCAGATTCTTTTTTTTTTCTTTTGTTGTAAATGAAATTTTTTATAGTAATTGCATACACACAAAACCCTCATTATTGTTTCAGATTTTTTTCTTTTTAAGTTCCTGCACTGCTGTCCAAAAAACATTCCTATAGGAACAGAATGCGAACCTCTGGGCCTCGCTCTAGACTGGCAGCCTGGTTATAAAGGGTGAAGGAAAGGGATTTTAAAAACTCCAGTAAACAGTTACTTTAGTTAATAGGCTGAATCTTGATTATTCACTCCACTGTGACTTACACTGATTGTTTTTTGGGAGAGTTTTACTATACCCAGATTGAAGGCAGGAGGTTATGTTTCTGCTGAACTCAACAAAAGGTGGATTGTGCACTTGTAGTACAGTTGCTTTGAATAGAATCTGGACCCATATGTTGAAACTGTTCTGGTCTCTAATTAGAGACTAGTATCTCTGCACTGCACACTGAGTTATTTTGAGGCAGTGAGAATGCCACAGCAGGGAGTGTACTTGGAGAGTTGGTACTGAAGGCCTTGTTACACCCTGCATTAAAGATATGTGAGTAACTGTGAAAGCTTCAGCTTCACCTGAAACTGCTCCTTTCTGCCCCTTTGTTCTTTTTTTTTTTTAAGGACAAAAAAAACCCCCACAAAACCAACCAAAAAACATCAACAAAACCCCACAAAAAAAGGAAGCAAAAGCTAAACCCCAAAGGTCTTCAGTAATTAAGCCTCTTTAATGTCTTGTTGAAATTAAACAAATAAAATGTAGGAAAAAGGCTTTCAAGGATATTTAGGTGCTGCTTACAGAAAAGGAACTAATTGTGCTGATGCCTCTGTCTAAAGCAGAAGGTGTCATTGGTTAGTATTTTCTCTCTTCCAGAAAAATCTTTACCTTTCCTGATTTCCCTATCACTGCAGCCACTTGCACAGTCTTTCATGTGAATCATTTGTAAATAGGAGCAGTGTTAGAACAAGCAAAGATCTTCTGGTCTGACTTCCTTACTGTAACAGGCTACTTAAAGCCTTTAGGTCTCTAACGGGCCAAATAAAAGAAAGACTTTCATAGTTACATCCTCCAGAATATTTTTAGTGTGAGTCATGGGAAAATTGAACTTGTTTCCCTCTAGCCAGTGAAAGGGAGTCCAGTCAAATCCAGTGTCAAATGCAGAGACTGCAGTGTACTTCATCTCATGTACCTCTAAACATGACAAAGTTTTCAGATCCCTTTATCAGATGACTAAGGCGACTTGAGACAAATACAAAGGGATCAAATAATATGTTTCAACAGTAATGATCATGAAAAAAGGCTGCATTTAATTTTAATTTTTTATTCATCATGAATAAAACTAGAAGTCTCTAGCTATAATCAAGCTTTTTGCTGAATAGATTCAAAATATTTCAATTTTTAGCCTTATAGGAGCAAAATATCCTTTTTACAATATGTCTAGTCTTCTTTCCATCTTCATTTTGAAAAGCTCAGTCAAAATGTTTATATAAGTCAAGTTGCTCTGTTCTTGAAGTACTTTGGCTCTTCAGGTTAGGATGACATAGAGCAACATGTCATGTTTGAAGGCAGCCCCCCAAATAATGGTGCTTGCTCTGTAGGTTCACAGAGCAGTGGTGATGTGTGTCAGATCACCCGTTAACAAATTTAAGAGGAAAATCTGCTCCAGTGGTAGATGAAATATATTCTCTCTCCTTAGGGGGACATGAGGTTCAGACTTATCCTTCAGACACCTTCAAATCACATGAGAGTTAAAGATAATTTAGGAAATCTTGAATTTAGTCCTGAGTAGATTATGACAGAGATAATGACACCAGTAAGAATTCCTTTGATCTACTGACCCACTACTGTTGTACTGAACTTCTCACCACTGTAGCCATTGCCTTTGTGTCTCTCCTGTATATCTTCAGCTTTCAGAGCACTTTTTAGTCTGCAGTCTTTTAGAAAGCAGGGCCAGCTGAAACATAGAGAAGTGATATATAGGTTTACTTCATACTTGAAACCAGGATTGGTCACACCTGCACAAAAGTGTCAATGGTTGTTTAATCATTGCTTTAATCTGCTATTTTTAGTTGCTAGTTTGGGTTTTTTTAACTTGAATGGTGAGAAAGTTTGCACAATCTCATGCAGATAAGAAACAAGGACACTAGAACTGTGTTTTCCATTCCTGTACTTGTCCTTCTAATCCTAGTTCTTTCTCCTTCTTTCATTATTCAGGACATTACATAGTCCTATTAATTATACTTGTCACTGTATTGTGCTAAGAGCTTGTGATGAATTTTTATCCACTGCCTCACCAGGCTTCACTTTGTTTATCCCATTCTGCAAGTAGAGCCTGCATAATGGGTATTTTATAAAAAGAGATCAAAGTTACCCCACTGTGCAGGTACTTACATTTTGACTTTGTTCCCATTCCTGGTCTACATGTGATGTACTGTGAATACACTTCTCCTGAAAAAAACATTTTTACCAACCACTGGATGCTTGATAAAAAGGTCAAACTGTATGTGACAGAGGACAAGTCCATATAGTTTATATTAAAGACACACTGTCAAGGAGTGCCTACTCACTACAGTCTTTACGTTTCTTGGTTTCGAAAATTACATTTTTATGAAAGAACTAGAAGAAGATTGCTTATTTTTATAGTTTTTTTGCTACATACCAGAGTTTACAAATTATCCTTAGGAGGTTATGAGAGGTCTGCTCCTGCTTGGAAACATCACAAAATGATGAGAAATCTGTCATCTTTAGACAGCATGAGTTACCTGACTACATATGGATTAAAACCTATGTAAAGGAGAAACCACATTTAAAATTAAAATACATTTTTCTTCGTCTAGTTAAAAGGACTAAAGCTTAATCATCCATTTTTGTAAGGATGTTTTAACACACTGATACTAATATGGTCCTTGTGAAAGAAAAATCTGGACTCTACAGTAGTAAAAGTGGTGCATGTCTCATCTTCATCATCTCTAGGTACTCTAATCTGCCAGGAATAATATCGTTGCTTTGGAATTTTTTTTGCTTGTTTGTTTTTGGTGGTTGTTGTTGTTGTTGTTGTTGTTGTTTTGTTTTTTTTAATTTAAAATTCTGTAGATTATTTACTGGTGTTCTGCACTTCAGAGTTTTTCAGCCCTACCCTGTGTGTCTGAATCTGCTGACAGCAAGAAATTAAGAAAATTCTGTGTTCAGTGATGCAAGTTTATTTTGTTTCATTTATGCAAGTTCATTTTGTTCTCTGAATTTTCACCAGAATTGTTCTGGTTTGAATGTTGTGTTTCTGAGACAGTTGCAAGATGAATGTAGATAGATAAATCAAAGCTGAAGTCAGAGATTTTGTATTGTGTTTCTTTATCCTCCTCTGTTTTGCCATTTGAATCAAAAATTTGAACCTGGAAATTGTCATTCCCCTGGATTATTTAGATTAGGTTGTGTTTGGGTTTATTTTTTCATGGAACTCTTCTGGTTCTCCATGACCTTACAATAGTCATTGAAAGTGATACTGAATCATTTCTGCCTAACTCTATAATAAGGGAATAAAATTTAATTACAGGCAGCCATTCATAAATCTGTGGCTTCTTAACTCTATAAATTTCCCACAACAGCAAATTGTATCTTTCATGACCATATATTCTTTTATATTGTTCTGATTTTGCTTGGCTTGAAAATATTACTTGTGTACGTAGAAAGTGCTGTGGTCCCATTTCAGCAAGCTGCTTGCTCTAGGTAGAGAAATGGATGGCATTTCTCGGAATAAGGCTGCGTGCTGATGCATTCTTAAATGTGTTGCTGAATTAGGGCCTCAGGAGACAAGGTCATGCTTAAAGGATTTTCCATTGCAACCTAAATAGTTGATAAACACAATGGTGAGGGAGGAATGTGACTCAGTGAACAGCCATCTGGGCAGATAACTTGAATGCTTAGGAGGAGGAGGGATGGAACTAATAAGCTAATTTGCTAAAAGCTCTTCTTAGGTATCTTCTGTCTGTGAATCATATGTGGGCATCTGAGCTTTGAAAAGATGATTCAGAGAAGATGGCAGATTTGATGTACCCTGGATGTACTCCCTGGAAATATTTCAAGTCCTGGTTCATGGATTCTCTTAGTGGTAGATCTATGCTTGAAGAGCAGGGCTAAGCAGTAGGCTGACACCTATTGTAATAGGTGAAATTTGTGGAAATAGAGATTTGTGGAAATAATACAGCTTTCTTACAGAGAGAACGTAGGAAAAGGAGGGTAAAGATCCCAAAATAAAAAATATAGAACCATAGGAACCAAATGTTGAATGACTTAAAACAAAAGTCAACACTGGGCAGCACACCCTTTAGAGTACCCCACCTTGAAGGTGTCCCAGGAGCCCAACAAGGTTCAACACAGCTGGGATTCTTCCTAGAAAGCTTCCTCCTCCTGGCACTCTCCCAGCTGTTTGGCTGCAGCCCAGGGCAGGTAAACCAGGAGTCTCCACCTCCTGGGATCAGGTGCTGAGTTAGAGGACAACTTGACTGGATCCAGTGTAAGTTCCACTTTTTGTACTCTGCACACGCTGTGAGAGCATCTGACCTGCCAAGGGCACAGGGTGCAGTGCACAGGCAGCTGCCTTCAAATATCCTACAGCAAATAAGCGACTTTCTTCCTGGTACCATTGAGGAGAGCACAACATGCAGTTTGTAGGACACATAGGGATATTTTCACTACTTCAATATCTGTTGAGTAGAAGAGTAAATACTTTGCTTTGGGCTCTAGAAGCACGAGTTTTCACCTCATTCATGTGCTAAAAAGGCAGTTCAGCCACAGACTGAGTACCTGCATACAAGGAGTACCTGCATAGTGGAGGCATTGGACATGAGCTCTCCTTAATACTTTTCTGTTTATGCTGAGCACAGGCACTGCTGTACTAGCCTCAAAAAAAAAAGGAAGAACCCAAGTCTAAATTTATTGAAGATATAAAAAACATAGAGAATTAGTAAGTTGACTATAGAGCTAGAAGGAACAGTAGAGATCTCTTCATAATATTGAAAAAAAACCTTAAAATGTAATCATATAAAAATATTCTAGCTTTTGTCTTTTCCTCTACCTTGTCACATCTGCCCCAAAGTTTGGATATTCAAAAGGGAAGCTAAAAATGACAATTTTTGCAAGCATTAGCTACCCGGAAGAACTTTACTTTTAGGTATGATCAGATCCATCAATGCTTCCCTGAAGACACTGTACTAATACCTGGCTTGCTTGTTTTGTTTTGTTTTGTTTTGTTTTGTTTTGTTTTGTTTTGTTTTGTTTTGTTTTGTTTTGTTTAACTATGCTGGTAAAATAATGATTTGGATATTTATATAATTTTTAATATATGTCAAATGCACAGAGCTTTACTGGAAAATATTGCAAATGACATTCTAGATGTTAAGTAGTAGAGGCCAAGCTGAAATGTGAAATCCAGCTTGCATTTGCTAGCTTTTGTTGGAAGTATCTGGGACCTCCCAGAGTGAAAGAGTTAGTTAAACATTAGCCATCCAGGTACTAAGGACAGTTAAAAATATCCCGACTGTAATAACTGATGAAGAAACAGCACATTTCAACTGTTGACATGTTGCATAACATATGCTAAAGACAGTATTTCATTTTCACAGGTAACTGGAATCACCACTTTTTAATTAAGAGCTTATCTGTTAAACTACTTACTCTGAATGTTTTTTCTGTTTCAGGGTACTTTGCTGCTCACATGGTAAATGCATGATACATAATTCTCTTCATTTCTATACCAGTTCTATTTGAAACTACATTATAATTTCTTGTAAAAGGCTAGACTGTTCCCCTTGCAGAGCTATAGGTTCTTCTTCTGTCTTGTTTTGTCAAAGTGTCCTTAAAATCTTGTAAGTTTATAATGCTTAATTTGTAAAGGTTAGTTCAACCTGTGCAGAAATTAAATAAATTTATGGTCATAATCTGCTTCTCCTCCTTCTCTTCAAGTACAGGAGATTCCACTAGATAGGTTTAAAAAAGAAGGGAAAATAAATGAGAGTGCTAGATTTTACTGGCATTTCTTGTCCTCCACCGTATAACATTCTTCAACCCTATTCTTTCTTTGAGCAGGAAATCACCTTTCATCCCAAAACAAAGAAGGAGAATAGAGATCTCTGAAAACTTGTCATGATTTCATAGGTAAGCAATTTAAGTTTAGTCTTATGCAAATTCTTGTGAATAAAAGGTCACCAGGTGGCAAATGACTGCTCTGGGCACATATTAGTTTGAGGAGAAGAAAAGTTATGTCCCTGAAAACTTACACTGCCTTGTAATGACTCCAGCTATTTTTAGCTTCCTTAGCTAGTTTTATCTCAGGGAAAACATCTACAATGAGAGCTTATGTATTATGTAAGGTACCATGAGGATTTGAATGAGCTAGTCCTAATAAACACTTCTATGGGACTTCACATGCTGTTTAACCTGAGTTGCAGCATTTCTCATCAGAAGCAACTTGATTTTAGAGGTGAAAAGGGTGACTCTCTAATGTAAGACCCTTGGGAAAGAGCACATCCTTTCTGTTTGAAATGTGTGTCATGTTGCAGTCTGCATGAATAGATCTAGAGTTTTTAACTATGTGAATTATTGAAAAAAAGAAAGGGGGTGGGAGTTCAGAAGACAGTAAAAATAAGAAGTAAATTACTTTCTGTGTGCTAAATGCAATTTTATACTTGAAGTCTACTTCTTTCTTTGTAATACTACAAAGGGTCTATTGAAATCATCGTAGAAGCCTGCACTTCAGGGTTGTTTTCAGACGGGTTGGGTTTGGTTTTTTTCACTGCAAATGCTTCCAAGCATGCTGCTTCTATCTCAGTGCTGATGCTAGCTCCACACAAATAACTTACTGTATTTCTGCTTTGCTTTTGATCTGAACAAAAGGTTGTTTCACACAGAAAGATGCTGATTTCCGTTCTTGGTAATCAGAGTGGAACAGGTGTTCCTTCTTCCCACAGATTGCAGGTGTTCCCCTGGGTAGCTTTCTAAAATCATTTTGATGTCTCCCAGAGTGATGTTCAGACAGCTAAAGTGAGTAATTTTGCAGTAGACTCTGTGTTAACTGGACTGGACTGTACCTTGGTTAAGTCTGTGTGAATGAAATCATTGATACCATTACCAGGCCTAATTTTTGGTTTTAATACTGTCAAAACCCCTGACTTAAGACACTGTCTCCAAATGATGTCAGTTGATACTTTCCCAAGAGCCTTGTTGTGGCAGTGACTTTTTCCTTCTTTGCCTCCATAGAGAGAATTAAAAGGAGTTTAAAGGCATTAGTCCAAATTTAGCACTTTCTGTTGAAGGTCTATCCAGTGTGAAGCAAAGCTGAGCAGAAAACAGGCCTTCATCTTGAGTTATTAAGAAATGTTATGAGCAAAGTAATTTTATTTCTGATTTATCAACTATTTTATTACTAGTCTGTATGTCTTTAAAAGGTTGTACATTTACCACACATTGAATATTGTTTTACAGTGTACTATATGAACCATGCATCCAAACACACACAAAAAAGTTTTACAATAGAGCAAGTTAAATCATTTACTTTGTGTCCTTTCTAGGTAGCAATTTTTTGTGAGAAAAGAAGTACATACATTCTGTTGATAAAGAAGAGGTATTTACTTTGAAACAAATGTTAAAGAAAGAATATGTGACAGGGCAAGATTCAGTGGGGAGTGGAGCTTTGTTTTGAGGGATTGCTGCAAATAGTTATACAATCAGAAGCAAATCAGAGATCATAAATAGATACTGATAGATCTTAATTTTCTTAAGTTATTTTGAGATGGCATGTATTGTTGAAGAATGCTATAAGAATGTGCAAAATAATTAAAACACTTTTTGGACTATTTCATAAAATGGCATAATTTTCTTGTAAATGTAGTATTTATAATTTAAAATATCTCATACAAGGATTAAAGATTTTATAAGGAACAATAAAATGCAGCAAATGTTACCAAATAACAAAAATCTCATCAGGACAGAAATGTATAGGAAAATCTAATATTGCTGGGTTTTTAGTTCAGAACGTTGCACTTGAAAATCTGGCTGCATGTGTTACATGCGCTGGTCAGCTGACATCTCCATTCCTCTTCTCCTCTCCTCCCCCTAGCAATGCAAACTGCAGAAGATCTAGTCTTCTATTCTCAATTTTAACCTGTTTCTCACTTCCCCCAAAATTCTAACAACTTTGAGACTCACTGCAACTGAGACCTCCTCGAGATCCATGAACTAGGATGCTTGTATCTTATTTTGCTTCTCGACCTAGTTGGGTGGGTGTTCCCTTGTCGTACACACCGTGCTGGTCTCTACAAAGGCACAGGGAGGAGGAAGTGGTGTAAGTTTCTCTTTAACTACAAGGTGAGAAAAACCAGGGCAGCCACCTGAGAGGCTGCACGTACAGAATGGGACACAGTGACTTTCTACAGGTGATTTGCTATCTCAGATTGTGTTATATACAGCAAAGTCTAAATTGGTCCTCAGCTTATGGGGATAGGTGTCTGCCTCAGGATGATTGAAATTTCTCTCTAAACATTATTGATTACATCAGAAGTTTAGAAACAGGTCCAAGTGTAAACATTTGAGCCATGAGAACCTGGAAGTGAGTTACCCTCCCAGAATTTACATGTCCTATAGGGTCCAGAGCTGAGAGTCAGCCTTTGTCTTCCCATGGCTGTCCTTACTTTTGAGTCCTTTCTGTCACTATCCAGTGTCTTTTGCCACAATGAATATTTTGGTGTTCAACCTGAGGGGAAAGAACTTTAAAAGAACCTTCTGAAGTAGGTGTTCCCCTTACCCAGCTTTCCTACACCTCTTGAACAAAAATGCAGTTTTCCATATGGGGGTTTCATAGCTACCTCTAAGGCAGAAATAACCTTAACCTGGACCCTTCACACAATAGAGAATAAAAAAGAGGATCATTTTTCAGGAAATGTTCTACATGGAGTCTAATCCAGTTGGCATTATCTAAACTTAGGGCTGCACCTAGCAGGAACAATATGTAAACAATAGGTGATAAACTGCCAAGGACTGGGACAATTTCAGCCACAGAAACCGATGTTAAGGTAACTTGAACACAACAGAAACATGCTTCTTACCCTTGATTTTTCAACTGCAAAGGCCATCATTTGGGCAGACTGGCAAGCAATCAGGAGGATGAAGAACGGTTTTGTTGCCCCAGTGGGTTTTTATAGTTTTAATTTGGTAACTAGACCAGTGGAGGTCCCTTGATTTTTTCTTCTTTCATTTTTTTCTCAATTAGTCAAACGATGTCAAATGTTATCAATGGTTGCCAAACCAGGTAGAGATAAAAATTATTATAATAGAACAATCTGTTGTCAATTTAGATAGTGCTTTTCACAGTGCACTGAGCAGAAGCAGAGTTCATACACATGAAAAATATGCAGAATTTCCTTTTATTGTGATGTTAAATCCATCTTTCCAGTGCTGAGGTTCTTCACAGCATGCTGGTTTAAGGTCAATGAAAATGCTATTCATTCTGCTCTGGGCCACAAGTTGGAATACGCTGGTCAGACCATCAGGTTCTGATGGTGAATAACAAATTGTCATCACTGACTTTCTTAAATAAGATAACATGCCTATAAAACTGATTTCTGGCTGATTATACTGAACTTAGCAATGACCCCTCGGTAGAAAAAGACAGTTTTTTGTAATAAGCCTTTTCTATACAAATGCTACTTCTAAGAACTACTTAACTGTCAAGGCATGTGCATGGATTCAACCATTGACATCTTTACCTCCTTTGCCCTCCCCAGTTGTGTGCATAGTGTGGGAAGCACAAGATTCCCCCACAGTTTTAAGAAGCGTGCATTAGTAATAGAGAAACACAGAGAACCCAGGCTGTGACTCTTGAAGAGCTAGTCCTGTCACAGCTGAGATACCAGAGTAGATTTTGTCTTTCTGTACCCCACAGGGTTATTTCAGGTTTCCACTGGTGTACAGAGAATCTGGGTCACAGCTCAGCCATCTGTCTGTAGATGACTTTTCCTCAGACATTCTATCTGCCTCATTTTAGTCTGTACCTACGACAGGAAAAGCAGCTAGAACTGGGTAGGATATTTCCACAAAATTTGTTTTCATTCAAAAAATGCTGATGAGTTGAAACTGAAACTTTTTGTGGCCATTTGTTTTGACAAATATTTGTTGACATTATTTCTTTGCTTTAAGGAGAGGTTTCCTGAGGTTTCTTTTCCAACCTGGCTAGTCCACAGTAGCCTCGTGATTTGAGTGCTTCCCTGCGGCCAGGGTCAGATCCCTGCTTGATGTGATTTGAAGCACAGACATGAGGTCAAGTTAATTGAGGAGGCTTCATAAACTAGGTCTTTCTGCTCTCCTCCTAGGAAAGGGTAGTCTCTGGGTGTTGTTTCATGGTTATTTCAAGTTAAGGCTAAAGGTTAAATGTGTTGATTTCTTCTAGTAAAATAAAGGTCAAACAACAGGTTACAGAATATGGAAATAGGTTTACAGAGTAAAATCAATAGACTCATAACTCCATTCCAAGCTTCTGGTTCAGGAACTCTAGGGAGCCATGATCATATCCGATGTTGAAGTTTTCTGTGTTGTTATGGCAATTATTCCGGCCAGCTGGACAGAGCTTCCCAGAGATAAACTTTGCTTTGGTTTGAGGTTCCAAGTTGTGCTTCTGCCTTGGCAGCACAGTCCTAAATGGCAAATAAAGGTCCCTGTGAGGGCTTTATGTCTGCAGTGGAAGTTCTTTGGGCACGCTTTGAAATTTCCTTTTTCCCTGCTAACACAGAGATCTTCTGTTCCAATGGATGTGACTTTGACCATTTGACATCTATGACTGCTACTGGAATTTTCTTAAGTTTATTCAAGAAGGGGTTTTTGAGTCCAGAAGTGTTCTGAAGTATTGTTTCCATGTTTCTGTTAACTCATTTTCCTAGATATAGGGTTAAATAGTCTTAAATCTCACAAACATAATTTATATACCAAATGCCCTAAAGAGTTTTTTTGTTTTCTTGGAGCAGTTTTCATTTGGGCTCATTTCACTAAAGGTGCACAATTTGTAATTTGAATCTCTTCATACATTAATGATAAAATGCAACTTGTCACATAATAAAAACCATTATCTGCAAAGTATTTCTAACCTGTTTCACAATAGATGTTAAAGACTTTTTCCATGGGGCCTCCACGTAGCCTGTCAAGGTAAAATATCTGGCTGATTTAACACTTAGAATGCCTCTATTTTTCCTTTTTTATAGAAAAAATACCAGCACTAACATTCAGTTAACCTCAGTAATGGACACACATTCCTACAAGATTTCCCTAGAAATTTCCCTGAGGTGAGTTAATGCTCCTTTCCAAGTCAGTCTGAAGATCATGATTGCCTGGCAGTTTTGAAAGAGTGATATTGACTTTGCATTGCCTGTCTTGAAATTACATCTCTTTTTATATAGTACAATTTTATTTTCTATTTCAGTCTCTTGAGACATTTGGCAAGCTTTTCTTTTAATCCTTGGAAAAGCAGGCTTTTGCAATATTTCTTTTCTGATGTTGGTTCCTGATGCTTTGGAAGAAAGTGTCAGAATTCCTGCAAAGGGCCAATTATATTGTAGCTTGCCCAAAGGAAAGTTTCCTTTTAACATTAGGCATAATTCTTTGGCATATGTCCCAAAATATGAAGATTATATATTTTACTATAGCTTGGTGTTATCAAAAATTACCATAGATATAAGTGTTGAGTCATATGAACATGTAATCTTCTGTGTAAGACTTTAGTTTTGAGGAAGGACATAGGAAGAAGATCAAAATGATGCTGATCCCTAAAGGATTCTGGAGCAGTGAGAATCACAGGTTTTACACTCATTAGAAAGTAAAATGCACACTGAAATAGAACCTAAAATAAGATTGGTATATACAGTGAGAGCAGTTACAGTTTCTCTAGAGGTCTGCTGTCACCTGGCAAAAGGATGACCACGGGCTGGGGCCAATCAGTTCCCCTGACCCTGACCAGGCAGGTACATGAGATCAGCATAAGAATATAGTGATACTTCCCTAAATTGCTCTTTCCTGATCATGAAGCCTGAGGATGCAAACAGTGCAAACCATCACACAATACCCAGTGTCAAAAGATTTCCACAACATAACCATGTGTTTACAGGAGGAAAATACCTCCATTTGCATGGGTATTTGTGAACCTTCACCTGAAAACTTTAGCTGAAATTAAAACAATTAAAGTAATGTTCAGATTTGTGTATGCATATGTGTGTGTGTAGGTATACAGGTTTTGAGGTGACAGCTGTTTTTTCTGAGAGATGCCAGTGGAATCAGAATGAAATAATCGATTTTTTAGTTGAGTTTAGTTTAATTATTATTTGACAAATCTGTAGCCTGAAGTAGTTCACTGTTAGTGAACACCCCTGGTATACCACATATTTAGAGAAATGGTCAGAGCTTAAATTTGGCTACCTGTGACATTTTGCTCTAGATTTTAATTCGGTCTACATATATTAATGGCACTTGGGAGGAACTGCAGCACATGAAAGAAATAATGAAAGAAAAGGCAGTCATATTTAGATCTTGCCATTTCCATTTCAAAATTTTCTGCTTTCAAGTGATGAAAGAAGCTGCAATAACTTTCTCTGTGAGTATAAAACCCCTTTAGAAATATCAGATACAGATCAGTCTTGTCTGGCAGGAGATTTTTCTAATGCAGTTCTTGCTGCTCTTGCTCTTTTTATTTTGAGATTTATGCAGTTTTACATGTAAGTTTTGGAGAATATGAATACTGCCACCATAGCTGATACTATCTAACAATATTTAACCCTGAAAGGGTTAAAACTGCCCAACCAGGACAGTTTTGCCTGGAAAACAGAGCTTAAAGTAGGATAAACAGCTGCCAGCTACAAAAGATCGTTTTCCCCCCAGATTGTAATCAGTGTTGTCGCCACGAATATCCAATATAGGTGAAAATATCCAGGGCTGGTGCCGACCACACTCTGGTGAGGTGTGCTGTGCTGAGGTGACTGCATAATGTGCTTCTGCCTAGGTGTGCTCCTACAGAGAACACAGCACTAGCTACTTCCTCCTGTAGTCTTGTCTGGGGTCCAAATTCTGTGACATGAATATTAAAAAAAAACAACAAAAAACAAAAAACAACAAAAACCAAACCAACCAACCAAACAAACAAACAAAAAAGAACCAAACCCAAACAAAAAAACAAAAACAAAAAAAAACCCCTAAAAAATAAAACCCAAAACCAAAACAAACCAAACCAAAACAAAACACAAC
>VXBB01006675.1:585973-606703 GCA_013399915.1 Illadopsis cleaveri | reverse complement strand
AAAAAAAAAAAAAAAACAAAAAACAAAAAAAAAAAAAAAAAAAAAAAAAAAAAAAAAAAAAAAAAAAAAAAAAAAAAAAAAAAAAAAAAACCCACCTGTCTAGAGACTAGAGCAGCCTCCAGTTTGGGCTGATGTGAAAAGCTCACAGGCAGGACCACAAACAGGTACCGCAGACCTGTGAGACTCAGCGGAGGGCGGGGACAGCTCTTTACGTGGCATTGCTGGAAGGCTGCTGGATTGTTTTCCCGGGGCTGTGATTTGAGGGCCGGGGTGTTGCATTATTGTGCCCAGGCTGCCGTCAGCTCCGGACACAAGCCCCGACACGCCGGCGCGCTCCGGCCTGGGGCTGTCCGGATGAGCGCGGCTCAGCCTCATCCGAGAGGAAGGGGTGTAGTCTGATGTGCGCGTCCCATTGCCTGCGAATGGCTCTGCCACCCCATTGTTTCCAATGTCTCAGTGGAAGTGGATCAGGAAGCTTATCTACAGCCATCCCCACCCTTTCACCGGCAGCCCTTGTTTGAAAGGGACGCCGCACATTTCTCTCCCTCCTCCCCTCCACCCTGATTTGGGGCAACCCCAGTTGTTCCCACAGTGCTCTGCTTACACCCTTCGACGTTTGGTGTAAAGAAATCTCATTTTAATTCCTCGAGCACTGTCTGTTTCCTTTGCTTGAGGCTTGTGACAGGTGTCTCTTTGTTCTTTGATTTGATATTATCTCAAATAGCCTCGGAGCTTCGGCCAGGCTAAAAAACTTGCACTAGCAGCAAACTGCCCAAATTAGCATTTTTGCAAATTCCGGAGGAACGAAAAGTTGCTGAAGCCCTGCCAGGAACCTGTCAAATTAATTTGCAGTGGGAGAAGTGGATATGGGGTGAGGAAAAGGTTCAATTGAATATGACACAGAAACGGCCTTTATAGACTTTATAGACTTTCCTATTCCTGCTTTTACAGATAGAATCTTGAATTTGAAAACCAGGTGAAATAGTTTAAGATAGACAGTTATTTATAACATGGTTGGAAGCTTTGCATTTTTCTGAGATCCCTATTGAGTGTCATTTTCATTTTGTAAAGTTTTAAACCTTATGTTTTGTCTGTAAAGCACTGAAGATTCCCAATATTTTTGGACTTTCTAAGCTCAATAATATAATATTTTTTCAAACAGCTTTATATTTTCTCACTTTTTGAGAACATGGTTCTCCTATATTCATTTGTCTGTACTCTGAAGCTCAGAGTCGTTGGGCTTTTATTCTGTCTGCCCTGTTAAATATGATTTATTCTCCACACTCCTTACTTGAGTATCATTTTTAGTCTTGTCTGAAAAAGGTATGCCCAACTGTTATCTAGGTAACTACCTGGCTATTGTTCTAGACAGAGGGAAGTAAATTGAGTCCTTGGTTTTGCTTTCCTATTCTCTGCCTTTGCAACATATCTGGAAAACACAGGCACAGTGAAGGGTTATATAAACAGTAGATGAGCCATTGCAGGGTGGGTCATATTTTACAACTGAAGTAGCTCAGGAGTGAAAGAGTATGTGCCAGAAGCAAGGAGGAATTGAGGAAAAATCTGTACATCTGAGTCACAGGGTCACTCCCAGCCACACCTTTGCTGGAAGCATAAAATTTCAACCCAGGCCTTTATAATTTACACTAGCACTACTACTGAATGTTCATTACTCATTCTGATTTAAGTTTTGATTGCCTGTACTTTTTTCTGGTATTCAAGAAAGCAGAAGCAAATTTTCACATAAACAAGATTAAGCGTTTTCAGTGAGGGAAAAATCAAGGAAGGGGATACAGTTTCTGTTAATTAAACTGCTTCTTCTTTTACATTGCCATACCTCTACATTCCCCCATTACACTGCGTGTTTTACTGTGGTGTGTGTGAAGTATAAGCTAACAAATCACTGTATTATAGGTAGGAAAAAGTTTTAAAATACTGGGCTGGGGAGGAAGTGGGAAAAATTACACTGTGATGCTTTCCAAATTGAGGGGTTCTGCTCTGGCTAGGGCTTGCTTGCTTCCAGTTGCAGCAGACTACCAGTGAACAGTGGTAAACCCTGTCTGAGCTCAGGTGTCCAGCTCCCAGTGTTCCCCTTTCTTCATGCATGACCTACACTGCAAGCAGAAATGTTGCAGAAAGAGAGGATGAAGCTATAGATGATAAGCTCTGTGTCACAGTGAGAAATGCTCTTACTTTGCAAGCAAGTTTTGAAATAATAAGGAATACATAAGAACCTAAGATTCAGTTATGGATTTTAGCTGAATATGTGTCACTGTTACCTGCTATTTCTATTATTTTGTAGTATAAAGGCTGGGCAGTCTCTTCGTCTCTGCTGTCAGTGTATTAAGCAACCTGGACTAGCTTTGAAGGTAGTTCTGCTTTGAGCAGGAGGTTGGACTGGATGACCTCCAGGTGTCCCTCCCAGTCTGTTGGAGGGGGTTTTTTTTATTACTTTACCAGCCTTTACAGGAACTCTATTATCTGATGCACTGACACACGAATGTGATCACCCCTCTGTCCTCCCACTATGTCTCTCAGTAGAAAACCATCTCTCTTTTTCTTTTTCTTGACCATGCCTCTGTTCTATCTATGCAGGCTGAGTCCACGTGACACAGGTGTGTGGCAGTCAGTGCCACAGTGACCAGTATGATCACCCAGTATCCTGCTCATGACACCTGTAGTGACTTCAGATGGCAGGGTGCCTTTCCTGGGCAAAGTGCTCAGTAACATGGTTTTGCACCATTATCTGCATACTCAAATAATCTGTGCCTCAGTGCTTTATCAGAATGAGACATACCATAGAGGGCAAACAGTTATGTCCCTCTTTGCCAGTGCATCAGCAAAGACACCCATCATTATGGGTATGCTGGTATCTTTGGTGGGCATTGAGAATTTCTCTTTTAAATAAAAGAACCAGTCCATATTTTAGAGACAACACGAAGTGACACTAAACCTGAATCTGAGACCCATATTTTAGCAAGTTGGTGTTTTTGGTGTTTCCCCATAGCCCTGATGCATTCTTCTGCTTGTTTTCTTAAGTATCATGCATCTGTGAGCTGACACCCCAAATCCGGCAGCCTATTAATTTGCCTATAAGACACATTGTAGGACACAAACTCTGTGGTGGCTATACTCCCTGCTTTATTTATTGGAGACAAACCTAGGGTAAGACATTGAGCTAGATAAGTTGGCCCAGAAAAATTGCTAGAAAAGATGAAGGAAAAGGCACTTAGCTTTGAGCAGGCTTAACACTGCTTAAGCTGAGTTAAGCTGAGCAGCTGAGACCTAAAGGGTAATTCCATGCTTCAGTATTTCTTGGGTAGAAAGAAATTTTGTCTGCTGTATTAGGAGTACAAAAGCTGAGCTTCAGTGTTCATTGAATGCCCCTGCTTGGCAGAGTAAATTCCTCAGGGCTCAGTCTGATGCTGGCCTGGGAAAGAGGCAGCCCAACCTTGGCTCTTCCTGCCACCAGTGCCTTTAACCAGCTTCTGCTGAGGTTTGTACTTCCTTGCAGGGGCTTTGGTTCACTTCTGTCTTTCATTCACCTGTCTTTATCCTAAAGTTAATTTCCTGCTTCTCACACACAATCAGTGCAGTTAAGGGGAGTATATATGCAGTATACTGTGCCTTATCTTTCAGATATAAATACAAATTCATCTTGTAGGATACTTCATTTATAAATTTGTATTTCCTTCTTAGTGGTGGGGTTTTTTTGGTTTTTGTTGTTTTGGTTTTTTTGTTTTGTTTGGTTTGGTTGTTTTTTTCTTCTTTTAGACAGTAACTTTCATGTTTATCGTAGAGTATAATACACAAAACTTTTTGGAATGTCCATAGGACTGAGGGCTGCAATAGCAGCCATTATTAAGATTTGGTGCATATTCACACCAGCACTTTTAATGTGTTCTTAGCATTTCTCAACAACTGCATGTGATGTCTTTACACTCATTGCTAGTCTAGGTGACAAGCTCATCAAAGAAAAACATACTCTGCTTGAATGACGTCTGAAGATCCAATGTTTTCACTTCTCTAAGCAGCTGTTGCCTTTTGGGTGTTCTTTTGTCATGGGGATGTTATGAATTTTAAGTCATTCTCTTCTTGCCTCCCTCATGTTCCCAGTCAGAAAAAAATCAGTTAGAAAAGAGGCAATTAACCAGCACTCAATTTGCTGCAATGCCATAATAGTAATAATAATGGTGTTTGGTCTGGATGCCCTTAGGGACACAAGGAATTCCTTATCTTGTGCAGTTACTGGAGTTTTAATTTTCTTGTTTTCACTTTATTTTCTTTTGCATGAAAAGGAAAACCAGAAAAGCCAAGCACACTTTGGGCATTCTGACAGTCTAATAATAAATGTTGTGCACTTGTGTGAAGCTCTTTTGGGAATTCTGTAAAATAAAAAAAATATTTGGAACATTTGTATCTCCAAAGGAACAGCAAAACTGTTAATAAGAATTATTTTCAGAATTTTATTAGTTGAATTTAAATAGCATGAGTTACTGGTAAGGTGATTGCACCCTCATCCTATAGGATGCCAAAGAATCCAAACACATGATCTACCTAGAGAGAAGATGGTCAGACTAAATATGAATAGGCTCATTCAGTGAAACAAATATTAGTTCTAGATTCTTAAAATTACAAAAAAAAGAAATTCATTAACTTCTTGATACCAAGAAAAAAAAGAGTTGATTTGCTTGGGTATCAATCAGCACCATTTTCAAACTCAAACCAATCAAATACACTTATTGGAATAATAGTTGGAAAACTACCTTGAGATGGTCTGCCTTTTCCTTTCAAAAGTGCATCATTGGTGGCAAACTTACTGAACTGGCAAAATTAAACCAAGTGAAAATTTCCACCTCATCAACAAGTTGAATCATGTCATGCCTTATAAAGCATGAAGTTTAAAAATAAAGAGTGACTTATGTTCATAACAACTCCTGGCTGTGATACCACTTCTGCTTTTATTTTCAGCGTAGTCAGCTTCTGTAGCATGGAGTTCTTTTGCCTTGTACAGTTCAGTTAATTTCTTTCTTAAAACATGCATAGCAGAAAACAGATTTAAATGTCCTCTTTCCTGCTGTGGCTAAACCACTCAAATAAATGGAAACGGGAGTACAATATGTAAATAAGGAGAATTATATCCTATGATGAATTATTAACGTAACTGGGTCATCACCTGTTGAGGTGATCCAGGAGTGTGGGTTTCTTTTCATGGACATTAATCTAGATCTTGTAGAGTATCCCAAGCCATTTCCTGTTCTGTCCAGTTGCTATTACGAACATGACTGTGCCTGGAAAGATTGAGAAAAATGCTGCTTTATTTTGAGAATCACAATAGCATACAGAGGGAGTCAATTATCCTAGAACAGGCACCATTCAAATTCCCAAAAGCAGTATAAGTGCCAAGAAAACCCCAGAAAGTTCAGTGGCTTTGTTTGGCTTGGAAAAACGCTCACTCAGAAATTTGGCTTTTCATTTATCCATGATCCCTACAGCATGCTTCAGCTGGAGACTGACTGAAGTCACAATATGTTTCCTTGACCAAGTATACCACTGGAGCTACATCCAGGCATGGGACTTCTAAATGCATTTCAGGCCTGGGTTTCAGGCACAGGGAGCTTTTCTAATGACTTCAGGGTTTTCAGCTGAGCTCTATTTGGGCTGTGATTGCCTGCCAAGTTAAAGTACAGTTCTCATATGGTTTACAGATCATCCTGTTTCTAGGTGGGCAAACAACCCCAATAGAATAGTCACTTGGAATCTGATGAGTCTTCAGACTGGAAGCAGGAGCGATCAAACAGAAAGAAAGGCTTGGAGAGGAGACATAACATACATTTCAAGGCTGTGAGCTGAGCCAGTTTCAGCTGACTACTGGCAAAATTCCACGTGTCCTTATTTTCTATAGACAGGTTTATCTGCTCCCATATGTTAGGCCCTGCTTCAGTTCCAGATTCATCTGCTTTCATTCTTTTGAATGCATCTGTCCTGTTAGTGCTCTGCCTTGGGAATTAAAAGGCATTAAACTGCGACCTGTTATTTCCCTGATTTCTCACTCTTAGAATGTGACAAACTTGCTACAAAGCTTTTTCTGTGCCTTGCATGTGTGTACCGAATGTATGGAAGCCAAAGCAAAGAGGCAGCGTGTCCTAGAAGGATTTCTTGGCTTCCAGAGTGGTTATGACTTTTCAGAATGAAGGATTATTGAACGTTTCCCAAAGCAGCAGCTGTACAAATGGCTCCCACACCAGGAGGAGGAAATATATGCATTAATCCTTGAATTGGTGATTCATGCCAAGACATCCTGGGGGCAAACTGAAACCCCAGAGGGAAATACCTGTTAGATTTCAGGACCACTGAAATGCTAAAATCTCCTCAGGGTTTTCAAAGTTTCTCTATTTTCCTATCAGTTTTGTTTGCAAAGCCCATTTGTTGCCCAGGGGGAAGTATGCACCTAGCAGTTTACTGACCTCCCGTAAGCATAAATTGACTTTTGAATTCAGTAGTACCCGGCCAGACTGATGCACTCCAGACTGGAGTTTAGTATACTTTCATATGTTAAGAGCTTTTATCTTCTCCCTACTTTACAATGTTAAGCTATTCCTGAAAATTCACATCCTTGGATAAGTGTATGATAAAAATTGTGGGGAAATGGGAAAGAAAAGAAATTATGCAGCTTCTTCATTGTCAGCATTATGTCAGCTGACCTTTCAGCATTGTCAGCTCAGGTTTGGAGCTCTTCTCAAATGTCTGCCAATGCTTTTCCATCCCTGACTCAAGGGAATGCCAGGAGCAGTGTGCCTTTCTCAGCCTTCCCCAAAAACATCAAGTGCATGATGTTTTATCCAGCTCCATGGGGGAGGCTGTGCAGCAATCTAATCCCCTTCCATTTGTGTTGGAGGAATACAGCACCTGATCACATGGCCTTCAGGTCTATATCCTGCCAGGCAAAATAGGGTCTATATATAGGTCCTAATCTTATAGCGAGTTCTTTGGAAGATCAGAACTGCTATTAGATGTGCATAGTTGATTTAACATCAGGTGGTCTGACATATTCGTACTCTTGAATTATGAATGAAAATTTCTAAAACTTAAATATATCATTTGAAAATTACTAAGAGTAATTTCCTCCCCTTCACATTTGCATAATTAAATTCACCGTGGAGCTGTACTCTCCCTAAATATATAGATCCTATAGAAAGGTCAGAAGACGTCTGAAAGCTGTATAAAAGGAGCAGGAGGCACATGCAGATTTACAAGAGGGGTAGAGAGCAGCTGCACTTTGCCTTCCAAATTACCACTTCTGAAATATGAGCATTCATTGAAGATTTCAAATATCTTCATAAAAAACCCAAGTGACTCTCAAGCAGACATTTTTCTGAAGCATCTGAAATATTTTTATTTGAAGTCATAGAAATTGTTCATGAACATCCAAAAAAAATTTGAACTGAACTGGAAGTACAATATCTTCAGTTTATATTTCCCTTTGAAACACTCATCTAAGTCAACACTCTAAAAATAATGCCTTTACTTTGATTTCTACAATCTGCAAATACTGTTCTGCCCATTATCCTTTCATTTCCACCCCAGTTTTGGCACTGCTGTGACTGCAAGGATGTCACTGACATCTAAACAGAGCTGATTCAAGATCCTAAACCATTAACACTTAAGGCCTTGTTTTTGTAACTTAATTCCTCTTTCTAAAGGTAGGTGCCTCACATCTCCTGCTCTCTCTTCCCTGTACACAATTTTTGTGTTCTTCAATGACAGGTAAACCTCTGCTGATCTTTTCACTTTCCTCCCTGGGCTCTTTGTGTCTTTTCCTCCTCTTCCTCTGTCCACTGAACAGGTGAATGAAAGTACCTGGGTGGCTGGGATATCTCTCTCAGTAATTATATAAAAAAGCACATCTGAGAAGTCATGTAGGATTGGATGATCTTGTCAGTAGCCCGGCTGAACTGCTGAAGATCCATCTAGTCTTACATCTCTGGGTTTCAATGAAACTTAGAGCATTCAGTAAATACTCAAAGGATCAAGTTGATTTATGTAACCTCTTTTTTAAAGGTGATCAAATATGGCAGCTGTAAAATATGAAGTGCCACTTTTGACTGCTATGTTTATTAACAGAGCAGAAAAGATGTAATGTACAAACAAGAGGCATAGCAGTTGTTCTTCCTATTTAAATAATAGGGACTCTGTAAGAACTGTCAGTATTGGTTGAAATGTTTTATAGTTGCTGTCCTGTATAATTTGATCTATAAGTTATTACACAATGATAATAGTCACAAGAGAATCCTGTGATTTACAGGGTATTCTGTTAGATTGTTATTCAGATGTGGACTGAATGCTTTAAATAAAAATACTGTAGTTATGTCATTAAAAATTGGTTTGTGATTCTTATCAAGTAACTATGATTGCAATGTTTGATATTATTTTATATTATCTTTATAAACAAACTTTGAAATCAGATGGAGAGTGAAAAATACTTCTGCTGTAAATGTAGTCAGCTATGTCATTTTGTTCTGTCATTCTAATTGTTCTTTAGACCTCTAAAAATACACTGTAGTGGGTTAACCTTGGCTGACTGCTTCCCCACTCCCCCTCCTCAGCAAGACAGTGGGAGAAAATAAGATGAATAGAGCTCATAGGTTGAGATAAGGGCAGAGCAATCATTCACCGATTACTGTTACGGGAAAACAGACTTGACTCAGGGAAGATTAATTTAACTAATTTCCAATTAGAAACAGACTAAACTGATGATTAACAAAATCAAAACTAAAGCCACCTTCCCTCACACGCTCTTTCTTTCCAGGCCCAAGTTCATTCCTTTTTTCTGGCTCTTCAATCTCTTCCTCCCCTTCCCTAAGAGCCACAGGACAATGTGAATGGCAGATTGTGGAATTTGTAACAATTTGTCTTTGTCAGTCCTTCCTTCTCATGCTGTTCTCCTACTCCAGGATGGGGACTGTCCTGGTTTAGGGCGAATTTGGGAGGAAACCTTGGAATGGGGATCCCTTTAGATAGCAAATTCAAGCGGCCCCTCCCCCAATTGATTTGGGAAAAGATTTCCTTGGAGAAAAGTGGAAAAAACTGTTTATTTAACAAGCAAAGTATTCACAAGCATAAAAAATAATATTATTTACCAATAAAACTGCTCACTGTTCTGAAGAGATGACAAAATTCAGAATCTTTTCGTGGGGGGTAGCTCAGCTCACTCAGTCCCTCCAGCACTGAGGGCCTGAGCAGCGTCTTGGGCCCTGGTGGGCCGCAGGACTGAGCTTCTGGTGTTTTAATGGGTTTTCAGTCCGGAGCAGGTTTAAACAGTTCCAAGAAAAAGAAAAACCACAGTCCAGGGAACTTCTCTGCCTCAGCTAACTAAATAACTAACTAAAAAGCAAAGGAGAGCTCTCTCCCACATGTCCATGCTGCAGACAATGCAGCCCATGTGAAGGATGCAGGGGAGCAAGTGCAGTCTCTCAAAACAAACTCTGCGCTTCTTTTTCTCCCCCTTTGCTCTCAGAACCAGTCTTAAAGGTGCAGAACTTAATATCCAGCATAAACAGAAGAGATGACAAGCATTATAAAGTCACCCCAGGACAGGGACCCTCCCACAGGAGACAGTCCTTCATGAACTGCTCCGATGAAGGCCGTTCCCATGGGCTGCAGTTGTTCAAGAATTGCTCTAGTATGGGTTCCTTCCCTGGGGTGCAGCCCTTCAGGAACAAACTTCTCCAGCATGGGTCACCCACAGGGTTACAGGTGCTGCAGACGACCTGGTCCTGCCAACAGGCTTCAGCTCCTGCCTGGAGAGTGCTCCACCATGCAGTCTCCTTGAGCTACATTTTCCTTCAGGAAATATCCACGACTGTGGCATGTAGTCCTTGATGGACTGTAGAGTCCATGTCTGTTCCACTGTGGACCTCCACTGGATAGCTTGCCTTGCAGACAACTTTGCCACAGGCTACATGGGAATCTCTGCTCCAAGCCCTGGAGCATCTCCTCGTCCTCCTTCTGCACTGACCTGAAGGTTTGCAGAGTTGCTTCTGTCACATATTTTCTCACTTCTCTGTCCTTCACAGCATTTTTACTGTGTCTTCAATATGTTATCTGAGAGGTGCTGCCAGAATTGCTGAAGGGTTCAGCTTTGCCCAGTGGTGGATCTGTTTTGGAGTCATGCAGAACTAGCTCTGTCTGACATGGGGCTGACTCTTGGAATCTTGGACTTACCAAAACTTTGCTATGTAAATGCAATTCATAATCACATATGGAAGTTACTTTTACTTTCTCCCAATATTCTCTGTAGATTCATCAAGAAAGTATGAAAGTTTAAACACATCTATCTGTTTCCAGGCAACTTACAGTTCTATTGGTGTTTTTCATTACTGATGCTGGCATTCTTTTTATTTCTGTGGTGAAAACAGGCTGCAGGCCATTTTTCCTGTATGTTATAGGATATTTTGTACATTGCCTACTTAGGGTATGTTTTTGTGCTCTAAAAAGACCTTATTAGTTTTAGTCCTACCCTTGTCTTCAAAAACTCATATTGTCCTTGAGGCCACCAATGGTTCCAATAGTTTGCAGCATGGTTGTGTTGCAAATCTGGTTTTGCAGTGGTCAGAAAAGATTTGTCAAAAAAAAAATCATAGAACATTTTAGATTTTAATAATTCACATTTTCTCTGACTGCTGAAATAAAGACTGGACTGTCTAACTTTTGTGGTTATGTGCAGTGACCCTGTGGATCAATGACCTTCAAGGACCTGGTGATAATGGATCTGATTCATGTTTTTTCATTAAGCCTGGGTTTTCTTAATGATACTTTTGTTTGAAGAGAGAAGGCTAGAATGTACTCATATCCTGTCTATCTTTTCCCTCAAAATAATATATGTTAATGCTGATGATAATGACCATAGCGGATAGAGTTCTTTTGGAGGAAACCCAGCACCCTCTGAATTTCTTCCTGCCTTGGAGCCTGAGTATCGAATAAAAACATGGTGTTGTCCCCATTTTGTTCAACACAACAGCAGAAAAAATTCCTCCTGCTGTGGCAGAAGATTAGACTAATATTTGCTTGTGGGAAGGAAGTTCTGATAATGTTTTCTGACCATGCCAAAAACCAATTTTGAATTTACACTATTCTTCAAACTTAGTTATTTCTGCTTCAAGGAGTCTGCTTCATTACATAACTTGTACTCTCAGATAGAATTATTGTGAGGTTTCTGTGGGTTTTTTTAAACTTTGTCTTTATCAAACTTGATAAGTGACATTCATTAGAGCTGAAAGATTTTAAGTTTTTGAATTTTAATTCAGAGACAACTGCAAGGTTATTGTTACTAAATAATATATATTCACATATAATTATTAATATGGAAGTTACTTTAATAGAAATAAAGTATTCAATAGTTGATGTAAAATAAATATTGTGATACCATAAGCATCACCAGTTCTTATGTGAACAAGACATTGATAAGAGCTTTTCTCTTTTTCATTTAATTAGTCCCACAAAACATCTTGAAGATAATGTTCACTCTTCCTATAGGATTATAGGGTCAGATTTTTCCCTTTTTCCCTTTTTCCCTCTAGAATATCCTGAGTTGGAAGGGATCCATAAGGGTCATCAAAGCCCAACACCTGGCTCTGCACAAGACAATCTTAGTAATGACACCATGTATCTGAGAGCATTGTTAAAATACTTATTGAGCTCTCTCAGGATTTGTGCTGTGACCACTTCCCTGGGGAGCCTTTTTCAGTGCCCAGCAGCTGGGTGAACAGTTTCCTAATAGCCAACCTAAAACTCCTCTGACAGCTTCGTGACATCCCTTGAGTCCTGTCACTGGTCACTGGAGAGAAGAGGTCAGTGCCTTCTGCTCCTCTTCCTTTCATGAGGAAGCTGTAGGCTGATACGAGGTCTTCCCTCAGTCTCACTCAACAGTCCAAGTGACTGCAGCTGCTCAGTGTGTCTTTCCTCCAGACCACCCTTGTTGCTCTCCTTTCTGCATTCTCTAATAGTTTAACATCTTTCTCATATTGTGGCCTGCCCTTATTTCTCAAAACTGCCCCCAGCACTCGAGGTGAGGCTGCCGAGTGCAAAGCAGTGCAGGACAATCCCCTCCCTTGCCTGGCTGGTGATGCTCTTCCTGATGTCCCCAGGACAGGGTTGGCCCTCCTGGCTGCCAGAGCATGGCTGGCTCGTGTTCAGCTTGCCAGTGACCAGGATGCTTTCCATGGCCCCACTTTCCAGCATCTCATTCCCCAGTCTGTCTGTACATGCTGGGTTGCCTCATTCCAGGTGCAGGATCCAACACTTGTTTTGTTGTTTTGTATCTGATTAAATTTCACTGAGGAAGCTAATACTTTGCTTGCCAATAAAGTAAGGAATTTTAGTTGAACAGGATTTCAGCACTTCCAGGACAGAGCTGTACCTTGTTTAAAATTCCTCTCTTCAGTCCCTCTGCTTTCTCCCTTGGCAAGTACCTGAGACCCCTTACAAGGATGCATTCATAGACTCCTCTTGGCTTTTCCCTGTCTATGGCCCTAAAGCCCATCCTGACTGTGGCTTCTGGAAAAGAACAGTGAAGAAAAAGATGAAGCACCAGCAAAATTAACCAACCAATCAAAACCCCATTAGTCTATCTCAATACTCTTTCACCTCACTGTTTCTCACTATCTCACTTTTAAATCATGATGTAAATGCTAGATCAAGGATAGGCATACTGAATGTTAGGAAAGAGAATGTCCTGTGAAAGAGGAAGGAAGCAATGCCAGGTAGACAGGAGGGCAGAAATGAACAAGTGGTGATGGAGGTAGGGGAAAAAGGAGCTAAGAAACAAGAAACGTAAGAAAAGTTGGAGATGGGGAAAGACCACTAATATTTTATATGTCTATTGCTGAAGCTACCCTATTTTACTATTTGTTCCCTTTACCCCTTATTCAGTAGTTAAAAGATGAAAAACAAACCCAGTGTCTTGATTTGAAAAACGGTTATGATCGTTAATCATGATTCTAGTATTTTTTAATCAGTTTATGCCTGTAACTTTAATCTTTCTTAAGAGTGTCTAATTTCAGAAATATGTCCACTGATGTCATGATATTTTACTTCTATATGAAGTAAAGTGCTATTTGAGATGAGTAAATCTATTAGTATCTTCCATCTTCCACAAGTCCGTTTCACGAGACTGCCTGCTCTGTCTCTTACAAGCTTGCTTGCTTGTACTACATATCTCTATTAGGCTCTCCTTATGACTCCCTATTTATAACGATCTAAGTTTAGAAATATTTGATCACATATTAGCAGTGGTATAATGTGAGAAGCTATTTGTATTTCTGTATCAGCAGATTAGGCATCAGCTATTTTCTCTCCTACATGGCACAGTAAACTGCAGTGCTGCAGTACTTTGTCAGGAAGTACTGATATCTTGGAGGAGATCTATTGGGTGTGCAACCATTACTGCATCCAATGGAGAGATAAGAGTGCAGATTTAGACTGTTGTGCAGTGTACTTTGTGCTGACAAACAGGTGTCCTTTTATATTCCAGCAGGACACATAAATTATTTTACAAGTTCCCTGCCTTATTAGAAGTACTACGCAGGTTTAGGAAGAATAAAACAAAACATACAGTGATTTATTGTATTTAGGATAACAGGTAGATGTTGCAGTATGTAAAACTCACTGCTCTAAACAAAGGCTCTCAATCTATTGTCCAAATTTTTTACTCTTACAGTGTTATAAGAAGGATATAGATTGCAAGATGTGAGGGGAAGAAAGCTTTCCCTTTTGTATATATAGCTATTGGTCTCATTAGGTTTCAATATGGAATCATGGGGCTTTGTTTGGCTGAATATATCTGATATTTTGCCTCTCATTTGAATGGAGATATGGTCAGACTTCAGTGACTGCATACACTGCAGTAGAGGCAAAATAATGCAGTCTTCGATCTGCAGATTTCTGGAGGCAGCAAGGCAAGTAGAAACATTTTTCTTTCCCATTCTTGATCAGGCTTTTTATCAGCCATGTGGAACCACTTTTGTTTGCTCAGCCACAGTTAGACTGAGGTACTTTTTAATAAGATCCATGTGGTAGAAAGATTTTTAAGCCAAATACTGGAGACTCTTCTCATTCCATGTTGGAACACAGTATAAATCCTGCACATATATATCTGCATATGCATACATGTGCATGTGTTTGCATGCATACTTGTGTGTAGATATGCTTTCTTTTCCAGTTGTTTGGAGATTTTTACTTACAAACTTCAACACTTTAAAGTTTCAGAAGTATTGTAGCTAAATACTTTTGCAGTTTCTAATTATCTTCTTAAAAGTACTGAAGCTAGATACTTACTCTAAACTATTTGGTATGGGTAGAATTAGCAGTTTTTCTGTCTGATGAGGAAATAATCAAGGACATATTATTATCGTATTTAGGGGTAGATTTGGCACAGTAGTATTGTGGAAGTGTAACAGAATGGATGTTTCAAGAGTGAATGTGGCCTCAAAATATGACACATTAATCCACTTTGCTGAATGTGTCCTAGGGAAAAAAGTCAAGATGTGTGACTATTTTCCATGTTTCTGCAGTTCAGACAACAAGATGAAATATTATAAAAACAGTATACTAGAAAGAATTAAATGTGCTTTTATACACAGAAGAATCCTCCTAGTATTTTATTATTTCCAGGATTTTCCAGGACTGTTTCTATGTATAGAGGACCAGTTTTGTGGTGGCGTAACAGCCTCCCAGTGGCATCAGCCCAGCAAAGGACAGTATAATGAAGAGAAGAATGAGGCCATTGTTCTCAACAGGAAGACAGTTTTTTTGACTTATATGATCAGAATAACTGAGTGATTGCCTTGTTTCTTCTCTGCAAGAAAAGACACAGCTGGAGATAGAGGAGCACATTCACAGCATGTGGCTACCTTGGTACCGAGGCTAAAACCAGCTTTACTAACAGGACTGGCATAGTCAATATCCCCAAATAAAGTCAGTTGCTGGGAAAATATTGCAAGTCAGTCTGTGGTGAGGAATTTCATCCTTGCTCACTGCATTACCAGCAAATGTGAAAAGCAATAGCTTTGAAAACTAAGCCATTCCATAATTTTCTGAACAAGGAACTATCTCATAGATGAAAGAGGAATAAGTACCAAAGCAAAGTAAATGGAAGTGGAGGCAATTTACTGCTGTAGGCATAGAGCTAGTGGAATTGCTATTTGTCAAGAACTGACCTTTTCCTCTTCAGTGGATCTACTTCCATATTGACCTATCTTAAAATCTCAGTAATTGTTGTCCACTCTGTTTTACCTTGGGATTATTCTGCCTGACTTTTATGTATTTCAACTACTGTTCACAATCTGGCAAGTAAACAAATTCAGTTCTAGAATAGCTGACTCAGTTGTTTCACTGAAAGGAGTCAAAGGTAAGAGATTTTCCTTGACTGTACTCTCTTTTTTTTACTTACTGAAGAGTTTTCCTTGGTCACTTCTCTGGAAATGAGATCAGCAAACAAAATAGAATTTAATAGCACTTTTTAATTAAAGTTTGAAAAACAGGGGAGGGAAATGCTTCTTGAAAGGTGAAGGGAGTGGTGTTTTTCTTCTGTGGAACTGAAGGAACTTGATTTCTAGATAAACATAATTTTTGAAGATTTCATTCTTTCTGCAGATGTGGGCAGGACTGTACATTTAGGTTGTGTGTTCCCTGGACTGATTCCTACAAGAGTTTCAAATGATACTTCATGCAGAGTAATGCAAAACCAACTGAATAGGGTCCTTAATATGCTTGAAAGCAGCCAATTTATATCAACAATGGAGTGAGCCTGTTTTGGCTGATATTTAAGAGTTGAAAATAAGGTCTTCGCAAATATTTTGTTTGCAACAACATATCTCTCTGCTCTGAACTTCCATGGTGACTGAAGTACATTACATTCCTGGTTTTGTCTAGTATAATACTTAGCAATCTCAAAGTCCAGGATCTGAAGTTCAAGGCCATTCTGTGATATGAGTCGAGACTTTGGGCAGCCCTCACACTACTAAATTTAAATCTTAAAGGATATTAGGCTTTCAATTTTTACTTTCTCAGTCCTCCTACCATGCCTTGGTGGTGTCAAGAGATTCAGAGCTTCCTTTTCAATGCAGTGAATGTTTCAGACTATCTTTGGTTTTCTGAAATTAGATGATCTCATGGCCCCCAGTTTCCAGGGACCACCTAGGTTGTTGATCAGAGTCAGTCTCCAAGGGTTCATTCTTCCCAAGGCAATTTTTCCCTGGAACCTCCCTTTACACAGATTTCAGGAAATGATCAGTCTTCAATTTTAGCTGGAGCTTGCCATTCCCCACCCCCTCACCCCTAAATGTCAGTATTTCCTGTGGAAATCAATTTTTTTTATTTCAACCAGGTTTTAACAAAGAATCTAGCTGCCGCAAAACTTGGTCATAGTAAACTGTGAGCCAAACTGTGGAAACTCTTCATGCCAGTGCTCAAAGTAACCCAAACCACAGTCATCCTGCCTAGAAATTAATCAAAACAGCAAAGACAACGCTGAATATAATTTTCAGCTAGAGTTTTGCCCGCCTCCTGGAAATGAAACACACATTGGAACCAAATGTCGTTTAAATCAAATGAGTGATTATAGCAGGCGGTAAGACATGAGGCATGTTCACTCATTAGTGATCTACTGGAATGTATTTGTGGCTTGGACATCCTCTTGACTCCTGAGAATCTTCATCCTGTTGCATTTCCCACTACCCTTTCTTGGCAGAAGAGCCACAGACAGTCTAGGTAGCTGTCTTTATATGGGTCAAACAGATTTTGTCTGGCCCAAATGGATAAAATGCTAAACCAGATTAATTGTTATGAAGTTTGTCTGCTTCTCCTGACTGAGAGGAAGTATATTAAACCACATTAAAAGGGTCTATTTTAGAATACTCTTTCTACTGGTTATTTGACAGGGGAAAAACCTGTCAGAAATAAAGTCCACCCAGTTACACTGAAAGCTGCTTTCTTTTGCATTCATTTTGTCACAGAATAACAGAATTGTTAGTGTTGGAAGAGACCTCTGGAGCCCATCTTCCCTGCCAAGGCTGGGTCACCCAGAGCAGGTCACACAGGAGCAGGTCCAGGTGGGTTTTGAATGTCTCCAGAGGGGGAGATTCCATACCCTCCTTTACATAAGGTGTCCTTCTTGGGAAGTCCTGCTGCTGTAGCTAATTTGAATTTACATTTCACAAAGAAAGACATTCTGTGTGATCAGCTAAGACAAAATCTCATTACTATGGTCTAGAATTTTCCTTAAAGAATGTCAGGCAGCCCCACGTCTTGCAGCAAGAATCTTACTGCAAACTAGGCAAGACTGGATATACTGCTTTCATATAAAAATAGTTAAGCAAACTGGAGTGGATATAGCACTAAATAGGAAGAGTTTTAAGGTCCTGCAGTTGGGAATGACAGCTCTTATTTCTGATTACCTCCTTGTAAACTTATGGAAAACTAGTTGAATTATCTCTTCATAATTTGAGAAGGTTACTGGCCACTCGCAATGCATTAGAGAAGTTTCCTAAGTTATCTATAGCTTTTTATTGTTGTCTGCATATTTTCATACAGTCAGATCAGTTGAGATTTTTTTTTACTGTTAAAAAACCTCAAATCTCCCCCCTGTCTCATAACATAAATTGGGTAGCCCTGAAATGTTTTCATGAAAGGTAAATTTAAAAAAAGATAAAATAAAATCTCAAAAATGTCAATGTTTAGATTTTTCTATATAAAATTGTGAGGTTTTGTTTCTTCAGAATTTCAAGAACAAATCCAGTCCTCCAGCAGTTCTGAGGTAACATCAATTCTTTTCATTGCAGATTGGAATAAATCTTGATGTGTAAAAACATTTATTATAAACATCTGCTTATGGAACAACCACTTTTTTTGACATTGCTGTACTCAGAAGTACTCAAGAGCAATTGAGAAATTAGTCCAGTGAATATTTGGTGTTTGGCAGCTTAACACTCTTTTAGTAAAAGAAACTTCACTGGTGTTATCTCACTTTCTATATTTCTGTATAAATGAAACATAGAAGAGCTCTGCTGTTTGCCATGCATTTTCTCTAAATGACTCAAACATGGATTTCCGTTACTATAAATCCATATATATATATTTAGGAATACAATTCACATATGACTTCATTTTACCATTGCCCCAAATCCAATCCGAGAATTTAATATAAATAAGTGTTCATTGTGAACTCTTTCAGAGATATCTTTTTTCATTTGTTTCTCATTAAAGCTAGCAGTGTAAATTCAACGTTCATAAATTATGTAACTTTATCAAGAATGTTTTACAGTGAATTTATAAAGTAAAAGAGAATGTCTGACCTTGAAAAGACAAAGTTTATTTCTCATCAAAATTTTTAAAATTAACAAACAGAGAACAGTCTGTCCATTTTTCTATCCGTACTCCCATATGGGAAAAATTTTGAAACATCATAAAAGAAAAAAATTGGGAAAAGGATAAACAATTCTTAATATTTTCATGTCTATAGTGTTAATAGTTTAAAAAAAAGCTGAAATTAAAAATTTAACTTAATTATTTTGGATCTCAGTTGCAATTTTTGTAATTAAGAAAACCAACAAAATTAGCATAATATTTTGTTAAAAAATATAATGCTTTCAAAACAACTAACAGCTTGATATTGTTGGGGTTTCAGTTGTAATTTGACAGGCATTCTAGTAAGGTCTTTCAGTGTCCTTATCTCTTGTGAAAAGATACAGAACATTTCATTACCTCTGATGCCCTCAACTACTATATATGCCCAGGAAAGGAAAATCAATATGGAATACACAAAAACAGGAAACAAATGTATGCGTTAGTGCAGTCTTGACTCTAAAAATCTTGTTCAGGATGAACATCACATTCTTCAAACATTTTTGGAGATCCCTGATGTCTTTTTGGCACTCCAGATCCAGACAAGTCAAGTAAACTTTGTAAATCACCCACCAAACTCAGAAGTGTCATCCTCAGGTCCAAAGGGTTGTAGGAAAAATACAGCCAAAATGTGGACTTGAAAAATTTTTCTATGTCCCTTTGTCAGTAATTTTTGTCCATGTTAGGACTGTGGTGAAGAATTCTTTATCATCTGTTGCCTCAACCTTTTCTGAATCTATTTCTTTGAGAATTGGACTTGTGTGTTAAAAGTGGCTCAGTGTGTTGTGGTTTTTTCACCAGCTTGCACAGTGGTTCCCATTTCACATATTTGAATGTGCTTTAGAAGACCACTGCCCTCATCAACTACTTAAACAGGACTCATATTTCATATGGCAGGAGTTACACTGGTAACAACAAATCATGCCAAGATCAGGGTGCACAGCTGGGTTTAGTGTGAACACCACTCTCTTTGCCTCTTGGCACGGCTGACCTTGGCTCTGGCTGTTGTTGGCATGGTCACTTAGCAGAAACTTGGGTGGAATGAGAAGGCTTACTCACAAGAGTGTTAAAGTAACTTAATAAAATACAGCTTTAGTGGAAAAAAAAATTATAGTTTGTAGTAGCAGCAAATATCTCCTACTTATACTAAGCTGTGAACATTTGTATCTTTTAATATTCAGTATTTGAAAGGGAAATTCAGTGTGCTAAGTAGTAACACTGACTGATACTAATCATTATAGCAATTGAAGTACTTTGGTCTTGACCAGTTATCAGACTTGCTTTTCATATTTTGGGGTATAATTTGATGAATGCAAAAAGCAGTACTTAAAAAAAAAAGGACTAAAATTGCAAATGGAAGGCCGACAGAAAGGTACAAACCTACATTAAAAATGTTCTTACGCTTCTGAGAGGGCACAGCATTAGACTTTTATGTTTTACCATTTTGATGTGAATTGTTGCTGACACAAGTGATTATTCAAAATTTGGGACAGGACCAGTTGCAGCTAGGATGAGAAACTGGTGATAGATGCTCTTCAGTTAATTTGCAAAAGACATATAAAATTCCATTTCCTGTATAACAAGACTCCAACAGCAGATAGTTTATTTGCTCTCAGCTTAAGTCCCTTTAACAGAACCAGAGAAAAACATATCCGTATCTGTCTTTTGGTTTTCCTTGCAGCCATGCTAGAAGCCCATAATTAGGTGGTCTATTTAGCATTCTGCTCCTCTTCTCCAGCTTTCTTCATCTTTCATCTCTTCACATAAACATACAAAACCCCATTAAAACTATAAAAAGGCTATAAAGCTGTTCAATTCAGATAGGAATTGTACAAGCCTTTTTTTTTTACACTGCATAGCAATGTATTTCAATGTTTGGGATATGTGTCTATATTTGGACTATATATTTGGGATATTTGGACTTCAGCAAGGCTTTTGACACTGTCTCCCACAGCACTCTCCTGGATAAGCTGGCAGCCCGGGGCTTGGACAGGAGCACTCTTTGCTGGGTTAGGAACTGGCTGGATGGCCAGGCCCAGAGAGTGGT
This sequence comes from Illadopsis cleaveri, assembly GCA_013399915.1. Taxonomy (NCBI): domain Eukaryota; kingdom Metazoa; phylum Chordata; class Aves; order Passeriformes; family Timaliidae; genus Illadopsis; species Illadopsis cleaveri. The sequence goes on along the minus strand of VXBB01006675.1, from coordinate 586,257 downwards.
GGTGAATGGTGCTGCATCCAGCTGGGGATTGTCACCAGTGGTGTCCCTCAGGGGTCTGTGCTGGGGCCAGTTCTGTTCAATATTTTCACTGATGACATGGATGAGGCTATTGAATCTTTCATTAGTAAATTTGCAGACAACACTAAGCTGGGGGTGTGTGTCGACTGCTTGGAAGATAGGATGGCTCTGCAGAGAGATCTGGAACAGTTGGATCGATGGGCAGAGTCTAACAAAATGAGGTTTAATGGGTCCAAGTGTCGGGTCCTGCACTTTGGCCACAATAA
>VXBB01006675.1:544331-585868 GCA_013399915.1 Illadopsis cleaveri | reverse complement strand
CATGATCTAGTTGAGGTGTTAGGGCTGGGTTGGACTCGATGATCTTGAAGGTGTCTTCCAACCTACACATTCTGTGATTCTGTGATTCTGTGATTCTGTCTAGGACAATTCGAAGAACTCCTAATTCTTTTTTCTTGTTACTCATTACATTCATCAAACTTTCTGTGATTTGATATCAAGCACAGCAGATGTGCCATGTGGTTCTCCTTAGCTGTCTATATGCAAACATAAGTGCACACTGCTTCTGAGTGTTCATGGGGTGGGCTGGTAGAGAATTACTTGCCACCGACAATAAGCAGCAGTTAAACTGAAGTAGAAACACTTTATTTAAACCTGTGATCAGGATTAAATATCAAAACTTGTGATCAGGACAGTAGTTGTCTCTCTTTAATCCAATGCACAAATACACTTCCTTCCTTTCAGTTCTATATCTTTACCTCTAATGTGATGAATTTGGTGTTAACTCAGCTGAACTGGTTTATCAGTTGGAAAAAAATCCTTACTCAGCAGATGCCTCTTCTGGTTTTGATTTGCAGATCTACTGTTGGCTTGAAAAGAGACAAAGAAGTCGAGGAAATAAGTTTCTTGGGCAAAAGCATCTAGCTTGGACAACATCTTGCTGTTCTGAAAAGATAATTTAGAGAGGATATTACTTTGCACCAGGATAAGAGATGGCCTTTTTTTGTTTTGGGATATAGAAAAACCCTTGTGGGTTAGCTGAGGACCTAAAATAGCTTTATTCTGACTGAGGTGGTGATTTAATTTGATGTTTTCTTAAAAAAACCAAAATAATTCATCAAAAGACCTTCATAAGATTTTATAATCATTGGATGTGGTTTTACATACACAGAAGAAATACATTCAATATGTTGTCTTACAGTGTCCAGTTCTGATCTAAGGGAGGCAGAGTTCAAGCCAATCAGTGATGCTGTTTCCTCCTTGTCAAAAGTAAGCTCTTTACTTTTACATCTGCACACATCTAAGTTTTACCTCAATCCAGAATGCATAACTTTCCCACTTAAATACCTTCCTTGGTGGCAGTTTAATTTTTAGCCTTTGAATTATAATGTTTATATCATTCTACATAGGCATACACACATTGAGCACAATAGTTTGTGTATTTGTACATATATTTAAACAGGTATTTTACAAAGGCACACAGCACAGAGAACACTTTAATTATCAGTATTCATTTCTAGAATATAAATTAAGCTGAAAATGAAAGAAAGTAGACATTATTCTGTTTCACTGGCAGTTCATGTTCACATTTCACCAGAATCTCTGTGTAAGGTCATTATCATTGATCCCATTCTAATTTTCAACTGATTTGAATCTCTTTGATGCCATCAAGTCCAAGCTCCCACTCAGAGGAAGTCCATGATAGCACTGACAAAATAGTAAAAGGAAAAAAAATATTCCAAGGCTTGAAATTGATGTTAGTCTTTAAAACTCTGAGCTGTGTGTTCTCCCGATAGAAACTGCTACCACAGGAACTGTTCTTTTAAAAGGAATTAAAACTCAATCTCTTTAGTACTGTAAATCATAAAGTAAAAAGGCCAGTGACCAATGTAAATGCTTCAGTCAGATTATTCTAATCAAAAAATGCTTATTGCTGTTTTATTACAAGCTACATTTAGAAATCCATATTAATAATAGCAACTCTAGGGCACGTTTCAAAACTTTAACTTATTCAACTACATCAAAGGAAAATAAATAACATTTTTGGCTTTAAATTTCTATTGTTTGGCACATAATAATAGAGGGATTAATGAGATATTAACAGCAGATTAAAGAAATCAAGGGATAAAATATTCAGAATAAATTGCTCTGCTGCAGCTTGCTTTTTATCTCTTTTTAGAACAATCCAGCTTATTTTTGTAGTGGTGGAAAAAGCAGCTTTGGAAATAAAAGCCACCAGCTCAGCCAGAAGTTTCTGCACAGACAGACCACATTTAGCTGCAGTGTTACCTATGTCTTCATGCTGCTGCTATCTTGATTACTTATGCTTTTTTCAAAGGGCACATCTGTGTCCAGGTACCAAATAAAGTAAAAATTTCAGATCATTCTAAGATTTAAAAAAATATATTAAGAAAAGCTAATGCTCCTATTTTTTGCCTTCTTGTGCTCTTGGGACTCATCTGGTCATGTCTTAGGCACTCTGTTCTCTTCAGCCACTCTGTTCTGTCTTTGCAGACAGGAATCTGTGTAGGATGCAGGAAAAACCCACTGAATGATTTTATTCCTAATGAGAACACTACTATACATCTGATGAACATATGGACCTCAGTGGTTTGAGGACAGGGGTGGATTTTTGGATGACATCTTATTTGCTTACTTCAGTTGTTCCTTTCAAGATCCTTTAAAGAAAAGTGATCTTTAAAAAACACTTCCCTTGGTAAAAAAAGTGTTTTTTTTCTTGAACTGGATATTCATATTAGCTATCACCAATTATCTTTCACAATAAATTCTTGAACCAAGGACCTAATAGAAAAATAGGGGTTTTAATTTTTTTTTCTCCCAGTTCTCCCTTCATGGCTATTGGATCACAAAACCAGAAATGTCAAAGTGCTGGCTAATAGACTTCAGGAGTTGTGCTACAGTTTTTGTGTAGAATGTGATACATTTTCTATTCCCTTTAATCAGTTATCAGTTATCAATTTAATCCTTTTCCAGGACAGATAAAATCCTGAAAGATACTGTTATGAAAGAAACATGAGCTGCCTAGCTGAACATAATTTTTCATCCTTCATAACTACTTGAAGCAAAAATCATTAGCCCAGATTGTCCTGCTTAAATCTGCAAATAAGGAAAATATTCAGTGTAAAACCTCTTTCTGAAAGGTATAAAGCAAGGGGTGGAGACTTGAAGCTATCTATATTATTTGTTAGTGCAGCATCTTGCATTGCCACTCACAGGATTGTCAGAAACCTGCAGGGAGTGTCCAGAGTTTAGTGCAGGGTAAGGAGGAAAGACAGAGAAGAACTGAGAGAGGGATGAGCTAGATGTGCTCAAAGAGAAGATCATGTCTTCCTCATACCTCTCCATCATCATTACACATGGCAGGAGAAAGGCCTTGGACACTAATCTGGTTTCCATTTCTGTAGAATATATTAAAGGTTGCAAAGAAGCTGTATTTATCCCTGCTAAAGCCCTGGGAGACTGACTAGTCTGTAATCACATAGGAAGCCTGTGGCAAAACATAATTTGAACTTGTGCCTTCTGGCTGCTAGTTCAACCATTGGCTTTTGCATTTGTTCTCTTTTTCTATGGAGTTGCATGGTGGCGAGGCAGAAGGATGGGTTGATGGTATGGACTGTAGAGGGACAGACAGAGTCAGTTTGGAGACAAACATGCCTGAATCAGCTTTGCATTAGATAAAGTCTCTGATTTACTATAACTGCAGAATGCTGGAGCAAGCCTTCTCCACAGTAGACCAACCGTGAAAATGAAGCTATCTCCTTCACAAAGATATTCTAAGCTAATAGATTTAGAGAGTACTTTGTGAAACTCTCAGTGTTTTGTTCCCTCCAGGACCAGTGTATAGTCTTCAGTTGTTTTTGTTTAAGTTAACAACTGGAAGAAACGCCCTTCCTCTGAGATCATTGATGGCTTGCAAACTTTGCCATAATGTTCCAGCTTTCACCTTCAGAGCCGTATTTACTGTGCCAGCAGTCAAGCTGAGTATGGTAATATCATTATAACTCTATCAAATGTGAATTGTCACAATCCAAACATGAAAAGGGTCTTGTTATATGCTTTTTTAAAAATACCTGTTCTAAATAATTACAATCAGATTCATAGGGAACATAAAATTTACAAAGAAATCTTTTAGTTTGGTTTTCATACCAGAAAAAGTCCTTCCTTTGAAATCTCAAGCACAAGCAGTCAATAAAGGCTTTGTGCAAAATATCTTATTAATACTGGCTGGAATCTTTTTTATTACATCAATAATGTCATACATTATCATGACATTTATCAATCATTTAACTTAGGCAAACTTATTATGTCTGATGTAATTCCAACATACATCTGTTGTGTGCTTTTTATGCTGTTTCTAGCATGGATGGGGTTTAGAACTATGTTAATTGGAGGTAGAAAAACTTTTTTTTATTAATTAACCCACTATTATTTTGAAACCATGAACTGTATTCTCATTGCACAACTTCCCAAGAAGGCTCTATTCTTTAGAAGAAAAAGCTACAGAAAACAACTGATGACTCAAATCTCTTATATTTCAGCATGACATATGACACATACTCATATTGCTTTCTCAGTTTCAGAAAAAAATATCCAGATTTTTCACTTGTGTGCTACTTAATGTCCCATGAAATTTCAGAATGAAATGGCAAACACAGAGTGCATTCCTGAATTTTCTAAAATAATTCAAAGTCATTCATGTCTGATGCAGCAAATATTCCTTCAGGTGAGTTACTATCTGAGAAGTTCAATTTATAAATAAAGTGATGCCAGAGTCAGGAGACATATACTATTCTTTTACTTTTCCTGATGCTCAGCTCACATTACCAATCTCATCCAGTTACATAGATTCATGGAATAATTTAAGCCAGAAGAGACCTCTGGAGGTCATCTGGTTTAGCACCCTGCTTAAAACAGGCCCAGCTTTGAAGCTGGGTTCAAATATTTCTCATGGTCATATTCAGTCAAGTTTGGAATCACTACAGTTGGAGAACATAAACCTTTTCCAAGTAACCTGTTCCAGAATTTGATTGTTTTCATGGTGAAAAAAAAATTTCCAGAAAGGAGTGGGTAAAGATTCAGAACACGAATAAAAAAATTCATGATACAGTATCAGTTGTTTTGGAGAGGGAAAGAGTCTGAGACAGACTCTGCAAGGGGAATTATGGCTTGATTTTTTTGCAGTTATTCTATTCTGCCACTTGGTGCTAAGTAAAAGTAGAAAGTTCAGTTTTGATAGGGTAGCTATTTAAAACGTGACCTACAGTGCTTGAAACACTATCCTAGAACTTCCCATTTCAGCACACAAAAAATCCCCAAAAACACAAGTGCTTGGAATAAGAAAACTGCTCCATCCTCTGAAATCAAAGTGTGGAAAGGTGGTCTTTGACCAGCAAAGCAACTCCAGGTTTAGAAAAACTAAAAGTTGGAGCTTGAAAGTAGCTGAGACCTCCTGAGATGCAGAGTTCAGGTGAGACCCCTTTATTCTTACATCTGTATATTTTTATTGCTGCTATAGGTGCTGAGTTTCTCTTTTATTTACCTGGGACTGTTTCCATTCTCATTCTGCCTTGTGGAAGCTACAGACATCAAAATAATGCTTCTTTTTGTTTGCTCCTGTGCTATTGCCATCATTCCTGTTTCCCTGTTGGCATGCAGGAACTGATTGCAGTACCATGTCCCTGTGCATGTGGAGTTAGTCAGATGTTTGGGGCACTTTTTCTCCTTTCCTGTGGAAGACAATGCAATCCAGCAGGATTTTATACTTTGTAGCCCATATGGCTTTTTCTGAGAGACTATTTGCAAAAAGGAAAGTTTCTAGCCTTAGGCATGCAGATCAAATTTGTAGTGACAATTTTAGATTTATTTTTTTTCCATCTGTTCTACAAAGTAATGCCTAGTAGTGAGGGGAAGGAGTAGACAGTCAAGGAAGGCATCATTTTTCCTTCTCCCATCCCAGCAGAGCTCACCAGGAAAGACCCCACAGTCCGTCTTGAATTTGCAAAATTTCCTTGGCATTCATAGCTGCTTTCTTGCCAGTCTGATGGCCTTTACTGAGGGTGGATAACAGCCCCAAGTTGGCATGCATTTGTTTTTTATTGTTTTATAGTTCCCCCTAAATTTGTCAAATCCCTTATGCTATAATTAATGAGTAGAACCCTATTTACCCATCTATGCTAATAATGATGCTTTACATTACAATGGACATACTAATCATTATCTATAGCCACAGCAGAATTATAAAGAACAGCATCAGAGTATCTTTCAGGATGAAGACCATCTTCTGTCAAAAATTAAAGTGCAAGCTGTAGGAAAATACCTAAATGGAAAGAGGTTTCTCTTCTCTTATTTGAGTCAGGAAAGGACAGGGTTAATATTTTGCCTTTCAGGTACTAAATGTGCTCGAGTACTTCCTCTGATGACCTAAACATGGCCTACAATAGTCTTCATAGTTTCCCATCTTAAATAACTAGCAGCCTGATCGTAATTTTATCTTCTTTTACTGAGACAGTTATATGAGAGTGCTGACCTTCAGCTAACTGCCTGTTTCCTCTGCACAGGGAACACAGGACGTGAGAACTTGGTTCAATTAGGCATCTTGAGCCGCATGTAAGTGGAGGCCTTGATCGCCACAAGTGATACAATTGTTTTAGTTCATATCTTAGTGATCAGCTTGTTACAACAGGGGAGTCCCTGACTCATTTCTACCTTTACAGTGTGCATGAAATGACTGAGAGAGGAAAAATATCACCATGCTTGCCAGTGAGGCCAGAAAGAACCAAAATTGTAACAGCTCTTCAGCATTTCAGGCTGTATTGTTATTTAGCTATTTAAAAAAAAAACAACTAGTACGCAAACTGAACAGTTAAATATGCCATAACAGTTGGCAATGCAGCCAATGTCTTGATATCCAAGGGGAGAGCAGCAACAAGTGGTATTCCTCAGGGGTTGGTACTGAGAGCAGTGGTGTTTACCACCTTTTTCAGTGGATTGAGTGATGAGAAGCTGAATATGACCTGGCAATGTGCACTCACAGCCCAAAAATCAATTGTATCCTGGGCTGCATCAAGAGCAGCATGGGTAAGTCAAGAGAGGTGATTCTGCCCCTCTACTCTGCCCTGGTGAGACCCCACCTGGAGAGCTGCATCAGCTCTGGGGCTCCAATATAAAAAAGGTCATGGACCTGTTGAAGAGACACCAGGGGAGGCTGTGAGGATTATCAGAGGCCTGGAGCATCTTTGCTATGAAGACAAGCTGAGAGAGTTGGGGTTGTTCAGCCTGGAGAAAGAAAGGCACTGAGGAGACCTTATAACACTTTCCAGTACGTAAAGGAGCTACAAGAGAACAGGAGTGGGACTCTTTACAAGGACATGCAGTGATAGGAGAATGGCTTTAAATTGAAAGACAGTATGTTTAGATTTGATATTGGGCAGAATTTTTTTACCAGAAGGGTGATGAGGCACTGGAACAGGTTGCCCAAGGAAGCTGTGGATGCCCCATCCTGGAAGTGTTCAAGGCCAGGTTGGATGTGGCCCTGAGTAGCCTGGTCTTGTGGGAGATGTCCCAGTCCATGGCAGGGGTATTGGTACTGAATGAATGATCTTTAATGGGTCTTCCAAGCCAGCCATCTATGATTTTATTATTTCCTTTCAGAGAAGGAAGGATTGAAACCTACAAAGGGCCATTATTCTCCAGATGAGGGTTGACCAGGAGTTTCTGTACAGGATGAAATGAGCATAGGGACAGGGATTTTTAACTCCTAGTTTGTATGAACTGTGAACTCAAGACTGAACTCCATCAAGCAGATAGCTAGACTTGGAGGTTTACATCCACAGTAGGTCTTCAGGTTTTGATGGCTTGCATTTTGGAATATCTAATTTTACTCAAAGATTGTACAGATGCACAGGTCCCTAATCCAGAATAAGAGATGCCACCAGAGAGATGCGTAAAAGTTGGCTAATACAGTGCTTGAAATTTCAGTGCTTACTTTAGTTGTGTATCTGATCTGCAGGACCCACTATGCCTGTCAGGTTGGAAGGGCTGTGATTAAATAAATTAATTTCTGCGTGGTAGACTGTAAGTTGGCCTCTATGCTTTTGGAGAGAGCCCTTGTTACATGTACCTGATGGGGAAGCAGAGACCCTTAATTCTGCTACCTTTATTTCTTAAGGTTGTTTTCCAAATGTTTTAGCTTGCTGACACAATGCTTTATAGTAGGTCTCTGGGGAATGAGGCAAGACAACAAAAACTACATAAGCAGCAATACATTAATTCTGTTATTGTGGCATAAATCAGTCAGTCCGTCGTACTGAGGTGGAATGGTCATTCCTTCCTGAATTATATACTTTGCTTTCATTGGCTCAATGATCATTTTTAATTACAGTGAAACATTCCTCAAAGGTTTTAAACATGATATTCCAAAGTTCTTTAGTGTTTTGTGAAATGAAGCTTGACAGATTTTGTGGATTTGTGTGCTGTGACAGTTAAGGGAAGAAGGGATTAATTTTATCTAATCATATTGCCCTATCTTACAGCAATGCAGACAGGCAGATACTATAGTATCTCCAGCCACTTCTGTTCACTCTTTCCTACAGGACTTAATAGACCAATATGAAAAAGGAAACTCTTAAATGCTCTGAAGAAGAAATTTTGAATGGATGGACAAGGACTAAAACTACAGAAGTCACTGTATATATCAACTCATACAGCTTTAGCATAGGTTTTAATGGTAAAAACTGCTTAATTTGTAGGGGTTAGCTGAAAAATTAATTGACATCTCTACTCTGAACTTCTTGAAAGCAAAATGTGCCAGGGCCACCATGTATTAATATTATTTAGTTGCTGGAGAAAAGCAATCACAGTGTTTCATTGTTATCTTGCTCCTTGTCTCATTCTATTCCTAGTTCCTCAGGCTAATAGAATTCCTCAGTAGCAGCAGATACTAATGTCTTTCAATATCAGATGTTAGCAGTAAAATGTGATTTCACCTAGAGCATTTTCCCTGGACTGGGTTTTCCACTTACTACCACTTCACTGACACAGGAAAAGCTGATGAGCCTTAACTTACAGAGTTCACAACTTAAATCATGTTGGTTAATTTTAATTTGTCTGTTCAGTTTCATAATCAATGAAGAGGAAGTGAGCAGAAAGGTCTGCTTCCAGAGAGCAATGATCCCATCTGCAATCTGAAACAGGGTCTGGAAATCACCATCTCTTCTGACACTGCAGAAACCCAGAGTGATTAGATCTCTTCTTTATGTTTCTAACTAAAGGAGTATACTTGGAATGAATACATGAGGCCTTTTCAGTAAGTGCTAGACAGTTCTTAGTAGAAGTGTTTATTTGAAAGGCCTTTAAAGAAGTAGCAGCAAAACAATATTTTAAATGTTCAAAAGCATTTTTGTGCTCTTTTCATAATCATTGATCATGTGGTACCAGCCCATTGCAGGAAGCTTTTTAAATTTGTATTATGTCACTGTTAATTCAGTTTTTGCCCTGTCAGATCAGTAAATGGCTAATACATATTTCTGTTTCTCTCAAGTCTTCCAGACTTTTATTGTGCATTACATAAATATTGTTGCTCTGAGAGCTGGGATATACTAATAACTTCACAAACTAATGCCAAATGCTTCAGTGAATATTGATGGGACTTTAGCTAGTACAACAGAACTGGCTGTAAGTTAAAAGCCTGTTTTAGCGTCCTTCAAGACAATATGAGATCAACTGTAGCTAAACTGTACCTTTTAAGCTTTCCTTAACTGAAGTGTTTCATCTTAATTATTGTACAGTGTGTATCACACACTTTTGCAACAGCATTTTTTACCTTATATTTCCTTACAGTTTCAAAACGTGACAATATAATAGATCATAATGTGTTAGCAGGAAATGAGAGGATTCAAGCAGTATTTTCTTATCTTTCTAGGACTGATTTATTATTATCTAACTAGTTCATCTTTAATTTTTGAAAACTGTGGTAGAATTATTTGATTATATGATTTTTCCTACATTGCACATGTTGTGGTTTCCTTTTACCTCCACTTAGCTTTATTCAAAAGAAAATATGAAAAGAAGGCAATAATTTAACAGGGGAAAGAAGGAGTAAATGTGAGAAACAAAACCAAGAGACTGATCTGATGAACTCTACTTGCTTGAGTATATCTGTAAACACTGTTTCCTCATCCCCAGATTGTGTACTGATAAACTCACCAGCATGTAGGCACAGCTGCAATGTTACTGGTATGGACTCAGATAATTTATTGTATTATGTTTGTTCCTTTCATTTCTATATGCTAGGGATTATATCCATTTATTAGTTCAAACTCCTGGGAAGGTGGCAGGGGATTTCTTAGCACGAGTAAAACATATGAGTAAAATGTCTCCTGCAGAGCACACAGGATTGGTGTTAGATCAGCTGGTAGCCAGTACCAAGTCAGCTCTGAATATCCACTGAGACAAACCTCACTGTGGTGATATCCTGTCAAGAATTTGAGGGTGGATTGGTTTTGTTTCAGGGGTGGCGTTGTTCTTGTCTTTAGGGCTACCTTTGCTTTAAATTCAGTTTGGCATCTTCTCTGCTCACAAGTTTCCCAGAAATTCAATTTAACTCTGGAGAATGTATTATCACATACCTAATGTGATTAATGAGTATATGAAAATAAGCTTTCCCATAAGGGAAGAAATATAAAACTAAGATTGCCATGACCATTTGTGATTACAAAGACTACATCTGTCTAATTCTGGAAATCAATGTAATTTCTCAGTCAAATAAAAGTTGGTGTGTGCGTGCATCACATTTAACGAAGTTAATATGAAAATCAGTTTGTCATATCTGTAGTGAACCAGTGTTACTATATACTATGTCAAAATCAATATGCATACAGATTTGCAATACAGATTTAAATACCAACTTCTTTCATATTCCATTGCAGAAATACTATTTTTAAAATGCATTTGCCTATCATAAGAAAGATAGATCAATAGATAGAAAGACATAGATGATGTCTATAGATGATATAGATATAGGTATAGATTTAGATATAGATAGATATAAATATAGATTAAATAGATATATTAAAAAGGTTATTGAATTGTTTCCAGCTAAGACTATTGCATTACTGTGTTAGGTGCTGCATTCATTTAGACAGTGAAATAGAACATTTGCTACAAAGTACCAGTAGAATACAGACAAAAGGAATGCTTTCTTGCCATGGTCTTTCTGTTAAATAATTTTATCAATATATTTGGATGGCAACTAGAGAACACGGGCTAGATCTTCACAGCTTAGAATTCATTCTAACTTCTAACTTCAGGATTCCTCGCACCCACTGAAGCCAAACCCAAAACACCCTCCTCAGAAGCAGGCTAAGCTAACCAAAAAAAAGGGCTAGCCAATAAGGTAGAATTAAATAAAGTAGATAATAAAGTAGAATTTTTCTGCTCAATGTTATGACAGAATGTCCTCTTACATTGGACATCTAAACTTCATTGCTGAAAGAGGAGGAGAGACTGATCCCAGGATATTCACCAGTCTAGGGTCTAGATCCTGGCATACAGGATGCAGAAAATCAAGATTATAGCCTAGATCAGGAGGTCAGAGACCCAAATTCACATCCTACCAGTTTGTTGAAGGCAGCTTCTGGGATGCATCTACAGACAAAACTTTTCACCCCTCTGGGGAGTCACCACTTCCTCTGGCAAGTGGCTCCAGGGCTGACCCCACCCCTTGTACTGTGAGATTGCTAGGATAAATCTGTCTAGCCTCAATTTCCAGCTCCAAAGTTCCTGTTCTTTTAATTTCTCTGCAGAATAGTACCTTTATTTTTTGGATAATTCTGCCACATCTGAGCGCCCCACATTCATATAATGAAGCTTTCCCTTCTCTCAGCCTTTTCTTTAAGTAGCTGAGAAGACTGAGCTCTTTCTCTGAAAAAAATCCCAACCAACCAAACAAAAAACAAACAAACAAAAAACCCAACCAACAATAACAACAAACAAATACAACAACAACAAAAAAACCACAAAAACAAAACAACCCAGCAACAACCAAACAAACACTAATTGTGACTCTTTTTGAAAACATCTTGAAGGTTCTATGATTCCTAGAATTTTTCACATTAATAATGGATATAATATTCTGTTAAAATCTTACCAGTTCTGTGTGGAGAAAAAAGTAATTTCCTAATTTCTAGATATCACCATTTATGCATCCAAAAATTACATTAGGCTTTTAGCTTCCACACAGTAGCTGAGAGCACATGCAGGAATGATTATCTGTGAGAATGGTGTTCACTTTAGCTGGAGATCTTTCTGTGACACATTATTTCTGTTGGTTCCTTGCTTTTAGAAAACATTACCCCTACACTGCTACACTGATTTTGCTTCTATTCCTAGCAAATTCTGAATCTTGAATCAGATGAAACAAATATATCATATGGGGTTTAATATTTTGTATTATCTTAAATACATGATCCAGCATGTCTGGTACAAGCATGTTCTATTGGAATTTTTTCAGATTTTTCTTTCAGAATGTTAGGGGGGATCAGTATTTTCAGAGATAATTTTAAGTTACTTATGCACCAATGAGTGAATCAAGACAAATCAGATCTCATTCAAACCACCTCCACTAATTCAGAGGGACTTTAGATATAGGATAAAAGAGACAGGTTTTTCAAAACTCCGAGTACATCTGAAACAGTACACAGGATGAACAAAATAGTTTATTACCCACTGAAATACCTCAGTTCACTTGGCAGACTTCACCCAAAATTGTGCACAGTATGGTTGGTTATTATCATTCTGTAATTAAGGAGGTAATTTTGTTAGTATTAATTTTATCTGTAAAGCTTACTCAGGTTACTGGGACCTGATTTCCAAATGCATGAGAAAGGAGCAGTGTATAGGTTTAAACCTACTCATCTTTGGTAGATTTGAAAAGAACGTGATGTCTTCTTCAGCCTGTTAAGAAGTCCTTAAAAATTAATAATTGTGAAACCTAAACCCTGTGTGCTCTCCCTCTTTCTTCACTCTATTTATAAGAGAGATACAGAATATATCTGGCATACTGTGGTATGAGAAGTAGCCCTGTTTTAAACACACATTAAAGAAACCACCAGCTATTACTGTTTAAATGAAAATAAAATTGCTTTAATTTTTGTAGAAAACACATTTCATTCTAGGCTTGGAGTGAGAAGTAAACACATTTTTAAGAAATTTCTTCATTCTTCATAATGTCCTTTTGCAAGGCTCCTTATGGCAGCCTTGCATCTCCTACATGCAGCAATGTTTTTTGAGGTTATTCAAGGGCACAAGGGGATTTGTGTGCAAGTATGGCAAATAACTGAATTAGTTCAATCTAATAAGAATTATCTAATTACAGTAACAACTGGTGCAAATTCTATATACCCTATCAGAGGCAGAATAATCATGTTCTATACACAGATCTTAACAATTCAGGACTAGTTGAAAATGAGAAGTTGAATCATTTGCAGCTGAACAAGGTTCTGAAATTTTTTGTATTTCAGCTTTATATGTTAAGACAAAATTTGGAACTCAACAAGTAATCCAGCCATTTTGGATCAAATCCAAAATGTTTTACATATTCAGAAAATCCTATGGATAAAAGTATAGTTCAAACATGTCATGTGATGGCAGTAATAAAGAGCCGTGTTAAGAAAGAGTAGGCAATTTTAAATAGACAACCTAAGCTAGAGAGTAATTATTGCCTCCTATTAAATTTCAGAAACCAACACATGGAACTCTGCTTTGGAAGGAGTTGGCCAACTAAAGTTGAATGAGTTTCAGTTCTTAATAGTATCATGTTAACAGACTAAATCCTTGGCAAGTTTGGACTTGCTTTGGCAGAAAAAAATAGCATCACTCTAAATGCACAGACTTGACTGACAATACTGAGTCCCAGCAAATTCTTTACCAGAACTGATACTGTTAAGTGACATGGTGCTGACTGATTAATGCTCTAGTGCTGTCTCCAGTTGCACCACAGAGGTGATATTTCTGAAGAGGGGCACATCAATACTCATGAAAATGCGATTATGTAAAGTTGTTTTATAGAAATTGCATTTATAGAAACATAGAATAGTTTGGGTTGGAAGGACCTTTTTTGAAAGTCATCTAGCCCAAACCCCTGTCAGATCTTCAATCAAATGAGAGCTCCATCCAACCTGACCTTGATTGTGTTTGCAGTAGAGTGCTCAGCTGTTTTGGTGTGCAGTAACCTTTTAAGTGTCAAAACCAATAGAAGGCTCATTTTGCATATATAGCCTTTAAAATTTTATAATATATGTTTAAAAGTGTCCCATTTTCATATATAGGCACACTGAGGGACTGAGCTTTGCAACAGGTTGTAGAACATGTTAAAACAGAGACTGGACCCCAAGTTGCCTGCCATAACCTATTCTCCAGCCACTCTGCCATGAAAACTTTATTTCTGATTCCCAGAAGTGCAGCTGAATTTCATGATCCTGTTTGAATTGTATAAGAAGACTAGGAGTCAGATTTTTTTTATTATTTTTATTTTTTTCATTTTCATCTTTTAAAAATTCTAAATGATAGCAAGCTGTCTTTCATTAATTCAATCACTATTTTTACAGCACTATCACTATTGTATGCTGCCTCATTCTTCTAAGGTTTAGTCTCCTGTTCACATTTCTCTTCCTTATTTTCAGTGCCACATGAGCTATACACATCCTAATGTTTCCTACCAGAAGTATTTATTTCTCTACTTTTAATCATTAGAAGCAATTTTAGAAGATGTCTGCTTTTTCTTTGTCTGTATTTGTTTTCCTATATCCACACAAATATAATTTAGCTTGTAAACCCTTCAGGACCTCATGCTTATTTTAACTTTATTTATATTTAATAATAAGAATGGACTGATATGCCAGAAATAACAGATTTAGACAAACTGGCAGTGGAAGAATCTCTCCATTCATTTTTGTTTACACTATGTATTACTTTGTTAAAAAAGTAGATTTCTATTTTTGTGATTCTAGTATGCAAACTTGTTGGACCTTTTGAAATCTTTCAAACATAAAAAGGCAAGTCTTCCATCAACAGGACAGGCAATGTGATACACTGTTCTGCTGTTTTGAATGTTCTTAAAAAAATCAGGCAACATCCAGGTGCATTTTAGGGAGATCCACCAAAACTAATATTAAGGAAACTTTCCTGTCTGACCATTGAAGAGGCACTCTTGTCAGTCCCTTTCAAACCACCTGAGCTGGGATGAGGCCCATTTGCAGCTGCACCCCCACACTCACAGTCAAAGTCCCCTCACCAGATTGACCCCAAGTTCCCATAGCAGAGTTTCAGACATTTGGATCCTTAAAATAACTTAATCTTGGTGCAACAGCTCAAGCAGGGACCCCAAACAAAGGAAAACCTGGATTTTCACATCCCACAGTCCCAGCGAAGTCCAGAGTCCTCAGTTCCTGCTGTGTCTCCAAGTGTCTCTTGCCAAGCCACAGGTCCTTGTGCCCTTTTTGCTGTGCGAAGGGTCAGCAGCTCACAGCCTTTGGCGTGGGGCTCCCACACCCCAGAGCTCAAGCCTCAGCTTGCACTGCAGCTGCTTGTGGAGCTACCTGCATTGAATGTAGTTCTCAACAGTAAGTATAGAGAGCTCTGTTGAACCCATGATCCAGTTTTATTCCCATATTTAAAAGTCTGAATTTAACCTTGATGAGTTGTAAGACTGCCCTGTGTCACAATGGGACAGGATCCATCTATTGGAATTGAACATCCTACTGTTCCTGCCCTTCTACTTTGAAGTCCTGACAATTCTCTTAATTCTTCTATTTAAAATTCTTAGATCATATCTGTAAAAACTTCCTCTGGAAAGGCAGGAAATTCCCTAAGTACTATGACTACAACACAAATCTGAGAGAGATTGCTGAAGAATATACAATCTACCTATTTTGTTAAAATATTCCATGTCACATGAATGGACAATCAGTAGTGGTAACAAAAAGTCTTACAAAAAACTTATGACCCTGAAGAGGAAAGAGTTACATAACCATGAAATAGACAAATCATTGCTATATCCCCTTCCCTTTTTTTGCTTTAGTAAATCTTGAAGTCTCTGATCAAACACTCTGCTCAGGTTTGTAACTGGCAGAACTATGCAATTAACAGGAAAAACATTTTGCATGAATACCCAACCTCAGTCAGGTCCACCAGCATGATCTTACCAGTCTAGTCCTTTCACATGGTATAAATAAAAGTGATGAAGCAAAACTAACAGTAGACTGAAGCCTAAATCTTGGTTTCAGCTTTTAGTCAGGCTGATGGTAAGTAGTAGGAATAGAAAGGCAGGGAAGGTATTGAAAATGAGGCTATGGGTATCATATCTGGATACCCATAGCAGAAATGGCAGCAGAATGTGGATGTCTAGTGAAGTCAAGGGAACTGTTTTCCCTGCCACAGTGCAGAAAAGAATCAGTCTTCCACAAAATCACAGCCATGAGGACAAGCTTATAATTTGGCTCTTCAAAGAGAATTTTCGCTCACTCTTTACACAACCGTGCAAAGAAGAATGTCAGTCTTATTTACACAAACCAGGATAAATATTTATAAAAGGTTTTGACCCTCAAGTTTCGTGACATAAAGCATGCTAAGCTAATCCCATGTTCAGCAAAACCGACACCTTCCTCTGAAACATCTAGCACAGATCCCTGTTATTGCACAAGAGTGAATAACAATGACCATTGATCTGATTCATAACAAACATTTCTGTGGCTTCGGTGGAACATGTGAATGCAAAGGAAGAATGAGGTTCAGAGGTTTAAAAAATGCATTATTATAGCAGAAAAAGAGATATCCTGAATACTGGAAATCAAGTCTGTTCAATGATCCAATTTTCCACTTTGCTTTTAAAATACATGTAACTTTAAATTCAAGTATACATCACCATGTCTGCTGTTGCCAACATAGCTGATGAGGAAATGTTGTGTGATTTCTGACAACATCCGAGTAGAATAACAATAATTTCAGAGTTGGGCTTGAAGCCTCTTGAAATAAAGTGCAGCAGAGGACATTCTGCAAGACTTCTTCCCCTCCTTGTCTAAAAGTATTCCTAAAAACAGCACGAATATTCACAAGGGATATTGTGAACCATCAGCCACACTGGGCTTCAGCCAGAGGTCTTTTATTAACAAAGTGATACTTAAGATTTCTTCCTCCTATGCTAGAAAAGGTGTTGTCAATCTTGGATCTTGTCCTCAGAAAAAACATTTGTAGCATCTGCTACTTGTTGAGTTATTGTGAGCCATATCGTTATCTGGGTTTTTTTTAATATATTTACAATGAACATCTGAACAGGAATTCACTTAATACTGTACTAGAGTATGATTATTTTTTAAGTTGAGACACTACTAAAAATATAAAAGGAGACAATTCTTCCTTATGTGACATGGCTGGATTTGTTTGTTTGTTTGTTTGCTCCATTACAATGTTTTTCCTTTGTTCTTCACTCTGGATCCTTGTAGTGTATCCTGAACTTATTGCAATACAAAACTAACATATATTTGCAGTGATCCAAGATAAATAGTCATTGTTTCAATTACTTCAGTGCAGAAATAGTAAATAGAATGGTGAACAAGGACATCTGGAACAGTTTTTGGACCAAATTTCCAAATTACTGCAGAATTTGACCTGTGTATAATAAACTTGCCTGTGTCTCTTATATTTCAAACAGGACTTATGCCAGATCTCTGTAAAGGTGAGACAATCCATCTCAATAGGACTAACCCACTGGGAAATAAAGGATTACTTTAATCACTTTAGGTTATCAGGAGACTTTTATAATAAAAGATGCACTTTCCTGATTATACATCCTTGTCAGAAATACCAGGAGAGTGACTGAGTTTTGTGTGGCTTGCATATCTGCTTTAAGGCTGCTGTGACAGCAAAACTTGGCAGAATTAAATATGAATCTTTGCATGTGGTTTCTATAAATCCAACATTTTCCACTTTATAATCCAGAAAAGATGATTGAGCAGATGGTAATGCAAGCCACTGGATTTATGCAATTTTTTTCTAAAACTGGGAGTTTTCACTCTCAAGAACAGCTTATATATGAGGGCCTGAAAAGGCTGAATACTAATTTTTTTGGCAGAGCATCATGCTCACATAACCTAGGTACACAAATAGTAGTTATAAATAAGCTGACTGTAGGAGGTACAGAAAACAAATTCTTTCTGTGTCAATGAATTATCTCTCAGTCAACTTAAGATATGCATATATATTTATTTGTGTGCAATATTTTAATACATTTACAAAACAAAGAACTAATGCTTGTCTGCATTTATGTAATCTAAATAAAATATGTTAAAACCAAAAAAATCTAAGGAGCAGCATGCATGAAGCATGAGCAGGGATACAATAATGAATGCATTTTTATTTTAAGAATTCTTCTCAGGAGCTGTTGTAATCAGTGACTCAATGCATAACTTATTAATAATACTTCATAAGACGCTCTTTCAGCAGGTTTTCAACTTTCCTACTGGGGCCCCATGTGAACTAAAAACAAAGCCCTGCATTTTATTATTGCTCTGTTATTCTTGCAAGATTTCCCTGAAGACTGAAGTCTCTCTGCTCTGCCTGAGAACCATGCACAGACCAAGGAGGTCCCACAACATTTTCAATGACTGTACTTTCACTGCTCCTGGATGATCCTTTTTGTCACAGGATTTTTTCCTGGGTATATGCCATGCTTATTCAAGATTTCCGGTCAAAAATACTGTATTAACCTCTCCATAAGACCATGAAAGGATAATCCATCTCCTACTATCAGGCACAGCAGCATTGATGCTGGGTGTGTGCTTGTGCTCAGGAACTTCTGTAGTCAGCAGGAAGTGAGAAGATCTTCCAGGAAGCAATTCTGCCTTAAGGCCAGCGTGACCTTCCAGCAGTGCTTTTCACTCATGTTCTAACACAGAGAATCCTTGGATCATCAGGTGTCCCATCACCACTTATGTTTTAACATGCCTGTCACATGTCCTGTAGTGACAACCTTGCTGTGGATGGCCTTCTGTGCCCTATGAGAGTTAACCAGCATTTGCATAGACACAGTGGGCTGTGAAGAGAGTACTTAGGACTAGCATCCTAGACTGAAAAATCCTCCAGCAGGATGGTCTTTATTTGCAGCTCATACAGAGCTGAGCACAGTTCTTGGCTCTTTACACTGAGCAATAACTCTTAATAACAGCACTGTCTGCAGGCCAGAAATGCTCTGATTCATCTCAGCTTGCAATTTTTGAGTCTGTATTAATGTCTCTTCATCAGATTTTTTTCTGAATGGATCCTGCATACTTTCATACCAATCGGGTTGTGATTTTTATTCTTTTTCTAATTGTGGTTTCCAACCTCTCCTACCCCTTATAAATGCTTTTTAAATTTCCCATTTCCTGCTTGATGCTGCTAAAATGCCCACTAGCTTTGGAATGCATCCTGGTGGTGCTGCTCAGCATAAATCTTTGCAGAGCACTCTCTGGACTCCAGCAGTCCCCTGAAGACTGTTGACAATTGCAAGAGCTTTGTGATTCACTTCTACCATTCTCATGAATTTCCCTGAAGAATCATTAAGGATCTTGTATGAGTAGAATATTATAACTTTGCAATCACAGTCAGGTAATTTAAATGGAGGGCACAGCTCTTTCCTTTGCCATCAAAAACATGTCTGCTGCCTATTACCTCAGAAAGTCCCCCCCTTCCCTTCAGCCTTTGCTCAGAGAGTCCACATTTCTGATCCATAGCAGATGGAAGAGAATTATTAAACCTACACATAAGTACCAGATCCTGCAGTCCTAGCTCCTTTCTTATTCTGGCAGACTTCCCATTGACTTCAGTGCCAGAGTGATAAACGTAGAAGGACAGCTGGATCTGTAGCAAAGATATTATTGTCAGTTTCCTCTATAATTCTCAGAATATTTTTCACAGACCGATTACTGAGATATAGGGAAGTGTATTTCCCTACCCAATGTCTTGTTTGTATTCACTATGTCTAATGAGATTCCACTGTGTCAAAGTAATGTATTTTAAATTTAACATTCAAATTGTAATTCATAATTGCTACATTGCAAAAGGCGCAGCACCATCCAAAAGACTTGACATTGATCTGGAACAGGTCAGTCCTCTTTCCTGGGGACTATCTGTGGGAGATTCTTTATTATTTTTTCTGGTTTAAGATTTTTTTTTCAATATCTGGGTAAAATGAACTTTGCATGCAGTAAGCAACATTCTGAATACCATGAAGCATATATAGCTCACTTTGGGCACCCATTGGAATGTAGTTTACATTAAAGAATAGTTACAGTGAATGATTCCACATGGACTTGCCTGCTTTGTTTCTAGAGTTTAGTACACAATTCATGTGAGTCACTATTTTAACATTGTATACCTTTCCTGTTTATAAGCTGTAGTGAGAACAATCTGGAAATTATTTCAGAAGGCATTTTCATTTCTGCAAATATTAGTCCCAGACTTTATCTTCTACAACATTCACTCTCCTTACACTGCAGATGGTTTGGGGAATTGCGTTTTCTTTTACATTTCATTCTAATCTCTTAGGGGCAGAATTCTTGTTAAATTTCTGCATTGTAAATAAGGAATGACAACATATCCATAAACAAATGTGCATTTGCTATGTATAAATAAAAAATTCCAATAAAATCAGAAGAGGGGTGATCCCATAGGTTATTTGGGCAGAGCTGCCTTCTCTGTTCATGTGTTTCCTGCATGAGTTTGAAAATCTAAACTTTATCCTCCCTCTCTTTTACTTATTTAATTGAAGTATCTAATTTTTAGGCTCTCTTTGTCATCAGTGGAGAAAAACAGGTATCTCCAATGTGCCTGCCCATTATCTGTATTCAACCCTGAGATGGGATGGGATTTAACACGACTCACTCTTTGATTTGAATGGGTAGACACAGATTTTATAAGCCTGGCCATTATTTTCTCTGTGTCCCATCTTCAGTTTTAAAGTGGAAATGATTTTAAAACTCTCCCAATATTATCTTGGTGCTGACACCTAAAGAAATTATTTAAAATGTATTGGTGAACTGAAACCAATAAAATGTGGGAAGACCGGTCACCAGCTTCTTAACAGAGCTCTGAAGACTGGTAAAACAGAGGATTTCAATACAGATATAGTAATGGCAAGAATTCAGCCCCCACACTTTGAGAGCATGGAAAGATCGAGCAAAATCAAATGTACTGTGACCAGTCTGGGCATAACTGTTGTAGATTGAATGTAAATGAAGTAGCTTTAGTAAGTCTGACTGAGGTCCAAGCATTTCTCCAAGAGGCAAAATAAGAGGATTAGGTCACTGTAACAGTCTCTTGTGTGTATCACCCCAGACCTATTCATAAGTATGTAATTTCATTCTGCTCTAAAGCCAAAGTTCCCCTCATAAGTTTTTGTTTGTTTGTTTGGTGGTTTTTTTGTTGTGTTTTTTTTGGTGTTGTTGTTGTTTGTAAAATCACTGAACTGCTTTCACAATCAGAAGTACGTGGAGTCTTTCCCTGTGCTCATGGTGTTATTCAACGTTATGATTCACCATTTGTGTATAGTTTCATGTGTACTTATGGTTTCCTCCACAGTGTGTGCAGATGCACTCACTGGTCTGCAGTTTTCCAAATTATAGTCCCCTGAAATCCAGAGGAATTTCATTCCCTATAGCATAGAAATGCTTGTGAGATACAGAAATAAGAAGGAATAACAAAAAGGAAGTTGGGTAATATCAGCCTAAATAGGAACAATCAGCTAGCAGGTAAATAGTGAGTATGTAAAAGAAATCTAGAAAAGATAGCTAAGTTGTAATAAAACAGTGAGAGGAAACTAGCTAAAAGATAATCTAAGTTGCAATGCTGGGAATTTTCCTAATTGTGGGCTTTATTACACTGGAAATAATCTCCTGGAGGAGCCAGTGGAAACATTACCAGATAAATTAAATTGGAAAAAAAAAGGACAAAGTTTTGAGTAGAGGGAGAAATCTCCCACTAGAAATTAACAAGTAAGTTTACCTTCTTTCTTCACTGTGCAACTGACGGATATCTGAGCAGTAGGAAAAAATATTGTGAGGGAAAGATACAGGTTTGATTCCCAGGCTTGCTACAGATTTTCTGTGAGAACTTGACTAAATCACTAAAGTTCTCATTTAGAGCTGACTCGGAAACAAATTTTACTACTATGTAGAATGTCAAGGTTCAGGGAGGCAAAAAAAAGAAAAAGTTGTCCTCAACCAGGATGAACTTTGGCATATTACACTGCAATGAAATTCTGTGGGAATAAGAAAGGCAGTGACCTCTCATTCCCTTGCTACTGCTCAGCTCCCTGACTGTTCACGTGGCAACCAGCTGGAGTCAGATCTTTGAGGCATCCTTCCAGCAGGTGCAGTTGTTCTTACAGTGTTTCCTCTATTGCAATCTAGTTAAAGCACAAATAAAAACACATATCCCCAGGATTAGTTGCTCCACCTAGGCTCTGCTTGCTTCTGCAACAGCTCCTCTGACTTTCCAGTATATGTGGCTGGCACAGAAAAAGTTCTTCCCAATTACTGCCTCTGGGAGGGCCACTTCAGTGAAGACTGGTTTGGGCTTTGTTGGCTGCTGAGAGAGGACAGAAAGCCTTTACATTTACAGCTTTGCTCCCTTCTGACTTTGTCCCGCTGGGAAATCTGTAACAGCAGCTGCCAGGATAAGGATAACTGCAGTGTTGGAACCCTCTCCCTAAGTTCCTTTGTGGAAAAACGTGGAGCTGTCATACAGAAAACCCACGCCGTGATCTGGTAATGAAGATCCAACGTTTTCCCCATTACTTGCGCTGTCACAGTTGCTGAGTTTCGCTGCCTTATGGGCAATCTGTGAAATGAATGCTTCTTGCAGCGTGCAGTCACTTGCACAACAAACAGACACTAAACATTTTGCTGCCTCAGGCAACCAGCGTTTGACTGATACTTGTGAACTGGCTCTGACTGCTTCTGCCTCCATTTGCTGTTCCAGGCTCTTCGGGTTCCTTGTACGCTGCTCTGTTGGCTGTCTGAGATGTCTCTCAGCAGACAGTCCAGGATGAAGCAGGTGTGAGGAAGAGGAACAAAAAAACTGATAGTTCTTAGAATTAGATTAACTCTCCAGACTCCTGCTAGACAATGGCATTTTTGAACATACAATTTGCTTTCATTGGTCTGTGCTCATTTGCAGGCAATCCACAATGGGAGCATCACTAACAGCGAATGTGCCTCTGTAACAGAGATTATTTTACAACCTGAAAATGGCACAGATCTCTTCAGCTGTCAATACTAAGTCAGATGACTTCTTTGGCTTAACATAGATATATTGTTATACTGCAAAATTTCTCTAAGATGATCACCTACAACTGGAAATAAGTAAGATGTGAAGAGATCCATAGTTAGCTGTAAAAAAGTAATCTCCTGCTTATTAGCCATAAGATTTTAGTAATAGCTGTGCTCAGAATTCTCATCTGCAAAGAGGTGACATTGCATTATGGGATGTGTTCCAATGACGTAAGAGACAGTCTTGGTGTCCATCTAAGTAGGCAGGATGAAGAATGGAAGAAGTGTTTACTAATGCAAAGGTGAGTCACAACACAGTGAGTGACAACATACTTGACGTGGGAAACAGTTAAGTCGTATCTCAGTGCTTTTACTCCAAGTCCTTCTTCTGCTCCAGTCTCATTCTAGTGTTTCATTCAGCTGTGTTCAAGCAGGATTTATACATGCATAAGATATTAAATTTCCAGCAACAAAGGTGACCTGCAAGAAGATTTTTGATAACCTGCTCTAGTGGGCTATGTGTGTAAATTAACCCCAAAATTAAATCTGTAAGTTACTACCTAAAGTTTTCACCTTCCAATTTTTCTGATACTTGGCAAAGAAGCCTTTAGTAATGTCTACTAATTTTTTGACTGCAGATAATGCTGATAAAAAGAAGCAAATATTAGGAGGTTACTGAACATACACATTAAAAAAATTTATCTTCTGCCCCAAAATCTCATATATGAGCCTGTTTTTTATTGAGGGATCATAGCAAGTCTTCTTTTAGCAGTGCCAGCAGATGCTTGATTCCTTAAGTGTCAAATGTGTCTTCAACCACTGCTACAGTCAAGATCTCTGTATACCAAAGCACTCCTGTCTTCAGCATGTGCAGAAACAGACTGCAGCAGCAAACGTCAAGGAACGCCAACACGTGCCTTGAATGTGTCCCCTGCACCTCCAGGGCTATTACTGCAATGAACTAAAGCAGAACTTGGTGCACTGTCATAAGGTAATGAAGGTCACTTCCATGTAGTAAGAAAGATTGCTTTTGCCCTGAAGTCAGTATATCTCACCAGCATGCTTGGCAAATGAGGTGTACAGGGTTAAAAAGAATCCTCCTTTCAGACCACTGAATAGCAACAGTGTCAATGTGCCATGCCAAACATACCACTGCCAGAGTTTCTGTAGGGGATGTACTACCCAGTGAAATTGGGCTGGCAAAGCTGTGTATTTTGACACTAGTAACCCATCTCCCTGTTTAAAATTTCCTAGTGTCCTGGGTGTAATTAAAAAATTAACTTTGACTGCAAGCAAACTGAAGAGAAATACAACCTAAATTCTTCATCTTCTTCTGAACTGCAAGCACAGATAATTTGTAATTCACTATTAAACATATATGTAAGGCTCTGCAGAATGGAAGACAAAGTAGAGTTCACTCTAGATACTGCATTCAAAATACCTAAAGCATGAAGTAAAACACGATCAGTTTATTTTCATTTTCCTTTGGATTTATGCAAATTAGCTTGAATAATTTCCAAATCTCATTTCTTACCAATAGGTGGCACCAACATTTTCCACTTGCTTCATGACACATTGCCAGTAGTGAGATTTAAAGTCTACCCCGCTGGTAAATTATCTACTAAATCATGATGAGTTCTGTACTGTTCCTTTCCCTGCAGATTATGGCTGATCACTATTCAGTGGCACCTGTTTTGTTCTCCAAACATTTCACAAACTCTGAGTGGGACATTTTGCTAGATACATTACCAATCATTCAGGCTGCTGGTCTCTTTCATGTTGTGGGAGTAATTTCAAAAATGTTTTTTTGGAGTCTGGCTTTATGGTGGTTTGTTTTGGTTTGGGGATTGTTTGGGTTTTTTTTATGTTTGATGGCTTTCTTCAGATTTTTGCACAAAGATGTTAGTATCAACTTTTTCTAAAAACAATCTTGCCTTTCCCCCTTTGCAGGTAATAAAAATATTGAAAAGTAGACTTTTAAAAAAGCCAAGGTTTTTTTTGTTTTTTTGGGTTTTTTTCCCCTGTTTCATGGTTGTATGATTGCAGCCTTTACAGCCAAGATTCTACTTAAAGTAATTTAATAGCTATACCCTGAAATAATTCAGTCATGTGAATTTTATAGTTGTTTTGGAGAATATGGTACTAAAACAATGCAGTCACCTGAACCAAAAGCAAGAACAGCTTTATCAAACTCAGTTAATTGATTGAGAGAATATTCATGCCCTGTTTTAGTGGGAGAATCCTTGTTCCCAATGGACAGATCCACTGGAAGTAACACGTAACTCTTCATGAGAGTCCAATGGTTTTCTTTGCAAATCATAATTTTCCTGTTCCACATCAATCATCAATGGACAAAAGACTTTAGTTTTCCAACTGAGATTCCAAGACAAGATTGTTTCCTTATTCTTTCCTTTTGTCATCATTACAAGAATGTGGTTTCAGAGTTGTAATAGTCATTTTGTGACTCATATTCCCAAATTTTGTAACTGTTTTATTTTTAGGGATGTGAGGTTTGATTCAGAGATCCTTTCTTATTCACCTGAATTCATGGCTCTTCTGGTCAGGAAACAAGAATGCTATTTCACCTAAATTTAAAGTCTAAAGCCTGCCTACCTACCAGCCTATTTGCACAAATCATTTCAGTGTTTATTAAGTATGCTGTTCTGAGACATTGTGAAAACAGAGCCCATCCTATGGATAACTGCCAAGATTGATGGAAGTTCAGGCATCCAGCTGCCATTTACATAGAAGTTGGTCTCCTTCTAACATAATTTATGCCACTGACTTGCCACCTTTATGTCTTTCTTATTCATAAATCAAACCAAACCTCTTCACTGATTCTGCATCACCTTGTTGCGATCTGAATATTCACCTCCCCAAGCCTCGTATTCTCAGACTTGTCAGGTTCTTAGGATAATTTCTCCAACCGAATGCCACATCTGCATATGCAACACGAGCCATGAGCTGAAGAAATACCTAAGACAAAAATAACCATCAGTATTCTTTACATCTCTGGTAACCTTGTCATCGACTTCTGTTCTTGCCATACAGGTATGTCTAAATTCTATTGGCAACATCTGGAAATGCCCTTTGACTTGAATTTAAATGCTTGAATTACTCCAGTGACTTCAGTGTTGTGAATGTGCCCTGAAATGGGAGACATTACCTTATCCAGACTTTTCAGGAAAGTCGATGTATTTAAAACAGTCATTATCCCACTCCTTAAATGTTTTAACATTTTGCTGGCCTTTATGCAGCCTTAATTAATGTTTCCTTTTTTTATGCTGAACAGTCTGGAGTTTTCCATTTCTCTACAACTGAATTATTCCAAAACACACCTATGGCTGAAACTTGTTTAATTTGGGATTCTAGGTATCCACCCTGTATTGCAAAAGTAGACTGTGTGATGCAATATTGTTTTCAGCTGCAGACTTTGTAAAACAAGTATTGAGTAATCAGAATGTATCTTTATCCTTATGTGTGCTTAGCAATCCTACAGGTCTGGATGACAAAAAGTATTTGCCCTTGGACAGCAATTTAACAAGACATCAAACAGTCAGGATGAAAAATAAAAACTTTGCTTATATTTCACAATGAGTAGGGAATGAATAAAGAACCTCACAGTCACATTGTTTTATATTAGGGCAGGATTTTAAACTTTTCACTTTTAGACCTGGGCAGATGCTCTGGGGAGGTCTGGAAGCAGGAACAAGAAACTTTTGTATCCTATGGAGTAGCTGTCAGAACAGCTGTACAGACGCAAGATATTTCTTGACCTTGCTGTCAGCACTAAATAGATGTTCAATAATGATTGAAGGAAAAGGAAAGAAAAAGGAAAAAAGGAAAAAGAAAAAAGGAGAAAAGAAAGAAAAGCGGAAAGTGAAGGGAAAGAAAATGGAAGGGGAAGAAAAAAGAAAGAAAAGAAAATGCTACTTAATATGTTTCCAAATACTCCTCAAATGAATCATAAAAAACAATGGGATGAATATGACGCAGAGTCCAAAGGGGATGCCATATTAAGGCTTGTCCAAGTAGTGATACTTTCCAAAGAAGATCATGAGGAAAGTTCTTGTTAACATCTCTGAAGTCCCACACTGTGTCCCAGAGTCCAGCAAGAAGAGATAATGCAGTTGATATATACTCCATACAGAAATTAGATCAGAGGAGAAGATATCTGTAGTCATGACACAGCTGGTGCAGAGGTGATAGTGTTTAGGGAGTTTACATACTCAGGAGCAAAAGAGTGAGAAGGTACTCACTTGAAGAGGGCTTGTGTGTCCTTTAGTAGCACAACCTGTCTTCTTCTGCTGTTGGGAAGCCAAAACTGTTAGTCAAATGAGCTATGACTGTATTTAACTGATTTCACTAGTCTGAGGAGGCATCTGAAGTCAGAATTGTTGCTGACCTTGTTGTCCACTGCCTTGCACTGAGCTTCTATTCAGACTGCAGGCAAGTCCCACTCCCTCACAGCCACTCTGGGAAGGGCTCTGGTTTGTCTGCCTGTTAATTTTGTGGGAACAAAATGGGCACATGAGGTCTTCTGGGTCAGGTACAGAGTACTCCTTACAGCTTAAAGTGTTCTGGAACAGACACACTGCACAGCAGGTAAACACAGGTTTCCAAATGCACTTTTTCCTTGAATTCCTCTTGAATACTGCTAAAGGCAAGGAATGGCAAGGCCTGGCAGCTCCCATCTCAAGCTCACAGTTAGAGTCATGTGTGCCTTCCAGGATAAACGCAATCATTGGACTTGGGCTTCCCAGCTCGCCCTGACTCACACTCCCCTGTGCTCAGAAGAGAGGATGGTTTTAGAAGAATTATGCCCACAGAGATACAGTTTAGCACTTGATAGAAAGGATTGCTGAAATTAAGTTCATACCCAATTTTGGAAGACAAATGCATCTAAAAATCTGCTGCCTACAGCTAAATAGAGCATGGTTCATGCAATCCATCTCCTCTGACTTTCACTATCTACACTCTAGGTGACTACACTAGAACTACTGACTTTAAGCTCAAGAGAGGGAAATAGGTGCTTTTAAAGAGTGAGTCATCTGACCTATTTTAGATATCTCTGCTAGGAAGAGACAAATGAAGGTCTAAAGTGCCTATTTTTTTCTACTGATTCTTAAAGAAATTCAGAAAACTAGATAAGAAAGTATTTATGTAGGTGAATCTGACTTCATGTATCCTGGAGCACCCACTGCTAAGTTGCAATTCACATTATCCAATTTAGGCAGTGACTGACATTTATAGCTTAACTAATAATCTATGTCGAGGTGGTACAGCTGGTTGGGAAGGAACAAACAAGCAATTAAAGGAGTATATTTGCTTCCCTTGAATTCAGGGGAATTGATTTGATGACTTTGTCAGAGATGCAGAAGTCTCTGCTAACCTAAGTCTCACAGCAGACAGAAATGTCTGCATGACAGCAGGCAGGAAAAAAATTGTATTTAAGAAAGTTAGTTTCTGGGTCGGCAGGGAAGAAATGACAGCTTTCCTTTTGACCAATACTACATTTATTAAATTAGGAATCTAGTACTTAGATTTGGTTGCTGACTTACTAGTCCTTCTCAAGTGAATGCCTAAGTTTTCAGTCGTTCAGTGGAGTGAGACCGGCTTGCTGCACACATACGTAACTTAGGAAACTGCTCTCTCCAATGACTGTATCAAACTTCAAGGTGAGCTTCCTAAGTCAGATGGCAATCCCCTAGGGAGGGAGGAAGGTGCTGGAGTTCCTGGGGCTGTCTGCAGGGCAAGCCTCATCATCACATCAACTATTCCAGCAACTGACATGGTTAACTCACTCCCTGCCTGATCTGGATGGCAGTGGCACTCCTGCAGGAGAGATTAGTGCATATCTCCCCTTGCTTCTGGGCAAGTACAGGGGATTCATTTAACACCTCTGAATTTTTCAGACTAAGAAGATAGTTACTTCAGGAATGAAAAATCCTGAAGCAGTAGAAATCAGAAGACTGGATCTTTCTTTGGATCTTCCAGCTGTTTTACATGGCTCACATCTCACCAGATACCAGAAATTTCATTAAAATGCTTCAGTAAAAGTTGCAACCTGAGCTGCTCTTTCCAAGGGTCTGTTATATCAAATTGCATAATGATCTCTCAGCTGTACATATATTAGTCTCTCGTTTTATAGGTTTTTCTAAGCCTTTCATTTTATTTTTAAATGATATTATTGCATTAGCTCACATGGCCTGCAATTTCTGTTTTCAAAAAATCTGGAAAATAACAAATGCAACTGCTTTAGTTTATAGTAATGTTGCATTACTATGAGAGGATCTTCTTGTAACATCAGATCTGTCTTATCCCATATTTGTGAAACTATTTTGGACTATTTGACATTGCTTTCTCTTGTCCATCTTTGTTTTCAGCAATATAGTGTGAAATTAAATGTATTCATACCTTAAGTTCTTAAAAATGAAAGTCATCTTTGTATAGAATCTAAAGTAATGATATCTTGGGTGGCTGCCCAAGTATTTCATCCATGGAAAAGTTTTAATATTGATGCAGCATTGTTGCTAAAGATAGCAAGTCAGTTGCAGTCACAGTCATCACATATATTTTAAAGATGGTCTGGCACAAAGTTTGGCATATCCTAGATTTCTCTAACAAATGTCTCATTGGGTGTCAAGTTGCTGTTATACTACTTTAGGACATGTAAGAAAGTAAGGAGACGGAAACTTGTGAAATCTATCCTCCAATTTCTTCCACTGGAAAAATATTAAACACCCTACCCGGTCACATTTACCAAAATCTTTCCTCTTTTATTTATATGCTGGTCTTAATAATGTGTTTCATCTACATGCTTGTTTTAGTTATTTGCTAAGAATAGCCTTTGATAATCTCTTTTCTCTTCTAGGCTGCTTGTGACTGAGTCAAACTCTATTGAGCATTCACTGTTCAAAATCTTAGCATAAAAAATTGTTCAATTAATTGCAGTCCCTATGTTAAACTGCTATCAAACTGCTTCCAGTTCCTTCTGCACTGAGCAGTGCACATTTCTTATTGTATTTTCAACAAGGCAGTCAGTCAGGATATGAGAAGGTCTTGAAGTGAAATCTCCGTTGGTTCCCTTGAGAATTTCCTTAAACAATAATTATATCCATTCCAGGTTAAAATGTGTGTTCAATTTCTAATTTTTACTGCATGGCTTTTTCTCCCTGATGTTGGCTGTCATTATATCATCTGACACTTGTCTATGAGGTGGATTTTAGGACACTGACATTTGTTTATCTCCTGCATATTGGCAGCTCATAACAAAGCATTGTCTTCAGCTGGACGTGGTATGGGAAGCAAGGATACATGGAACTGAGATTGTTTCCACCTCCCTTCACCGCTCTCTGAGGGAGTTCATTTGCAGCTGGTAACCCATGCAATCAGGGCAGGGCTGGATCCTGTTTCTTCCAGGTTCTCTCTCTTAAGAAAATGCTACCAGTAACTTCTAAACATGAAGGTGGAAGTCCAGACTCATAGATGCTTTTACACAGGCACTTTCTGTCTTGTGCCTGTAGCGGCCCATGAAGAGCCATCTGTGTTCAGGCACACCTTGGTGGTTTGCAGAGCTTTGTGTACAAAATGCCACCTGCTCTGTTTCCATAACTCCAAATTGTATGATCTATGAGTCATGCCAGCCAGCCTGCACCAGATTAAAAGGTTTTAAAGCCAGCACTATTGATCTACCACTATGTTCCTGATAAATGTGAAAGATTTATTAAAAAAAAAAAAAAAGCCATGTAGCAAATGTAAAAATAAAAGCTCATGGTCCTGCTGGCTTTAAACATCCCAATAAGGCACCTCCCATGGAAAGCAGTGGAGGTAAAGTTTCCATTCCACTCATTCTTGTGCAATTCATCTGTTTGGATGAGGGATTTCATTTTTCGTGAACCATTTTAATTGCTTATAGTAGCAATGTAATTGCTTTTAGAGGAAAAATGAAAGGAAAAAACCAAGAAAGTTCTTTTGAAAACTTTGATGTGTTTGAATTGCATGGGCTAATCCAAGGTTAATTAATTAGAGGAAAAACAGCAGAAAGACTTACTGAGAATTAAATAATATCCAAGTAAGTGTTAGCATTAGGGATAAACTAAATAGATAGGATGACTAAGATATAAAATTGGATTTATAATTGACTTGGATAGAGGAATTTCATTCTTGAGAAATATAGAGTTTTTACAGAAAACAACAATTGTTATTATCACCATTACACTTTGGGGAAGCTACAGACTCATAAACTAAGACTAAATAAATTATATGCCAAAGAGCAAAGAGAGCTGCTAACAGAGCTAGGTCTCTTGGTTCCCACTCTGTTTTTTCCTTTGGACTTTATTGAATGAAGTATAAATCACGTGCATAAATTTTAAGGAATCTTTTTCTTGTTGTCTTTATCAGATATTGCACTTTCTATCATTTGCATAAATGGAAAAGATGAAGCCTTTCTTTACTGGGGTTTTTTTGTTGTTGTTTTTGTTTGTTTGTTTGTGGGGTTTTTTGGGGTTTTTTGTTTGTTTTTTGTTTTGTTTGGGGTTTTGTTTGCCACAAAGCTTTAGGAAATAAATTTAGAGGAAATGAATTTACTCCACTGGAAAGAGACCTGGTGGAGTACTAATATCTGTGAGTTCATGCTTGTAGAATATTTTCATTAATAATTAATAATTATTAATTTTCATTAATAATTTCATTTAGGAAATTAATTTACTCCACTGGTAAGGGATCTGGTGGAGTACTAATATCTGTGAGCTCATGCTTCTAGACTATTTTAAAATTAATTCTAAAATATTTTGAAAGTTCTAAGTTTCAAAAAAGCAATGATACAATAAAAAGGGAATTTTGAGTGGGCTCTATGTTAAGAAGAAATGCAGAGCATTTATGTGCACATAGATAGTCTTGGTGCCCTGAGCAATGGGGTTATGCTACATTAAAATGACACCTGTCCCAGGGATTGCCTTGCTCATTATAAATTTGATCCTCAGACTGTCAGGTTGGTTTTGGTTTGGGTCTTCTTTTTGTGACTCTGTACTCTCTGATTGTAGTCTGAGCCTCAGCTGTCCCAGAGATGCCCGTCACAAATCTCACATGTGTCTAAGAGCTGCCATTCCCTCTCCTCAGCTGTTTGCCCCACCTAATAGCTCCTCTTTGCATCCTACTTGCTCCTTTTGTCTATTTATATACACACTAATTCATGTAATTCTAGAATATACTTGTAATGCTCTAGCACAGAAGACATGCATCCTAATTCTGAATCTCCTATAGATATACCTTCCCTTTTCCTTAGCACTAACAGAATCTAGATTAATTTTCTTTCATGCTGCAAAGGAAGAGATATTTTTTGAAGTCTCTATGGAGCTGGTTTTTTTTCTCCATGGATGCTTTTGTGATGTACCTATCTCAGCATGGTACAAATTTTAGTAAGGTTCTTTTCCCCCACCCCCTTCCCTCCCAATGTTGTGCAAGGATTGGGAGCCAGGGACAGGCATATTTTATAAATTAAAAAGAAATCAGTCAGTACATTGAAGCAATTAGTGTAAATGAGTTCAACAGACAAACAGGCAGACAGGGTTCTCTGTGCTTTTTGTCTTTTCCTGTCCCCAAAGCTTTAAGTATAGTACAAGAGCTAAATGAACAGAGTGAAAAATGACCACATATAGTGGGCCAGGCTCCAACCTCACTGACAGAGTTGTAAATCCAGAATAAGAACATAAAACCTGCCATCCTGGGTGAGTATGAAAGTCCTTTTAGTTCTTTTAGTTCAGTCCTGGAGATCAGTGGGCAAAAGCAGAGGCTCAGGACATGGATAAGGCAGATAAAGTATGTTTCTCCTGTTGTAGCCTGTGAAATGGAGCCTAATTTAGTGGAGGCAGAGACTGTAGTCAATGGTTGAGTTTAATAGACACAAACAGATCTCTCCTCTGTGATCTAATCCCTTCTTAAATCTGCGGATGTTGGAAGCCCCACAACATCCCAGTGCAGTAAACTCCATAACTTTACTATATTTTAAGTGAAAAATCTTTTCCTTTCAACCAACTGCCTGGTCATTTCACTGAATGCTCCTTGTATTGTGAAGAACTGGGACTGCACTTTTTTCATCTGATATTTTTGTGCCATTTGTAATTTTATGGTAATTTCACTGATGCCACTGGGGGCCATTTCAACTGATGCTGCTGTAAGGCAAGGTCAGAGACTTGTTTTTAAGGAATCTGATTAATTCAAAAGTCCAGCTGCTACCTTGGTGAGGATGGTCTCCCTAACCATCTCTGTTTACAAGAGGAAAGCCCTTTGGAGTTCAGAACGTTCATGGAGAAGGAAGGGAGGTGAGGGGGATATAACCTGGGAGTTGCCCTGGAAACACTGCATTTCAAACACGGCACCCTTCAAGACATCCAGAGGGCCCAAAGCAGGAGCTTGTTTTGCAGGTAGAGCCAGAACCAGAGGTGCATACACGTGTGCAGGATTTGCAGCAACCCTTAAACACTTGGAAGGTCTTTGCTTTCTACAAGCTGGGAGCAAAGTTATGCCTGACTCCTGGACTTCGTGACAACACTGCTTTGTTGTCTCTGCATTCATCTTTGCAGTCAGGAAACAAGACTATCCACACCATTCCTGCTGTGTGCTCTAGGTCCCTTCCATGTGTGGTGTGACTAAACCTGCATTTAGGATGGCTCAGACTGAGGAAACCTGTTTTTCCAATGTGTAGTCAGAAGACCATGTTAGTGTGATCAGCATCACCATACTCATGCTAGACCCCTGTAGCTCTCTCTTCATGTCTGCAGCTCTTCACATGTCTTCAAACAGACTGCACACAGCACACAGAGCCAACACTGCCCAGAGCTCTGAGCCCCAGAAAACAAGCTTGTTTAAGGAAGAGAACTGTATGTTTCTGGTCATATAATCAGAGTGCACATGCACATTGGCTTTGATGTGACACCTGTGTAATGACTACCTGGCTGTTCTAGGTATTTTTAAAGCTTACATTAGGATTGAGATTTAAATATATATATATATATATGTATAAAAAGAAACATATTCAATCTTCGAGGCTGAGGTTGTCAACTTCCAGTTGCTGTCAAGGGAAACAGGAGCAGCTTCCATTCTCCAACATTCAAAGCCTGGGACAGAACATCACTCTCATGTCATTTATTGAAGACTGTCCAGAATTCCAGAAAGGACCACCAATAGTAATATCCAGATGTTTTTATCCTGTTGAGTATGACCTCCCATCAGCAGTTAAGGGAATTTTCCCTGCAGAAAGACAACTGGATTCACTTCTTGATGTTCACCAACTGGTGCAGTATTGCCAGTTGTGAAAACTTTCTGCCAGTAGCATTCAAGTGAATACATCCAATAGCTGGACTTTGTTCTTTGTGCTCCAACACTACTTATCAAGAATGTCAGTCAGACTTCACGAGGCTAATTTGAAGTAGGCAGATCATCTTATCTCCTGTGATGTTCCTTGGGTTGCCCAGTCTTTGCTTTAGAAATCTCCCACTCTCTTAGCTCCTACCCTGGTGCGAATAGCTAACTATTCTATATAGCCATGAAAAGCTTTGGGAGAAATTAGTCTTCTGGGATATGTGCTGCACAATTTTACTCCAGAAATATCAGTTCCCCTCTAACAACAGGTGATGGTAAGCAAGATATGGGTCAATAGGTATTCCCAAAACCAAAAATAGAGGCACCTACAGTGGAGCATATTTTGACAGGATGTAGCTGGAGAAGGTTAAGGCAGTAAATGTATACACAAGAATACATACATATCTTCAACTTCATACTATTCTCTTCCTGCTTAGCAAATCTTTGGTTATGAATATGACATTTCTGTGTGACAACCTTCAGTTCACAGTACTTGCAACACATTTACAGGGATTAGAATATGCTGTATATATGTTAGGCAAACATAATTATCCCAGTAGCCTGTTGGATCCCTACTCAGAGAGAGAAAATGGACCAGCACAGTTAGGAGCAACAAGGTCATCTCGTGCTTTCTCCATAGAACAGATGCAAAATAGTTTAATTGATTTTTGCTTGTGACCAGCTGAAACCAGTATTTAACCACAGAAACTGCCTCAATGATGTACTGAGGTGGACTCATTGGTGTTAGGAGTATGGCTGTGGAGCAAAAGGAATCCACTGTGATATCCTGAGAAGATGGTAGTCTCTTGCTTGTGTAAGTGCTTCAGAGGCAGCTGAATTACTTGTGCAGAATTAACTCCTCAAACAGGGCTGTGAATGCATCCTTCTGCATGCTGGAGAGTCCTGTGTAGGTTACAAAAGCAAAACAGCAGAGTAATCCTTGTGAAGACTGTTCAGAACCATCATAATGCCCTGGGTATTTTTCAGCCATTCAGATTTACTTGTCAGATATTGAAGTTTGCTCCCAGTGCCAACCAGGACAGAGTAAATTTTGAGAGGACCCACATGGTTTAGACTACCTCAATGCTGCTGGTGCTTTCCATCTGTCTTCACTAGAGAAAGTCAGTGGGAGAGATCAGCAGTGTGACATACTGACTTGTACTAGTTATACATGCTTCCATGTATAACTAATTGCCAATACCAAAGCAGTATTGGTAACTGCAGGATTAGTTATTTCTTTTTTTTTAACCACAGAATCACCAGGGTTGGAAGGGACCTCTGGGGATAATTTAGTCCACCCGCCTCCCCACCAAGACAGGGTAACCTAAAGCAGGTTACACGAGAACACATCCAGGTGGGTTTTGAATGTCTTCAGAGAGGGAGATTCTGTGATTAATTACCCTGGGAAGCCTATTCCAGTGTTCTGCCACCCTCAACATAAAGAAGTTCTTCCTCATGTTAGGCTGGAGCTTCTTGGACTTCAGTTTATGGGCACTGCTCCTTGCCCTGTTGCCAGGATCATGGAAAAAAGTGATGGTGATGAGCTCCAGAATTATCTGCTCTAGGGATGGAGGTGAGGCTGACTGGCTGGTAGTTTCACAGGTCTTCCCTCTTGCATATCTATTATCTTTTTTCATAACATCTGATTTTTCTAACTGTATTTCGGATAATCTCTTCCTATGTTCTGAAATCCCTCTTGTGAATGCATGTTTATGCTGTTCCCATTTTGAAGATAACATGATATAAGCTCTCAGTAACTATCACAAACACAGTTCAGGAAGAGCAGACAACAATTTCTTCCTCCACCCTGTCTAATTACACTTAAGTATTCCATTAAGTAACCCTTCATCACTCATTTTTCACCTGGAAGAAAGCAGAGGCAATATCACAGAGATACTCATAGTCCATCTAATTCTTGAACTTTGCTTCTGTCTGGGAATCTACTTTGTATATACTTAAAACTGTGTAATTCTTAAACCATTCAGGGAATATAATTCTGGTATATGGGAAAGAATGATAAAAAAAAAAACCTGATGAGAAATATTTACACATATGAAAATTAATTTAGAGTTATTTAATCAATGTGTTCTGATCCAAAGGGAATGGGTCTATTTTAATGGAAAGGGTTAGGATCTAGGGCATATTTTCTGTCTTCCTAGTAGAGAAATCATTGAGACTTCTGTGAGAAAAAAGGGAGGAGAACTGCACTTGTGTGTGTATTTGAGAGACTGTTTTGTCTTTGATTCCTCCTTAACTCCATTAATCCAGTCTCTTTCCCTTTATCTGTCATGATATTGTGTCTTTGAAAAGTTCAGTGCCTGAAAGCAGGCAGGTCAATAGCCCTTTGGTTGGGTGCTTAATACATACAAATTGAATAAACACCCCAGGAAATTCTAATTCCCAGTGAAAAAGTTTCAAAAAGCCCTGGCTGTTTCTTGCGCCCAAGATAACACAGAGTGACACATCTTCATCAGAGACAGTGACTCATAGCTAGGGGTTGAATTGTTGTGGGGGATTATTTCATCTGTTGGCTGTATCAAGTTAAGAAAGATGGAGGTGCAACCCTGAATGTCTTATTAACTGCCAAAATAATTACATCATGGACAAAAAGGGGAGATGAAAAGTACTTACATCAATTTATACTCTTAGTTTATGTGTTCTGGAAAAGCCTGTATCTTGTATCAAAGGCCTCAGGCAAGTTTCATGCTTTACAGTTTGACAGCTTCTGCCCTTCCAGTGTAAAATATTTATTTAGATAAAATGTACTGATGTTGCTGTTATTTTCTCATTGTCTCGTTCAGCTTTTTTTTTTTTTTTTCCTTAAATCCTTCCACAGGATATTTAATCCCATGCATATTTTGTTCACTTTTAGAATTTTACAAGGAAAGATGGCACTCTTAAATGCTGTATTGTCCATGAATTCACCTTTCTTCAAGGAATCAGTTGTTTCTGGAATCAGGCTGCTGGCGTGACTATGGGAAACACAGACATTTATGGAATCAGAATTTAACTAACTGGAAATGTTAAAAAAAAAAAGGAAGAAATCAGAAGTAGAGAGTGTAATGATGGCTGTCCTCAGTAAAGAAGGTGGAAAAAATATGTGAGCTTGCACTGAATCTTAAGATCAGCAATTTCTCTGCCGTGGTCATCTAGACTGCATTTTTTGTTCTTAACTAAAGAAAAATGGTATTCTCAGATACATAGTATAAGTGAGAAAAACCTACCACTGTGGGAGGTAGTGAGAGTCCCAGTTCCTGGCAATCTCAAAATCAGGAGGAGACAGGATGCTGGGATCACCTCCTCACAGCATCCTGTCTCTGTGAGAGGTGCAGTGCCCAAGTTCAGATGTGGAGCAGAGGCTGGATGCTAGTTGGCCTCAGAGTTGCTCCTCACTGACCTCTGTGCACTGACTCTGCTGTGCATCCCTTGAAATCCTCCCCCAGGCTGTCTTGGTACCAGTCAATACCACCTAGTAGGTAGGAAACCCATAAGCAGACACAATTTTCTTAGAGCATTTGGGTCCATTCAAAAGTATTTTTTTCTCTTCCTGACAAATAGTCAAAGCAGAAGCAATTATCTATGAGTGGCTAAATTCATCCATAACAGCCCTCCCAAAAATCGGCAGGGTTTGCTTTGCCATCCACCACTTTTCCTCTTGTAGGGGCAGTGGTTAGGGTATTACTCAGAAGAATTGGAGGGTAAAATATTTTAAGAAAGAGGTAGGAAGGAGTCTCCTCCTGGGAGATAGTGGTGTGGGAATTTCTGTTGGCAGGAGCGTGAGGCCTCTGTGAGGCAGAAGAGGGGATGAAACAAAAAGCTTGCAAGTCAGCAGATGGGGAAAGCTCAAACTCAAAGGAAGCTGCTTGACTATTTTCAAAAACAGACAGTTGGAATTGTGGAAGAGAACAGGCAGGTTTGATATTTTGAGAGAAGGGCTGGAGACCCATTGTCTGCCACCCTGATTTCCTTGTGAACATCAGGAATGACTGCGTCTGGCTCATGATGTCTGAAATTATTTTCTAAGAAAGTCTGATTGCCCTTCACAACACTTATTTTGAGAATCAGATGCTGTTGTAGCAAAGTATCAGCCATTCCTTTGGCTCCTATATAAAGAGAATGAAAAAAATTGGGTTGAAGATTTAACCCTTTGTTCTTCAGGAGTCCTCTCTTCTTTGATCTCCACATTTTTTTACGGCTTTCCTGTTGTTTCTTCTCTTTCACCTAGAAAAATTCATCACACATCTTAAATGTAGGAAATTCTCTGCACATGCTGCTTTAAAGTCTTCTGCTAAATGGAGTTACATGTTTTGAAGCAGTGATTGACAGGTGACACTGCTTTGCCAGGTGTGGATCTGCAGTGGGAAGACAAGTCGTCAACTGACAGACACGGAAAAAAGGAAGACAACCAAAATATCCAGATTACTGCAAAGGACAAATCAGATATCCCCAGGCCTTTATTTGTGTTGAAGCAGCAAGTTTTAGCTCTGAGGGAATTAGTGATTCTTACCCTGAATGTTTTATATTTGAATCTTCTCTATGTGGTGGTCAAAATCTTGAAATTTTACCATCTAAAGTCACTCATGTTCAGTGGTGTTATTTTGCATACATCTCTGGGTGCAGATAGATAGATAGATAGATATAGATAGACAGAAAGATAGATAGATAGATAGATAGATAGATAGATAGATGTGTGTGTGTGTGTGTTTGTGTATATACACATATATACGTGCTTATGTCTTTTGTGAATAACTACTGTACTGTCCAATCTTCTAAAGAAAAAGTATTGCTGTAACTACTATACTAAAAATTTTAGCATACTGACACCGACCAAGTGTTTGACACTGAAGTGTTAATATCAGAATATTTCTTTGCTGTTGTAATTTGATGTCTCTCTTGCTCCTGTCACAGCCAGCCAGTACTGGTATCTGACAGCTGGGGAAAAAACAAGTAACGTTCTGCATGTGTGTTTGGTCCCCCCAGGACTATAAGTATAGTTTTACACATGAGAAAAGATACAGCAGGAGGGGCCAAGTCTGATAATCATTTCCTAGTAGAGAGGTCAGAGGGCTGGAGACAATGAAAGCAGGGAAAGGGGATTATTATGGTTGGGTCTGAGGAGAAGAATCAGAATGGCAGATAGAAGTCAAATTAATTTTAGGATGAACTTTCCAAAAAAAACTATCTGCATAGTAAGGTCCATGAAAATATGAGCTGTGTTTTGTGGGTTATTGTCTGGCCAAGGCCTTTTGAAATGTAACTGAACAGAGAGCTCGAGTAAGTCCTCTGCAAAACAATCATTTGGCACTAGAAAAGAGTAAATTACTTAAGATCTTTGTCTAATTTCTGTGGTTTCATGATTGAAAGAGTCTTCTGCCTGCTAGGCTTGCATTCATAGTTGTAAAATCATGTGTCATAAAATTAATCTGAGACCTGAGTCAAATTAGGAGTGTGTGCAAGTAATGGCAGTAATGCAGCAGCAAGTGGCCCTAAAACGTGAAAAGGAAGTTTTAAGACAGAAAAGTGAAGCACGGTTTTGTAAGAACCTATTGGCAAGTTCTTTCTCCCCGCACTGCAGTCAATGCAATCAGTACTCCGCACCTTATGTCCTTTAAATCCTTTATCCTAAATTCATGTTCTTACCAACATCCAGACACAGATGAAACTTGGCTCCCTTGAGGAGATTCATTGACCTGATTGGAGCTACTCCTGTGTAATGGCATACCCTTTCTGTCGTAAAGCTGGGAGACCTTGCACAGACATTAATGATGCTGCCACAAATCACAGAGATGTGCCCAGTGAGTCACTGGCACAGCAAACCATAGAACTCAGATCTAGTAAATCAGCTTTTTCCCTTCAGGAAGAAAATACTTCAGGTGTTTTTGCACAATGTTTAAAAACTTCCTTTTATTTTCACTGAAATTACAAAAAATAAAGAAATCTTAAACATCCACCTCAAAACCTTGCTTTGCAAACACTTGTTTAAATCAGCTCTACTGATGTAAGCAGTATAGGGTATATATTTAAGAAATTGATGTATATTAAAACATGAGATCTAATAGAAACAATTTTATGCCAATAACCTACAAGCATACAAAATGTATACTAGGAAAGGCACAAGATTACAAAAATTGAAACATTGCACAGTCAATCTTTGAGAAATATTTGCCAGAAATATAGAAACCTTGATCTGTCTTCGGTTTGTATAGGATTAAGATTATTTGAGACTATAATTTCCACTGATTTTAGCTTGTGGCCTCAATACACTGCTACCCCAAGAGCTCAAGTGACTTGAGCTATCACACCACCAGAAGCAAGTCTAAAACTCAAATCTAATATTCCCTTAGAGTATCTTGTTTTCAGCCCAGTAGGACAGCAAACCCTCCTCTGCATGATCTCCTCTCCACTTGCCCTCTTGCAGCAGAGGCCTGTTCACACCACTAAAGCTTTAGGTTTTAACAGGTTTTCCTCAGTGGCCTGGGCACAATACAAACAATTTCACCTGAAGGCAGAGCTATGCCTGATAATGCAGAAAGGTTGATTTAGCCATGCCTTCGTGCTTTCATACAGTCTGTGTGCCTGCCAGACACGTGCATGTCCTTGCTGGGGGACAGGGTGGTTTTGCAATTAGGGCTGTGAAATACTGTTGATGAACAATTCCCATTGACAGAACGACAGCTATTCAATAAAACAAAGACAAAATGAGATTTTTCTCACACTTTGCAAGTATGAGGCTTACCTTTTGGAAGCTGGAAACAATAAAAGATGTTGTCACAGTCACCCACTGCCCTGGGCAGCAGCAAGTCAGAAATGAGAGCACTCATCCTGCCAGACCTCCTTTGAAAACAAATTGCACAACAGAGCCGATAGCAGTTCTGAGGCAGTAACAACACAGATATTTCTTTGTGCAACTGCAACAATTAAGAAAAGCTTAAGCATTTTCTGCAACACCAGAACTCTTTGAGTCAGCAAGAAAAATGAAAATGGCTCTTCTATGGAAGCCACTGGAGAGAAACAAAAAAACGAACCTGTAAATGCCACAGCTATCAATGCTTCTCTTTTTTTTATTCTCTCTTAATGATGGCATTTAGCCCTAAGAAAGGAGGAGGATAAGCTTTTACTTTCCATTTTACCTCAGCCTAAATGACTTTTTTTTTTCTTTTTTTTTTTTTCTTTTTT
>VXBB01006675.1:466306-544288 GCA_013399915.1 Illadopsis cleaveri | reverse complement strand
TTTTTTTTTTTTAATTTGGATGAGTCAACAGACACTTTTACAATATAAGGACGCTCCTTGGAAAATCCCACTTTTAGCCAGTTTCCCATGGTAAGTCTGAAATATTTTTACTGTGCTCTTCCTTCAACTGCCATAATCACCCAATAAAAAACCAAGATAATTATATTATCTACTTTACCCTATTTAAAATTTTTCACAGGAAACTACTATCATTAGAAATAATGAATGTTTCATATTTAGGAATTCATTGTTGGTCTTTTCCTCCCCACCATTTTTCTTACTAGTGAAGATAGATTTGCTTTGCTTATTCATAGAACTGTGTTTTCCACCATAAAATTTGGCCATACAATTTGCTGTTGGTCTACAGCAGATATGTTTTCCAGCACAGCAGTATCAACTGAGGTTATTTTTATTTAACCATTTGTTTATATTGTCAGCAGCTTAGTGTAGATATGGTTACACTGGGATGGAAAGTGTTTTTGCCAGTATAACTTACTTCACTTGGGAACAAATGTTTTCTGTGCCAG
Organism: Illadopsis cleaveri; assembly: GCA_013399915.1. Lineage (NCBI taxonomy): Eukaryota > Metazoa > Chordata > Aves > Passeriformes > Timaliidae > Illadopsis > Illadopsis cleaveri. The sequence goes on along the minus strand of VXBB01006675.1, from coordinate 543,761 downwards.
TAAAATTAGTTTCTTTTCTTTTCTCCCTGGCCAGTAGAAGCTGCACCCACACAAGGATAGTTTGCCAAGATAGTTATATCGGTAAACTTTTCCTCCTGCTGACCTGGTCTCCAAAACATCATTGCGTAAATAATAGAGGCAGGTGGGAGCAATCATAAGTGAATTCCAAAATAATGCAGCTGAGTTCATTCTTATGTCAGAAGCCTTGTGGTGCTGTGGTTCTGTCAAGGGTCAGCTATTTTGGGGCAGGTGGAAGGAATTGCAGAAGAAGATGATACACTTCAGTGTTGCTTAAATTCTGCTTTTAGAAATAACTTTACTGTTAAAGCTGCTTTGAAAAGGAGTAGGTCCAGATTATGGCATGACTCCAGTTCCTCGGTGGTCAGCACTAGAAGGTAGAAAAGATGAAACAAAAAGAAAAGCTCTCATGGAAGTATCTGAAGAAGAGGAGACTTTTTTAGTTGAGCCAGGGAAAAAAGGAGGCAAAGGATCTAAGTGTGGGATTCTGGCAGAGAGAAAGGCACTTAGGTGGGCTAGGCCAGTTAGAACACCCAGCTCTTTGAACATGTGTCTCTGTACTGGCTCACTCTGCACACTGGATGAAAATCAAGGTATTGGCTATATTTTAAAAGCAGCTGTTGGCTCTGTTCCTGGTGGTCTCCATGGTCTCCAGCACTGCTTCATGATATCTTTCACTGCAGCTTCACTACTGGTCCCAAGAGCTGGACTCCAGTAAAGCAGTAGTATGTGTCCTTTTTGGAAAAGGACTTTTTGTCTGGAATTTTCTAGTTTCTGTAGTATGGTGGCATCCAAAGTGTATAAATTATTTCATTTTAATTTTTTTCATGCCCAGGTATGTATTAAGTTTTGCATGCATTTAATCCATATGTTTTGGCCATGGGGGTTGATTTTCAAGAGCCGTGTCTGGCATACCAACAAATGATCTCTGCTCTGAACCAGCTCTTTGGAACTACAGCAGCTGTTAACAAATATTCCTCTGAGCAGCTGTAGGGCACCTGGACACTGTGATGAATGTCATAGTCTAACCAAACTAAATAATGCCTTTATAGTACATATCAACCCAAGTATCTACTGCTGGTTATGACATTTGTAAACTTATCCACTGCTTTACATAAATAATGGCTGTTGTAAATATTTAGATATTGTCCTTGTCTGTATGAAAAAATAGAAAGCAAATCGTATACTGGAAATTCTGAAAAAGCATTATAAAAATCAAAAATTGGGACCATTTGGCAATAGGTTTTACTTCCTTATTTAAATTAAAACCCTGGACTTAACCAGGTGCTCTTCACAGGCCTTCCATTATTTTCTGGATTTAGGGATATTTTGACCTTAATTATGGTCAACAAAAATCTGTTCACAGAGTGTCAGTGTACCACTTTTTGCCTTTATATGAAAAGAGATATTATCTTTACTGTAGCAATTGAAATTCATCCAGAACGAGCTTGAACTCTTTGCTCTTAATGCCTCAAGTCTGAAGAACATTTTTTGCAACAGGTTTCTACTGCATCCTGTTGAACTCATTTTACAGTTTGACAATGGTATTATGGATTGCTTAATCTTTCCTTTCCTAGTAAAGAAAGGCAAGACTTGCCTTCCTACTAGATCAGTATTTCTTTTGTCAACAGAGGGTTAATGAATAAAACTGTTTTCAAGGTCAGATTGGCAAGTCAGGCTTATAAAAAATCACCTCATGCTTCAGCAGTGATAAAACAAGAATTGCAACTCAAGTTTTGCTTCCTTCTCTTAAAACCATCTGATTAAAAATAATGACAGATCACTCTGACATGCATCATAGGTTTGAAAGCTAATTCATACTTTTCCATATTATTGCATTAGTCATTAACTTCTTGTATCTGCAAAATAACATAAGGAAAAAAAACTCTCTCAGCAACAAAAGATAAACTGCTATTGATTATCAGGATCAGTTTAGCTATTTTGATAAAAGATTCATAATAGAAAATTTTTTTTTTTTTGTATATAATTTCCTTTCCATTTTGTTGTTGTTTGGTGTTAATAATTTGGATTACTGTGTCCTTTTAAGTCCTTATAATATCTATTAAATTTAGAGTTGGTTCTTGGTTCAAAATAAAATTTTATTGCACAATACCTGTTAAAGTATCAATTACTTGTGGCTTCTGTAGATACTTTTGCTCTTTGATCAGCAAGACACTTAAAAGCATTTTAAAGTGGCATAGGATGATTAAATTGCATGCTGTGAAAATCTAAGGTTTGGCGTTTTTTCCCCCTTTGGTATACTTGAAATAATGTATATCCCAGTAGTACTTGAAATTATGCTTAATGGTAAATTTAGTCAGGAATGTGTTTTCACACTGTAGGGCCATTTTTCATTACTGCATCCATGTGCCTAACTGCCTCAGCACAGCAGCAAGTAAACAGCAGTAATGATCCCAGTAGCAGCCCTGATAATAACCAGATAAACATGAACAGAAAACTCTCTTCTAATTTTTTCTCTTTTTTGTTCTTCCACAGCTACTTATTCCAAGTAAATCTGAATTTTTGGTTTATTTTTTTTCTCCAGTCCTCCCCATGAAACACTGCTACTTACACCTCTCAAACAGAGTGCACACAGGTGGTGGCCAGTCCTCCCCATGAAACATTGCTACTTACACCTCCCAAACAGAGTGCACACAGGTAATGGCCATATTTTGATATCAAAATATTTAAAGAATGAAGATTTCACTTTCATCAGTGAAATTGAGAGGTTGTTTTGTTGTTTTGTTTTTTGAAGCCACATTTACCATTGTGGAGGCTGTTCCACATACTGGTGTGGTAATGTAGCAATCAAAATAAAAACCAGAAATAACCTGACAGCTCAGCAATAGGGAAACTTGAAGAAGTAAGGGTAAATCACATTGATTTCAAATTTCATGAATTGAAAAATAGGACATTTTTTCAAGAAAGTAGAGAGGTAAAATAATTTTTATTTAAATTAAAGTGTTAATTTCAAATACATGTAACACCCTTAGGTGCCTTCCTATTCGTTATTATCCTTCATCAAAACCTCTGACTCCAAAAGTGCTCAAGACTGAAGAACCTCCATTGTTCTTGCTTGTTTCATTGTATATAAGAGTCTTCTTTTTTGTGAGCAAGGACTCAAATTATGAAGAACTTTAAATAACATTCCTCAAGCCATAATTCTCCCTAGAAGTTAATGGAGACTCATCACTTTCTTCCCTCTTCTCTCTATTGAAAGCTAATGGTACAGATAAATCATAAGCATATTTGAAGCACACCATATAGTTTTGTCTCATTCTGCTCTTAGCATGGTATAATAAGATGCATCTGAGGAAAATGGCATGCCTTGAGTGGTTAGGGATGAATCTGGTCATCTGCCATCTTCCAGATAAATTTAGATTACAATAAGGATTTGAGAGTACAAAATACTGTGAATAGTAAGGGATAAATACTTGAGAATGGTAACTAAATCCTACATTTTGGATTTATCACTGTGACCAACTGCCCATGAAATGTTTCTCATTTTAATGTATAGCGTGTCTGCATATAATTCTAGATCTGTATTTATATCTGCAGCCATATGCTGTTAGATTACCATCTCCTGTTCCGACAAATTACTGGAGCTGCAGTTGCCAAAGCAAACAGAGTTCTTTTTTTTCTCAAAAACACTGAACACATAACACATGACGCACTTCATTCTTTCTTGTGTGATAACTATTAAAATAACAATGTGTAAATGAGCAGCAAAGTTAAAAACAGAGGAGAAGGTAAGAGCCCTACATTGGCTGCTAATCAGAGCAGCTGTTTGGGGAGTTTTTCTCAGAGAAAGCAGGGGACACAGGTGCATGCTTGGCCATAAGTCAGTCTATTTTCCTGCACCCTGGTTAATCTACAGAATGTCATTGCTCCCTTTTGATTGGTTAGTGGCAGAAAGAAGTAAGAAAATTTTCTGTAAATCAATTAACGTCTTGCAATCTTGAGGACCACTGCGGTATGGTCTGTTGGTTTTATTCATTTTGTTGTGGTTTACTCGTTGGAGTGAGATTCCAGGGCCGGAACCTAACTCTTGAAGGAAAAATTATTGGTTTAATCAGAAATTTAACAAGTTCAGAGATTAATTTCTAGGCAGGAGATAGCAATAGGTTCATTGATGATACCATCATATATCACTAAACAAAGGCCCAGAAAGGTGAGTGCCTTATCTCACTGAAATCTTGTGTTCATCTGCTGATTTGACAGCAAGCCTTTTTCAGTGGAGCAAATCTATACGTATTTTCAAGCCAAGAGTTATGAGTGGGAGTTTTGCCTGATTTCAACAACTTAGTAATCTCTCTTTTGGCTGACAATGAAGCAATATGAATATTTCTTAACAAATATTTGTCTGGCAGGGTCTTATTTATATTCCACTGTATGAAAATGTTTAAGGATAAATTAGGCAGCATTGTCAGATCAACATGCTACTTGTAGACTTGCCTAATTTTCAAGAAAAAGTATGATCACGTCATATTTACCTGTATGCCCTTTGACACCTGATAGATGCTTGTATATGTCAGCTAGAATTCAGCATAGAAAGCAACAAATTGTAACTACAAAAAAAAATAAAACCAAATCATCAGTGTAGTAGTCAATCTGTTTCTGGGGTAAAATTGATGTATGTTAGTTTTAAGGATATAAAAATTGGAGATTTCTTTTAGCATAGGTCTCTAGACTCTTTAGGATGTAGCAACGTAACAGGCTTTAATATGGACTATAGGAATTCAAATGCTGCAGTGGCCCCTGTAACAAATTGCTACCAACATTTTACAGCTGAAGACCAAACTCAATACTTTCCTTCTGTTTTTCAGAATATTTGCAGTAGGTGATTTCTTCCTGAAGAGCAAAGTAAAGAACAGTACAGTAAATCTCAAAGGTTGTGCCATTCTGTCAATGCTACTGGACTCTGAAAAGGGATGATTAATACCATTCAAGGCAGATACGGAATGGAGGCTTCTAAGTTTGTAATGTTCTCACCCTCTAGCACTTTTCATGTGGAATGAGGAGGCATGAAACACTCTGTTTGGGCCTGTTCAACAGAATGAAGTTCAAGAATGCATTCATTAGTGAGAAGGTGTCCCTTGCTTCTAGAATTATACAATCGTTTGAGTTTAAAGGTCATCTAGTCCAATCCCCCCCCAATGAGTAGGGACATCCTCAAGTAGATCAGGTTTCTTACAGCCTCATCTGCCACCTCTCTGGGCAACCTATGTCAGTGTTTCCTCACACTCCATGTAAAAAACTCCTTCCTTGTATGAGTTTTGAATTGACCCTATCTTAGTTTAGAGTCATTATCCCTTTCCTGTTGCAACAGGCCCTGCCAAAAAGTTCTATTTTCTTGTAGCCCCCTTTAATTACTGAAAGTTTGCAATCAGGTGTCCCTGGAGCCTTCTCTTTGCCAGGCTGAATAAAAGTGTGTACTTCCCTTTTCCTTTTCTGGGTCTGGGCAGCAGAAGAGGAAGAGCAGTGTTCTGAAGAACACTTGTCTCAGCTGTGCATGCACTGGCTGTGTTCTCAGGACAAGGTTCTTGCACATGCTCTGAGTGGTGTAAAACATAGAAGTCTAGCCTAATGTGGTCCTGCAGCTCCTTCTGTAGTTGTTAAAGAAAGAGGGACTGCTCCAGCTACTCTCCACAGTGCCACAGCCATGTCTTGCAGTCATTCACATCGTAGTAATCTGACTTGCCCTCTGGAGGTGGCTGATCTTTCTTCCTCGGGGTGTAGACTTAAACAGGATTCCGGTTTTGTCCAGGGACTTTTAAGGGATTAAAGCTGGCTCAGGCGCACTCTAGAGTTTGTTAGTGGAACCTGAGTTGTCCAACAGAAAGGTTTTCCAGCAGCTGAAGCTCTGTATAATTATCATATCCTGCAGTGTAGAGCAATGTCTCTACTTTCTGTTAATAGCACTGAAAAAACAGCAACAAAACCTTTGCCTTGGCAAGCCTGCATTTTCCCCACTATGTTGAAGTAACAGCTGTGTATAAGGAAGTTTGCTAGCCATTCAGATAATTCCAATGTTCACATGCAGGAGAAATTCACAGCTAGGTTTACTCTCATTTATTTCCCAGTTGATATAAGGCACAAATGTAACTAAATCAGGTTACAGGCACAGTCAGGGAAACAGCATTGTTCAGGCAGTATGTGTACACACTTGAAAAAGAAGGGGCCCTTAGCAGAGAGAAAGAAAAAGAAAATCTATGACATTTATTGTTAGCTACTCAGATTAAAGCTGATGTAATTAAAGCTGATGTTTTGATAGTATTAAATAATGAGCTGTTGATGTAAGAAGGTGCCATAATTCAAACTTAATTGTGTGTCTCTAGGTTTCTTGTGCCAACTGAGTCGCAAAACTACTTTAATATTAGGGGAATGATTGTAGAATGTGACTCAACTGTTAACTTAAATGCAATTCACACAATGATTACATGGAAAAAGTGATATTTATCAACTTGTTTGTTTCTTGTCTTCACGCTGAATCACATGTTTAGTAGCACTGGAATACTTCTGACTGAGGCGGTCAAAATTTCTTAAGCAGGACATGTGCAAATACATTATTTTAAATTTCCCACATATGGTGGCTTAAATCATTAATATGTCTTTCAGTTTGGTCTTAGTAAATAAAACTGTGGCCAGATTTCACCAAATGAGAACAGAGAAGGCACAAAAGGAAGATTTTCTTTGGTTCATTGCTGCTGGTGGTTAAAAGCACAGTGATAAATGTTTGCTCCAATTAGATTTGTGCTTCGTGTAGTTCTCTCACACAGCTGGAGTCTCTTTTGCCTGATGCAGTATGAAGTGAGCAGTTAAATGAAGTAAAGTAGGGAGGAAAAAGAGTTCTCTTCTAGGGATGCCATCTGCTAAAATCAGTAGGGTCTGAGCAGAAAAACCACCACACTGCCCTGAAAACATCAGCCAGAATCTTTATTATTTGCAATGCTGTTTTATGAAGCCTCTTGAACTTCAAGGAGAGTTTGAAGAGGTGGCAGTTAGGAGGAGAAAGAAATTCTTTTTTTGCTTCATTTCTGACTATATTTGAAAACTAGCAGAGTCATCACATAACCATAATAAAAGTTTCGTGTACTATCACTTTCCATTCAGTCATCTATCAAAACTTTGCAAAGTAGAGCAGCACCTTCAATCTGTATGAAAGGCTGAATTTTAATATTTCCATTCCTTTCATTTTCATTCCATTTAATATTTAATTCATTTAATTTCTAAGATTTTTGTGAAACACAATATTTTTGTGAAATTCTACTAGTAACATCTTATTAAAACAAAAAGAATTCTTCTTATGCCCATTTTTTGCCTGTGACTCCAGTGATAGAAAAAAAGCATGGCATTTACTTCTTATTTTACATTCTTTTCCCCAAAATTCTACCCTACTAAAGAAAGATCTTTCAAGAACTGTGATTCTGGGAAATTTTCTAGCTGCCAGTTGGAATCAATGGTTCATTGGAAAACTGAATCAGAGAATCAGCTGTACAACCAGAGTGTTATAGAAATAATTAAGGCTGCAAAAAGGGATCTCTGAAGGTCACATACAGCAGGATTTACTCAGAGCAGAACTAACCTGAAAGCTGATCAAGATGCTCAGGATCTTGTCCATTGAATTTGTGTTTCTCCAACAGAGACTTGACAGATTTTTTGGCTACTTTTTCCAGGACTTAACCGCTCTCACTATGAATTTTTTTTCCTTATTCATAGTCAATACTGTGTCTATTATCTCTTGACCTTTCACTGTGCACATAAGTGTACAGCACCAAAGCATTGTGCATTGATCTTCCTAACATCTGTTAAAAGGATTTTCTGAAGTACCTCACACCATCTTTTCTATGCTCACTCTTTTTAGAAACCTGGATGTGAAGGATGAGAACTACTTGACTCTTGTCTTGGTGGGGACCTCAGCGGTGTAAATCTAGCCTGTGAATCTCTCCAAACCTCATGTCAATATGGGTTACATACAACTGCTGTCAGTGCTGTGATGACGCTACCAGAAGAGCACATTTAGGAATGATGCAGCATCTGGCAGACACTGACATGTCTGCATGGGGACCACACTGACGGTTTGGAAGGAGCTTGACGTTAAACACAAGATCTGAAAATGCTTTTGCAAGCCTTAGCTAAAAAGAGTTTGAGGGACAGTTCTAGGAATTTATCATGGGCTGAGATGGTGCTCAGATGATGCTAGGCTGGCCAGAGGAAGATGATGGTGCTCCCTAAGCAGTGAGAGGACCTTCAAAGGGAAGGCATATTATATTCCAAGGCAAGAATATGCTTCAGGAAGTTTTATGATCTAGTAATTATTTTGAGGGAAAGAACCATACTTTTTGTTCTCATTTGGATTTAAACTGAAATTTTCCTGATCTCCCCAGGAAATCCGTTTGACTTGGTAGATTAGAAACACACAATTCTCTATGTTGAAAGTTCCTCTAAGTAGTCCCCAAGAGTTTGATCCTCTAGTTGCAGGTTTATAGTGGTATCAAATCGACTAAAATGACAACAGTAGCAACAGATATTTATAGAGAAAGCAGCCTTTCATCCTCTGTCCTGCCTGATGCCCCACTGACCAGCTCATGCTGTTTTGGTGCAGTGGCCAGAGCTCCACTGAAGTACTGCCCTGTCTGTCTCACACGCAGAGTAAAAGCTCTCTGCTAATCTTTTTTTTCAAAGTAGACCATTTAAAAGGTTGCTTCTGTGTCTCTAGGTCTTGTCCTTACAGGTCCAGAGAGGATTGCTCTCAGAGGTTTGTGCAAAAATAGCCTCAGGTTTTATTGGAGATTACTGCTAAGATAAAGGAGCCCAAACTGGTCTTTAATTGTCTGTCTTGCTGCTTCTAGTAATTTTCTTGGAATAAAAAGCATCTGGTAGAGTCCATGGAAAGAAAACCCATCAATCATTTTAACATAAAATATCCAACAGTTTTGGGTCTTTTGATGGCAAGAGAAACATATTCTCTCTTCAGGTGGCATTGTGGCTGTTAATAGGAGAGTATCTACTTTTCTACCGCTTCTAAATCTGTCTTTTCAGCTACCATTAGTTAATCACAGTAAAGGTTTATTGCTGCAAGTCTCTTTGCAGCTCCCACAGGATATTTCAAACTGGAGACCTCTTAATGCCCTGCCTTACTATTTTTTCAGACATACTTTTTGGCTTTTTTCACTTATAAATGCATAACCCTGAATGAATTGTTGTCAGATTGTTTACAGGATCCTTTTAAATGCTTTCCCTATTGCTGGGAGCACATCTTTCTTTTCCTTTGTTCAGTTTTTTCCCTTGACAACTGAAAACAACAATAACAAAAAATGCCCAAGAGCTATTTTAATTCTTTATAGTTAGTATAATTGCAGTTTTCATGGGATTTCTCTGCTGTTTTTTGGAAGCAGACTGTAGTTTCCGTATTGAAACAAGTCTATGCTACACAATAAAAGAGTGTGAAATAGAATTGTGATAACCTATAACTTCGGTGTTTATCAAAAGATGTCATTTTATTGTGTTAAAATCAATACCCTGCAGCAATGGTTATGACCTCCTCTTGAGAACTTAATTTCCACTTAAATTCACAGTACCAAGCAGAAGGTAATACTCATCCAAAGTACAAAGATGTTGATACCGACTGAATTTTTTGACTGAAATATCTATCATGCTTTTCAAACATATGAGGGTTTTTTAAATCTAAGTACTTTCAAAAAGCCCTTCTAGAGATCATCCTGCTTGTTTGAGCTGCTGAATAAGGCAAAAATTAAAATTTCACACATGGCCTATTGTGTAATGTTTTGGTAGAAGTATTAAGAATGGAAGAGGACTCATTACAGATAGAGTGGACAGAATTTGAGAAAGAAATTCAGAAGAATAACTCAATAACTCAATTTTGGGTTTCTTGGTCTCTAGCTTAGAGAATCCTTTAGTTCATATCACTGTACTACAATAGAAATGAATTATTTCTAGCAACATCTTAATATAGCAACTATTAATAGTTAGCTTTTTCACAAGGTGGCACTTGCCAGAAAAGCAAAGTTATAGCAATCAATAATTCAGCCTGTTTTTTTAATAACAGTTGTCAGCACAAGAGACTAAACAATGATTCTCTTATTTATGAATACTAGTACCATAGTAAAAAACCAAAAGAGGTGAATATATCTGTCTTACTACAGAACTGGTTGCTACTCCCATTGCCCAAATCGAAAGAGGATGTCCGTGCTTGTCTTCAGTTATATCACTCTGTAGTGTCCTACTTTGCTGTTCCATGGCTACTACTCAGGAAATTTTGCTGTTCATTAAAAAGGCCAGAAAAACTTGGAGTCAGTGACTGAAACACTGTTATGAAATGAATTTTCAGAGGGATATCTAGTAACCTCTGAATTGGCCCTGAGTTATTTACAGGTGTGGAACTGCATTCATCAAAGCCAGGGCTAGCCCCATTTGATGCATAGGAATGGTTCCATATGCTTAATTTAGTTGTATGTTTTGTGGAGAGATTTCATCCTCCTCTTTTGTAGGACATGGGAAAGTCACCTTTATTTCAGTGGTGCAGCAAGAGCATGTTGACATTCATGCAACTGATCACTCACAACTCTGAAGCTGGTCATCTTGCTGAACAGTGAATTTGAGTTCCAGTCCTACATCCTCTAAAATTACCTGGGAATATTCCCACAGGGACTGAGGGCATAGAATCAATCATTGTTACTATAATTAATGGTAGAAGATGCATTTAGTTCTGTGGGAACATGGAATTGTTTAAACGCTGCTAAGTGCCACAGGCTAAATACCAATACAGGCACAATTCATTTTAAATACTACATCTCGAACAAAAAAAAAAAATATTGCTCTCTGAGCATTTTTATAATTGATATTTTATTTATTTAAGTGAGCTTTTATAGCCATTCTGGAAAAAAAAGAAAAAACCCAAACCAAATTAAAACCTTGGGCATACATAGTTTATGGGTTTTGTATAGAGGCTTTCATACACTTCTGGATGACAGACATTTTCAAAGTGGGTGGTGGAAGAGATCTAATTGAGCATGGCAGGAAAATACTAAAAGCAGAAAATACTAGATAAGCTGTAAATTATTTGGATAAGAAATGTACATTATTCCAGATTCACTCAACGACTGTGCAATTTTAGCTGATAAATTGAGCTTGAGCTAAGTATCTTCCAAGTAAAAAGAGTAAGCCTCTCTGGCTTGAGCTCAAAACTGTAGGCTTCTTGCCTGGGACAGTAATATCATATCCTTTGTGGTTCAGGCACAGGGGAGAAGATGTGGGAAATTGATCTCTACATATGTTTTTGTTCTGTGCAGGAGACTATACCCCACAGAGCTGGTTGGAAACAGCCTATAAGCTGGGGCTGCTGGGGAGTTCATATAGGTTTCTGATTCAATGTTCCTGCTCCAGATGTTCAAAGTGGTTGAGTGACTGAGCTTTAGCTTGGATCCATGAATAGTCTCCAAAGGACATTATATTGTCTGGCCATCCCAGAATCCTTGGCACATGGACATTTTACTCTTCTCTCCTAGTGCACCCTCTGGACATTAGGAAGGGACAGTTTTACCACTGATCTGCTGGAGACTCTTCCATGCGAGGAACTGAAGTTATCCTTGGAAGCTGGAACCCTCACTACTAAATACCAGATCGCCTCTGGAGTTACAATAGAGAGCTTCTCTCAACAGACACATTTTTAGCTGTTCTTTCCAAGTGTGGCTAAATTATGCTATGCAGAAGCATTACTTAATCAGGTTTGATTGCAGCCACAGCACAATTTAGTCTCTTTTATATACTGCCGACTAGTCTAGACTACTAGCTCACACTATATTAATGCAATACAGATTAAAAGAATATTGTTGGAAAATACTGAAAGAGAGCCTTGTTTATGTTCCACTCTTACTAAAACTGAAATTAAAATGTCTATTCTTCATCTGCTGAATAGTCACTTCAATAGCATTCATTTAAAATTGCCTAAAAATTCTTAGATTGACATTCTGCAATTGTAGGTTATAAAAAAAGGATTTGAATTATGCTATTTTCCTGAACTGAGAAACAAATGAATAAAATTTCTCTTGGGATAGAAAGAAAAGAAGTTAATACATCCCCTTGGTTGTTCTTATGAGTTTTGTTCTCTTTCTATGAACATTCTCAGAACCAAGGTAAGAGAATCTGATTTAAATCCGGAGTCTATTCATGAGAAACTGCTTCTGAATTCTGAACAGTAAATACTCATACAGGGAACATGATTCTGCAAGAACAGAGCCCTCTTTCCCAGTGCATTTTACTCTGTGAGACAGAATCTATATTTGTGCTTATGTGAAGGTGTCTTTCTCGGAACAAATATTGAAATACTTTCATTCAGTCTTCCAGGTCTTTGGCCTAAGAGAATGAATATAGTTTCCATAGAAATCAATGTGTTTGAATTATGCTCAGTCTGATTTTCCCAAAAGTAATATTGCATGAAAGTGCAGAGGAGCTTCTTTTTCATAGGGAAAAACAAACAAAAAAAAAAAACCAGGGCAGAATTTTGTAAGAGTCACAAAAAAGAGTAGAAACCTGTCTGTGGGTTTGTGGGTTTTCTTTGTTTAGATTATTATTATTATTAGGCAGACAATTACTACATATAACTTTCTAAAGAGTGAAAATCCCCTTCATTAGGTAATTTTAAGAATAGATGTCATTAATTTTATGAACAGGATCAAACATGCCTCAGAACAGAGTCTGCTGATTCAGGATAAAACGATAACATTAGTATCTAATAGATTTCTCATTACGCTGACTTGATTGCTAATAAATTAAACTAATATCCCAAAGTGGAGTATGCTTTGCCTAAGACAGTCACTGGTGACTGATCTCTCCCTGCCCTTATCTTGACCCATGAGCCTTTAATTATGTTTTTTCTCCCCTGCCCAGCTGAGTAGGGCAGTGATAGAGCAGCTTTGGTAGGCAGGTGGTGTCCAAGCAGGGTCAACAAAACATATTTATAATTTTTTCCACGTTTTTTTCAATTCCACTCTATTATTTCTGTACCCAGCCAAGCTTTTCTGATTTTCATTTACATACCTAAAAAAACAACACATAAGATTGAAAATGTACAGAGCTCTTTATTTGTAAGTAGAAGGACATATCTGAGAAGAGTGATTCAGATGAGGTGTCCATGGGTCTAATAGAGATTTTTCACCTATTCCAATAGTTCATTTACTCTCTGTTTGTATTCTGGTTTTCCCTGTTCTGCATTCAGTGTATGCATGAAGTTAGTATTTCCTTCTCTTTAATCCTCTTAGCTTAGCAAACATTATCTAGCTTGCACAATATTCTTATTAATAGATAGGGTGTTAAAATAAACCTTCCAGTTTCCCAGTGTCATTAGGGATTCCAGATTTTTTTCTCAGATTTTTTACTAACTCTATTTCTTCTTTCAGTTAATATTAATTCAATTTTCGTCTGGGGTTAGCTAGTATAAACTGATGAAGCTTTACAAATTTATGCAGCTGAATTTTTAGTTTGTGATTTCAATAGGTTACATTTAATGGTAACCTATAAAATCAATTGCCTATGCATCTGAAAATTAATCCACATGCAGTGTGGATTGAATTATCCCTACCTATGTTGGTAGGAAAGGGGCAAGCAGAGTAAACACACACAGAGCTAATCTAAGTGAAGACTATAGAGAAATAGAGAATCATGGGTATAAGGTTTTAATGGAAAATATAAACTAAATAATTCACTTTCACAGCAGAAATTGGGCACACACCTATTCTTAAGGCATAATACAGTGTCACTTTCTCTCGGTTTCTTGAACCAGATATTTACCCATACATTCTTGTTAGAGGTCTTCAAAACTAGCTGAACACAGACATTCTTTACTGTCGCGGTGCAGCTCTCGCCCAGCCAGCCGCTCGCCCAACACCTCGACAAAATCCGGCTCTTGGCCTCAACGCAGTTCCACCCGTGCACGCACCACAATGCTCTCCGCAAAGAAGGGACTCTCAGAGGCAGGGCGAACTTGGATTTATTGAAGGGGAAGGAGGGGGCCTTACAACCCCAAGCCCGTGCCTCAGAGAGACGCAGACTGGGGTCTGACAAGGTGTTTTAACCAGGGCAAACTCAGGGGGAGGTAACGAACATGAACCAATTGGGATCAACTGGGGATGGCTGTTTACATAGCTGATAGAGGAACAATCCAATAACAAGAACAGGGGAGGAGTAAATGCAAATATCAACCAATGGGGTACAGAAATCCATTGAACATTCAGGAACAGTGGGATGGGGCTGGAGCTGACAGGCAGACCAGGGGTGGAGAGAAGCAGGGGATTGACAGGGGGCTAAGGCGGGAAGCCTTAGCCAATGGGGAGCTGTAACTGGGGAGAGAAGGGGGAGGGGGGCGAACAATGTTTCAACTCGGAGCTAAAAATAGACGTCAGGGGAGACGATCTAACATGGGGGACGAAGAAGAAGGGGCAGGGAGGCCATTTTAAACACACGCAATAAACTGTAAAACCAAGAACAAAGTTATGGAACAAAGTCCTGCACTCCCACACTTTACCCTGACTCAGTACCTCTTTTGGATTTATCCTTTTGTTGCAACTAAATGATTATGGATTTTCCATGGTTTTATCCATATTTAATTGCTATTTCCTCTTCCCTGTTCTTGCTGAGATCTGGAGAAAGGTAATGAATCTTCTTACTGCCTTTCTCACCTCTGTATTCACCACTCAAAACCTACAGAAAAGAGAGCAACAATCTGAAGACAAAAGCCTATGTAGTTTAAAAATTTCATTTGGGGCAGGGTATTGTTTGTGACTTCACTTGCTATTTCCATTTTATAATAAAGAAACTACTTGCCATTGAGAATGCACCAGCATGTGAGAGGCTCAGTCAGGACCCAGTCACTCACTGATTTCAGCTCATCTCCAAGCTTTTCAACCCCATTATATTTTTGAAATTCTGCTTTCCAAAAGATCATGAGAAGTGAAGTTGACTGGCAAAGTCAAGTGCAACAGTTCCCATTGGTCAGAAATATTAGGATAGAGTACAACAGACTAGAATTGAAAAGTTCATTTGGAAGGGACCTGCAATGATCGTCTTGTTCAACTGCCTGATGGCTTCAGGGCTGACCGAGAGTTACAGCATGTTACTGAGGGCATTGTTCAAATTCCTCTTAAACACTGACAGGCTTGGGGCACCCACTACCTCTCAAGCAAGCCAGTTCCAGTGATCCTGTTGGTAAAGAAATGCTTCCTAATGTCCAGGCTAAACCTGTCCTGACAGAACTTTGAACCATTTCCATGTCTCCTGTCACTGGATACCGGGGAAAAATGTTCAGCATCTCCCTCTTCCCCTTCCCCTCCTCATGAAGCTGCTCTCTCCTCATTCTCCTTTTCTTCAGACTAGACCAACCCAGAGTCCTCAACCACTCTTCATAGCAGCTGCTATTACTCATTAGGGATTTTAATTATTACAGCCCATGCTTCTCTGTTCACACCGAAGCACAAAAATAAAAATAAATATTACCAGTGAAAGGAAAGCTAATTTTGATTAAAATTGTTATTTAATAGACAGATGAATGAAGAACATTCACATAACTTGAGATCAAAAACTGTTACCTATTGCTGTAATACTGCAGAGTAATACTTATAATTACATTTAGTGCCTGCTTCAAAAAGAGACATTACACTTTTGCGGGCACAATTTATTACAATCACAAATGCTAATATTTTGATGGTAGTCAAAAAAAGAAGCAGTCAGAGGTTTAGAAGTTAAACATTTGAACCTCCAATTTAGTGCAGAGATTTAAATGTGGATTCATATTTATTTTCATTTGCAAGGCTACATGCCCTCAAACATCAATTGTTAGCTTGTTTATTAAAGCCTTTTGGTAATTTAGACAGTTTCCCCACAAATTGATGTATGACTGTATTGTTCTGTGGCCACAGCAACAGAAAATATTACATCAGTTTATTATAAATGGTGCTCTTTAATTGTTTTTCTAAAACAAGGCCTTACCAAACTATTTTCAAAATAAGCTGTGTCTGACCACACCAGTTTAGCGGTTGCAGAAATGTACCTATCAAGGTTTGCATAGCTGAATCAATATCAGGCATGTTCATATGCACATCAATCCTTCAATGTACATCCAAATCCTCAACCTACATCTGTACTTGTATTCACAGCTGTATAATTATTGTCAGCTGTACCAAGGAAGGGGACAATAACATCCCAAGTGGAAATTACAAGTATGTTAGTGTAAGGCTTTTTCTTTTTTTGGTTAAATACTTCAACACATCACTGATGTCAGAGGCACTGGTGTGACAACACAGCAAACCTGACCAGCCAATGTCACCTACATCCTTGTATCCTCATGTAGCACCATGTGGGAGAACGTCGGTGCTGAGAACAAGGATTATACAATTAGCATTATACAAGAAGGCTGACAGCATGCAGATGGAGGGCTCAGTAAGACAGATGCATGAATTTACAGTGATTAAGCATACCCCCACCTGCACCTAATTGGCATTTAGTTACACACCACCTTGATACCTGCGTGGAGAGGAAGTGAAGGTAAGGAAATTACATGCTTTGTCACATGGTTTTCCTGAACTACTTCAAAGAGACCTACCAAAGGAAAGAATGGCTGGTCCTGGTGGAGCTGATGGTATTGGAGGATAAAAACTAAGTGCAGTGGGCTAGTAGAAATTATTTTATAAGTATACGTATTCAAATATATACAATGCATGTGCAAATGTGTTACAAATACCTAATATAATGAGATGATCACATTCACTTTTACTCACCTGTATCTGGTTAAAACTTGACTTATAAGAAGCCAAATGATAGTACAGAGTGTGATCTATGAAACATGGTATCCAGGGTTTCCTCTGGATAAAACCTTTCCAGAGTTGGGTGGCTGTCCCTTTCATACACTGAGATTTTGCATGTAAGGCGAGGCCTATGTGACATGGTGGGAATTCTAAATCTTGAAAGTCTTTCAAATTATTGGTTCAAACCAGTATTTCTACAAGCTGTTACATTTTTTTATAAATGAGGCTCATTTGTGCTCACAAAGGACCGACATCCTCTCCTGACTTGGGAACATCAAAGGAGAGCTGGTAGTGAGACAGTGGTGAGCAGAGCTGTAACTGATAGCTGCAAATTGAGGGTAGCAGTAATGGTGAGGTGTAAGGACTGGCAGCTATCCTGAAATGCAGTCAGTCCTCAGGAGATTGGCAGGATGTACCCCAAACAGCTGGACCCACAGGCACCCACTGGAGCTCTCTATTCAGGGAGGTCTTATGCAGGTTAGACAGACTGAGTCACGAGTTTATTTTGGATTAGTGGATAACTGGTACCGTATTCCCTGCTGCCCTATAATAATTGTGTTGTAGAGCTCAACAAGCAGCTTCTGCCACACTGTGGGAGGGGAGTTTGAACATTGCTGGAGTGTTTGGGTGGGATGAGGGGACACTGAGGACTGCAGTGGCAGAACTCCAGGCAGAAAAGCAGGGAGCCCCCAAAGCAAAAATTGAATGAAAAAAGGCAAAAGTAGCTGCAGAAATTAATTAAAAATCAGCTTGGGGTTCACTCCAAAAGCACAGAAGCCAGTGCCTTAGCAGCTGACTGTTTCCTTGCAGGATATGAGCCCTACACAAGAGACTGCATTCTGCAAAGTTTAACTAGTTCCAACCAACAGTATGGCTGCTTTAGGGCTGGTGGGAGAAGAAAGAGCAGGTGGGCAAGAGGACAAGAGTTTCTGAAAAAAAAAAAAAATCAATGTTTTTTAGAACATTTGCTCTTTATTTCTTGATTGTTTGCCAGATCACACTTTGGAAAACAACTTGCAATTCATTTTTCCAGGTATGCAGTACCTTATATCTTATAAACTAGTGTAAGATCTCTGGATTCCCAGAGTGTTGTCCACCTGTGTGTTTGGTGTATTAACTGAAATGCTTTTAACTGTTGTACTGTGAGGGAAAAAATTAAAAACAGTGTTTCTCTTAGGAAAAAAGTATGGACCAATAATCATCATCACTCAAAGTTTTAAATTTCACTTTCTCTGAATAAGCACAGAAAAGGTTCTATGAAGACAGCTAATCAGACGCTGATTCATCCATACATTCACAGGTTCCTTGTTCTTCACCTGAACATCACTGATTAAAAGAGATTATCAGTATAATACAGATATGATGGATTGGAGGTGTCAGAATGAGGTTCTTTGAAAACTCATTATTTCTTTTGATCTGTTTAAGAGCATTCTGCAAGCACTGCACTTTTTTTTTTTCCCCCCCCTTTTTTTAAATGAAAACAGCACATCCATTGCTCAAGTAGTAATCCAAATAATTGTGATGAGAACTGTGGACTCAGATTTTCCTTTTCAGGATCAATTCAGGAGCCTTGGTTAAAGTATGTGTGATACACTGACTTACATAAGGTTCTCAATATGTTCTTTCTGTTAGCAATGTCAGCAATATTCAGTATCCTTTCATTGGATCTGTCAATAGCAGGAATAGGTAACAGTTCCAAACACAAAGGAAACCTTTA
This sequence comes from Illadopsis cleaveri, assembly GCA_013399915.1. Lineage (NCBI taxonomy): Eukaryota > Metazoa > Chordata > Aves > Passeriformes > Timaliidae > Illadopsis > Illadopsis cleaveri. The sequence continues at coordinate 525,209 of VXBB01006675.1, read as the reverse complement.
ATGTCCAAACTATCAGTTATAATGAAAAGCCCTGCCACTCAGTTGAACAGCCCGGTCTCACCCCTTTTTAATATATCCATGGCAGTCTAAATTTCCTATTTGGTTTAGTTGTTTCTGGGTGAGTTGAGCATCACTGAAAATGCCAAAATCTGTCATTGTATTTTCCACAGACTGAACTTTCCAGATTAGCACTCAATTCACAGCAAGCTTAATAACAGTTGGCCCAAATTCTTCAGATTTCCTTAAAGGGAAGCTGTGATAGCTCGTCATGTTAGTCCTCTTCCACTCTCAGATTTGTTTTCTAACAAGTTACTGAATTGCTTCAGGGACTTACTGTGGTGCTTTTGAGCATGGGGCTGTTCAATTCAGAGGGCAAAGAGTTCTTGACAGAACCCCAGAGATCGCAGGTGGTTTGGAAAAAATCTTTGGCTCTGATAAACAAAAAGGGAGATCTTTATTTCAAATCACATATTTAAAATGCCACAGTATCATTACCAGATTATTAACCAGAAATAATGAAGTAAGATTATAAATAACCTTGAGAGAAAGGAGGAACAGCAACATGTTATGTAGCAGGCTGCCACTGATGCTAGAAAGAGTACTGCTATCTAATAACCACAGGGCTGAATTCAGGCATGATATGTAATGCCATGTTGGGTTAACCTGCTTTAAACACCTGACAGCTCATCTTTCTTACAGTCTGGAAACACTTGTATAACTTGTCATGCCAGTGAAGTCATACTGAATTGAGCAAACTAGTTGAACCCAAATATGCAGAGAAACATATTTGTCATTACACTGAAGCTGACAGCTGTAGCAATTTTCTTTGAGCAGACACACACAGCTTGATGAAAAAAAGGGAGCTTGTGTGGATTTCTAATTGCAGAGTACTGTTGCAAAGGCCATCGAAAATGGGCCTCTGATTTTAAGGAGTATTAGGAAACAATCATAACCAGGTGGTTTGTTTGGATTCAATATTCATGAATCATTAGCAATTTCTAACAGAATTAGGGATCAAGCTTTTCACAATTTTCAAGAGGAGGCAGAAACTATTGTAAGATTCACAGTAGGATAGAACTAGCTGATAAAAAATAGGTCACTACAAATAGTATAAGAAAAAATCATTACAATCAGTAGCAAGAGTAGAAGGACATCTTCATTTTCATTATAATTTAACTGATCATTGTGACACTGACAGCAATATTAAAGGTCACTTACTGGACTAAAAGAGTTATTCTGATTTTCTTGTATGATTTCACACTGAAAGTTCACACCATTAAACACATTACAAATGGGTAACTATCTATATAGGCACCTTCAAGTTCACATGAGGCAAATCAAATTTACCTAGCGTACGGCAAATAAGTACTGAACTATGTCATATGACTTTGGATTTGCTCTTTTAAAAGTCACCCTGCACTATCACCACAGCTCAGATGATTCAAGATGACTGGTAATTCTGCAGTAACTTGTGCTTGTCTAAACACTGACATTAAAATACTTTGCTGAAAATTTTCTAAGCATTACTGAAAACATAATGAGGATCCATACTTACTCTGTCATCAGAAACTATTTTTAAAGTATAAATTTAATTACAATTAAAACACATGTATATAAAATCTCTTTGATAATCAATAAAAAACTTCCTTTTATTCATGATACTTGAATATGTATGGTCTCAGTTTCTTTTAAACTACAGCTACCATGAAGACCTTTTACTCCTCAGAACTTACTAGAGATTCAACCAATATATTTTTAGACGTGTATTGTTTCTCTTCAGCTCTAAATTCACCCAGAAGATTTAGCGTAATTTTTTTTCTCTCACTCCTTGCTAAAGCTGTCCCATTTTGACTTCCAGTGCAGTGACACTGCCATTCCACCCTTTTAGTAAGGTTTTTATTCAGTTGTCTTTCAGAAACAGCCTTGTTTTGACAATGTCACTGCAGGTAATGCACTTGCAAAGTCATTTTCTTTTGTAGCTTTTACAGTTGTCTGCTGTTTCCTCTCCCTATTACTAACCCTCCAATTCTCCTTTAGGGGATATGCATCATTCTCTCTCTGTTACACAGTGCACTCCCAGTACAGTCTCCCCAGGGAAAACCAACCTATGCTACATTTTCACCTTCCGTTTTTCTGCAGATGAATGAAAAGCCTTCCTTTCCAGTCAAGTATCCTGACTTGTCGGCTCTAACATAACGTTCCCTCTACTTGTCTGCTCTAACATAAAATTTAGCAAGACAAAACTGAGCTCCTAGCTCAGACACCAAGGATGGATATTTTTTTTTCCCCCATTGTGAAATATCTTGGAAGATATTGGACTCACTCCATCCAACAGGTGACAGCTTTTGGGCTGAAGCTTTAGCACTGCAATTGAAACTTGAGAAGATGCCTTGTGTGTTGTTGGGATCCTGGGCTGAACTATACACCTGCTCTTCCTCCACAAAGGTGTCAGAGATGCTAGAGGTGATGTCTATCAGATCACAGGAGCTGTATCCCAACTAGAGAAAAACATGGAGTTACAGAAATTTGGAAGAAAAATCACAATTTTCTGTACCGCAATCAGAAGGTTTTTATCTTCTGTAGTGTTGATTGGAGCAATAGTTTCATCCTCACTTCTCCTTCACACACAGATTACTCCCTCAGTTCCCAGAGTCACTTAGTTCTCTTACTTAGCATCTTCACCTCACAATCACTAGTTTCACATATTCAGACTGACTGTGAAAATTTAAGTGTCTTCTATTTGTGAATTTAAGTCTCTGAATTCTTTGTGGTTTGGCTAACCATGCTGTCCTGTGGGCATGACACGTCCTCCCTAACAGATCTCTCAGCTCTTCCCTTCAGGACAATCTGCACCATACATTCCCTCCAAACTCATGCTGTTAACAGGAATACACACTAAGTGTTGCTATCTTTTTTTTTTTTTTCCCAGTTGTTTGGGGTTTTTTTGCCTTTACCCATCAAATACTGGTTGGATATGAGTGAAGCAGAATGCAATTCAAAGAAGCAGGTGTGTAGTCAGAGACTAAGGGAGAATGTTGAGTTTGAAAGTCTTTTTATTACATAACCAGTTTTCATACTCAATCTCATTTTAATATATTTAATACTAAATTTGCAAGTCATTACCAGAAGTTATGATGATTAGTTCAGGTCTGTCATGAAAAATGTTTGTACTACAAACTGGCAGTGACTGACAGTAGAATAAATCCATTACAAGAAATCAAAATCCTTTTTTTTCAGTCATCATTATGGTGTTATTTTATGTGTTTTCTCTTGTAAACTCAGTGAATTAAATTTCAAAAAAATCCCTGAAAGCATTTTTTCCCCACAAATACAAAGCGAATGTAGTTTGCAATGAATTGAATAATGCTGGATTAAAAGAAAGAAGACAACACTAAAAACAAGCTGCAAATGAATAGATCATTATTATGGCATATTCATCTAACATTATCTTTACACAATCTGTCAGCTTTCAGTTTGATGCTTCTTCCAGATGTTTCAAGCTCACAGAACATAAAACTTCGGTAAAACCTAAATTAAGGCAGCAATATGGGACATATTAGCTTTGGTAAATTATTTCTTGTTCACAGGATGGTTTCTGGCATTGTGAGGATTAGCCCTTCACATTGAACATCAAAGAGTCTGGCACAGACAGAGAAGATAAACTCTGACCCTTGTGAGCTTGTTCACGTCACTTCTACCCATTTAAATTCCAGTTAGGTTGGTCAGAGGCAACAGAGAAAAGCTTTAAATTGCATTATTAACAATAGGTTAAATCTTAGACTGCTGATTAAATCAATTTCTCTCAGATAAAATCATAATAGGCCTTGACTGTATTTGTCTGACAGGAAACATGTCACTGGTGATGCTTTGTGTTGCCTTTAATGAGTGTGATTGTCATCTTCCAGCAGGGAGAGTACAAAAGGCACCTGCAGGTCTGGGTGAATGGAATCACTTATTGATCAAGCTGTCAGGCCTGTCAGGCATTTAGGAACAGCTGAGTGAGTACATAAAATCAATGTGATCTTGTATTTATTTGGAGGCTCCCCAGGTCAGTCAGCTGATTGAAAATTTTGACTAAATCAGCTATACATAAAATATAATTGCCAAAATTGTCTAACAACATTCATGCTTTAAAAATCAAGTTGTTGAATAGTATTGTGATTTTTTTGAAGCACTTAGATTTCTTAGAAATAATTTTGGCCAGCTTTGTCTTGGGGTAGAAAAGCAGACAATGCATTTTTTTTTTTAATCTCTCCCTGAAAATTGTTTTTTAACTGTTATTTATTATTTATATTCCATTTCTTCTCCTCATTTGCTGAGAGTCAGCTCCATTTTGGCAAAGATCTTTGCTGCTGTTCAGCCATGTTATCAAGTTGAGGCTGTTCTAGAAAGGCAGTAAGCAGACAAGTAGGGATGTGCCTCATCTTCCCCAAGAAAACTGCACAATTGCATGTGGGCTATTCATGGTCGAAATCACCTTCCTGGGGCTGGAGCAAGGTGAAGGGAAGGAGACCAACTCCAGTGAGGAAGTGTAGCAGGAAGAACCCTCCACTAGCTCCAACTCAGCCTGCTTTGGCAGCCAAGGTGGATTTTAGACTGATGAATGCACAGTTGAGACCTGAGTCCGCAAAAGGATTGAGTTACTGGGAATGGAGTTAATAACATCAAAGTAGCAGTCCTGTCTCACAATCTCCTTTACAACAGATGATTAACATGGTCATTTTAGTCTCTAATGCAATGCATTTTCACTTCCAGTCTTTTGTTACCTGCTATCTTTTCTGTTTTCCCTCTGTCACTCCACACCCACATTTTATAATTTGTTCATTGGATTTCCATTCACATCCTACTCTTCCCTCATTTCATTATTCTTCCCAGGGAGCCACTTTCTCCATACTATCTTCCACATCTATCTTCAGTTGTTTGTCTTATTTGCTGTCCCTAAACTCACAGAGAAATTAAACTAATTCAAGATTAAAAAATGGCTTATCCAATTTAAATGTTTTGTCTCTGCTGTTTCTGATGGATGACAACATTTTTCTTTTCAGATGGATAGCATTCATGCTTGGACATGAAATGTATTATGAAGTTTGAAAGGCACATTTTTTTTTCCTTTTATTAAATCTTCTTCAAATTTTTATCACTGCATCAGTCATCCCTGCAATTTTCCCATATAAACTTGCTTCACCTTTGAGCTTTAGGAATCAGATTAGCTCTCAGTTTCTTTCAGTAGGAGTTAATCAGCTGAAACCTTGTCTATTTTATAGCTGCAATATCACAAGCACCACAATGAGCAAGTTCATTATAAGTGAAAGCAATAACACAAAATTTTAGCATCCATTCACATGGCAGAAAGAAATAACAAGAATACTACTAGACGAAATCTCTTTCCAGCTCACAAGTTGCTTACAAGGTCCCTCCCCAGAAGTCTCCTGGAGCAATCCTTTTTCTTCCCAGATGTGAAGAATTAAGGAAGTCTTCAAGTTTTCACTCACTGCAAAACCAGAACCCCGCAAATTCTGCCCTCTTTCACACAAGGACCTGACTCCTTCTCTGATTCAGGGAGAAATCTCCGTGAATATAAGACTGAAGTTGTCCCAAGTCTTAGATGTCTGAATTTTAGAAGATAACACAGTATTTAAAAGCATGATGTATGACTGCAGATATCATTGTAAATGTTGTTTGAAAGTTAGACTGGGTTGATAGGAATGCATCTGTGGTAGATTTAAACTTTTCAAAGTAAATTTTGAGAGTTCGCAAAATATTCTTGGTGATGAAGAGACTGTGACTGTTGAGTTCTTACCTGATGATTAATGAGAACTCTAAATTAAATCTCTTAATTACATGTCTTTATTATAACAGGTACATGAATGCACAGCAGAAGGAGTTGCTGGGGGGGAAGAGAAAGGGTGCTACCATGAATTTATGGGTGAGAGTCTAGAATCAGTATGTTTCAAGTCACTTTATTCCACATTTACTAGGAAAAATAATAGAGTTTCAGCTGAATCTTGCACAAATAGCATATTTCACCTTAATTAGTGACAATTTTGCTTCTTTGGCAAAATCTGGAATAAGACCTTGGATTTTAGGCTTTCTTGGCCCATATAAAAATTGGTTTCTAACTGCAGATACATAAAGGGATTCCTGATAAAGTGTGTGCTGTCTAATGTTAGCACAAAGGAAAACACTTGTCATCTGTGTCATTGATGTGCTGAAGTACACCATGAGTGCTTTTCTTCCTTGATCTTCCCTACCTAGTGCTGCTTTTAATAACCTCTTTCCCTGTATTTTCTGATTTACACATTAAATTTTTTCAGATTTCTGTGATTTCTTACCTGCAATGAGGCTTCTCTAATCTTATTGTTTTGATGCTGGATGTGCACAGAAATCCTAAGCAAAAGCATCTAAAACTATGAGAGAGGGACAGTGAGGAGGGAGTGGGGATAGTTTAGATCAAGATATATTATGACCTGTCATAAGTTTATTTCATCTTTTTTAGCACCTCAGAAAACCAGGCAACAGGAGTTGTACACAAGCAGAAAGTTCTTGCCTCCAAATCTGCTCTGCATTTACACTCGATTCTTTCCCTTCCCTCTCCCTCAGCCTACCTTTAAACACAGCATTTCTGCTCACCAGGATATTTTTCAGTAGTTCCATTAAGTGGTGGGAGCACAAAAGGAGAAGGGGAGCCCTCTGTGCCCCAGTTTGCAGTCTGACAAGGCAATGCAGAGAGGAGCATTAAGCTGGAAGTTCCTGTTTGCCAACACCTCTCGCTTCTGAGGAAGAAAGTTACGGCTTGAGGAATGGCTGTGCTCTCTACTGCCTCTTAGTAGGGATCTGTAAATCAGACTCAGTAGGCATCCTTCCCATTTTCATATGACCCCAGAAACTGAATCTCTTAATAGCCTGAACCATTCCTAATCCTCTTGAAGTGACTGAATAAAATTGGGGAAATATTTTAATTCTTGTGCTCTATAAATAGACTGTAATTACCAGATACACAGATTAGGAATCTGTCCTCTTAAAGAATGCTAGCAAATTCTTCTTTTAACAAGTTAGGGCTTTCATACTAACACTGGGATCCTGTTTGTTATTAACTTGAAATTATGGTGTTAAAAAGCTTTATCTTCCAACTGATTTGTGAACTATTTTAAATTTATTATAATTATTTCTCTAAGATTCCAGTAGTTATGTATAGCAATGAGAATTCATAGCTTAACAGGATGTGATATACCATTGGATATTTAAATTCTTCTGATTATAAAGACAGTTTAAAATGCAACAGAAAAATGGACTTTAGTAGGCACTGTCACACAGATTGCAAGTTCCTACATATTTTAAAATGTATGAGTTGTGAAATGATCCGAAGAACTTTGAAACCACGTCAATTATTTTGCATCTGGCATTGCACACCACCTGCATAATGAGAGAGCAGAGGGCTTGATGATTTTTTGAAACCTGTTTCGGTGAATAGTCACATAAGCACATTGTATTGTTCACCAGACAAATGGAAAGCTATCACTGTCCAAGAATTACAAAATTACTTTTATTAAATCTTGGCTCATATTTGGCTTTGTTTGTTTCCCTTGTCACTTTTTATAATTTGGTATATCAAAACCTGAGTATTTTTTATAAAGAGCAACTTAAATTATATACAGCTAAATCCTTCTTTGTACATGCAGTTGGGCTGCCCCAGGGGATTTGAAAGCAGAATGTGATATATGCTGCCTGAAAGGGCACATTTTAATATGTGCAGTTTCTTTGTTTATCAGGTTTCAAAAAGGCTCTGTAGCCAGAATTAATTCATGCAAACCTTTGCCTCTTTTGTCACTCTTCAAATAGTTTTATTTTCATAAGAGCAGTGTTTCAGTGTTTCTAAATATCTGATCCAGTATAGATGCGTTTAAGGAAAAAAAAATCAAGGGCCAGACCTGGCATAGTGAAGTTAATATTCCTATTGACAAATGCTGATTCACACACTGCAAATAACACAAATTCTTCACGACTGAGTATCAAAATTCTGCATCATTATATATACTTGAACATAGCTTAAACTTTGTGTGTAACTTCATAATTCAAAAGTTAACAAAAATAATACAAAGGCTACTTTCAAGTAAATTCATTACAGTCTTGATATCCTCTGCTCAGTACTTTTTGTGGCCATTTATACCACTGTGAGGCAGCTGTTACAATACGACATCTTACAGACTTAACACCTGTGTGAAAGGTGTAATAAGCCTTGTGTCAGTGTAAATATTATGTGCAGGCCAGAAGACACTTGATCTTTAGCTTGTGAAGCACAACCTCCACCTCCCTCAAACCAGATGGGTGTCCACAGATGAGCCAACAGGAGACAATGGCTAAAAAGAAGGACAGAGCTACAACTGCCTTCTAAGAGGGAAGAGTATGGCCTTCTATAGGTCTGTTAGAGCTACAATTGTCTGCCCTGAGGTCTTTTGTCTTGAGTGTTTTCCCAGAATATTTGTACTCCTAAAATCTTAAAATTATTAATTTGTGTTACTGCAACATTACAGGAGACAATAAACTTAACTTCCTCTGGCATCAGCTTCTGAAAACGTTTTGACTCTCCAGTAACTATTTCAGTGAAGGTGTACATGCAAATATGAATTTTTACAAGGAGATAAAAGTCAACACACAGAATCACATGAATTTGAAGGGTTCTCCAGAAGTCATCCACTGCAACCTTTGCCCTGAACAAGTCTAGTAAGACCAGGTTACCCAGTCAAGTATTGAGGCCCTCCAAGAATAGAGTTTGTGTAATCCCTTTCAGCAAGCAGCTCTGGTATTTGACCACCTTCCTGCTAGAAAATATACTTCTTATGTTATGGGTTTTACCCACATTTCTGAGGGCCAGCCTGGCAGAAACATGGCTATACTAATTAACAAGACAGCATGATTGAGTGTGCCTTGAAAAATCAAAAAGATTTTAATAAAGAAGGAAAATAATACATAAAACAAAAACAAAGCCGAGCGCAGCACAGAGACAAGTCTCCTACTTGCTACAACATCTCGAAAAGCATGGAGTTTCTTTGTTCTTTTTCTTTAGTACTTAACAGCTTAGGTGGGCTTTTTGGCCCTTGGCCCAATGAGATGAACAACAGACTTTGAGTAACATTCCTGGAGTCCAATCCACACTTCTGTGCTGGCTCCAAGCCAATTACAATGAGAAACCCACAGAACTTTTCAGCTAACTCCCTAAAATATCTAAAGGGAAACTGAGACTCTTTTCCTATTTGGAAGCATCTGGTGGAGGTGTAGGGATTGTATCACCACATTATATTGCATCAGAATTTCCCACATTCCATCTTTCTCATTGCCTTCCATCTCTCCATTGTGCATCTCCATTTCCTTTATGTTCTCTTAAAAGGGGGCTGTAGATAACAGCAAGATCCCCATTTTATCCTCTTTTCATAGGACTGGCAAACCCCACTCCCTCAGCCTCTCCCCAGACACCCTGTGCTCCAGCCCCCTGCCCAGATTGCTGGTCTTTGCTGGACTACTCTCAGCACAGAAATATCAACCTTAATTAGGGAGCCCCAGACTGGACCCAGTATTCAGATGTGATATCCCAAGTGCCAAGCAGAGGGGAAGGATTCCCTGGAACTGCACACTGCTCCCTTGCTAGTGCAGCACATGGTGGGTCACCTTGGATGCAACGGCTCGCTGATGATCATGTTCAGCTTGTTGAATACAAGGATCTCCAGGCCTTCTTCTTCAGAACTACATTTCAGCCAGTCTGCCCCCAGCCTGGTCCATGGTGGGTATCCTTCTTCCTTCCTGTGTGCAGAACTTTACATTTGCCTGTGCTGATTTTCATGATGTTCCTGTCTGCTCATCTCTCTGAACTGGCAGGTTCTCTTTGAATGGCAACAGGGCTCTCTACCACATCCACAGTTGATTAGCATCCAAAAACTTGATGAAAATCTGCCTTGAGGTATCTGAAAATAATTTATGGAAGAAATAATCTGCAAGGGAGAGGGGGATACAGAGTTTTGAGAGGCACATGTCAACTTGGACTGAACTCCAGATGCCTCTGAAGTGAATGTCAAAGCTGACCCACAAGACACCTATTAAGGCTTATAAGTCGCACATGTGTCCAATGAGACTCTCGATGCACAAGAAATGTTCTGCTGTAGCAACTCTGACAGATAAAGGCAGTGGGATGTATTTCCAAAACTCATTCTCCAATTTTTTCTGTTATATAAAAGCAGTATATGGATTTCTTGATAGGAATCACTCTTCTGCCTCACTGATGTCTGCTAATTTCCCAAATATAAAGATATTCTTTTTCCCTGGCCAGCACTCTTTTTGTCCCTCTGCCAGTGTAAAGTAGGCGTAGTACAATAACTATAATTGAATCAAGTGAATGAGAAGTTCTACAAGATGTTCTGTATTTTAAAAAAGAGATCTACTTTGGATTTTCTTTACTTATCAGAAAGAATCCTTTCTCAATGAAAGAAGAAAAGGTTGTGTACTTTTTCCACTCAAATTTAATTTTTGGAAACAAGATGGTAAGAGAACTATTGGCTGACCTTTAATGGGAAGCAGAAAAAATGGATTATCATAATCAAAAAGATTTAAAAGCTTCTCAGATGCATATGCAAGTGATTTATTTTTGATATGTACTAATGAGACATGAATTGAATAAATTTAAATTCATTGGAGTTACTGTTAGTAATAGAATTTTTGTTTTAATTATCACCTACAATAACAATTTGGTTAACATCTGATGCTAGCCAGTGTTTTGAGTATGTAAATAAGTCACATCTGAAACATGTAGAAAGTAGCCTTTGTATTATTTTTGTTAACTTTTGAATTATGAAGTTATACACAAAGTTTTCTCTAAGTTATGTTCAAGTATATATAGTGATACACTTTACCCCAATAACTGTAAAAGGAATTTAGATTATTACATACCTAGATTTATGTAATCCATCTGTGCTTAATCTGGTAATTTTCAAATTTTGCTTTAGCTGCCTCTAATTTATTTGTGGCACAAATAATTCAGGCCAATTATATTTAACTGAATGCTAACAATCAAATTTTCAGTGGTATTTCAATCCATCAAAATAATGCTAGATGCCCATTATGATGTCCAGGCACATAATTCAAGGTGAATTAACACCTAACTTGCTGAACTGCTCTTGAAAGAACTATGACATGCCTATAATATCATACACTAACAGAAACATGTTTGAAATGGACCCGTAAGTTTCTGCTTTATTTTTGAAAATAAAACATGTCTGATACAAATTTTTATTCTAATTTCTCATATTTCCCTTTCTTTTCATTTAAATATTTAAAATAATATCTATCACTTAAGTACAGTAAAAGAGACATAAAGACAGTGGCTGTCAATAATTAAGTACATAAACCCATTTTTTGGCAGCTAACTACAGAATGAAATAGGATAACAAAATACTCTTCCTTTGTTCCAACCACTCTCAGCCCAGTATGAAGGGTACGAGACATGTGCAGTGTCAACAATTCTGTAACATGATAGAGTAGTCCAACACTCAGTGTTAGATCTGGCATTCATTTAGTGTTCAAAATTAAATATAACTCATTTCCTGTCATTGACTTGTCATTAACATCAATAATTTCAGTAATAACTTCTGGTAAGCCTTAATTCGGTATTTATTAAAACAAATGTATTAGGCTGATGTTTTGAGCTATCATGCTGAGATAGATCTTATTTCTGCAAAATCCTTTAAACTAGTAAAATTATTATATATAATTATTAAATATAATCATTATAATAGAGGCTGACCCTCTTGGCTGCCTAAGACTCTTAAGAATGACCTGCTACAAAATAACTTTAAATTGTATGCCCTCATCTTTCAAATTGGACAGGAGCAATTTTCTGTTTCCTAAGTTAAATAGTCTTTCCTTAACTCTGTAATGAGCATTGAGAGATTTTTTTCTTATGTAAGGCTATTCATTTATCACTGGTGTGTATGGGGAGATGACCTGCGGCTTTCAAATATGAATTACTTTGCACCCTAATATGTATTTTAAATGTTAAATGCATTAGACTATTTTTAAAAATTCCTTTATTTAAATTGTTTTCATATAGGAAAGATCTATATAACCAGGCTGGCAGCTGCAGTATTCTGCAAGCCACAGTGGCAATGTTTTTTTACAAGAAATGTAAGCGGCTATTTCTTGGTTGAGAAGATAAGCAGAAGTACTAAAAAGGCAGAACTACTGGTATGATTTCTGGGAGCAGGTGCAGTTTGCTGTGATTGCAGACATTACAGTCATTTCAAAGCCAGGCCAAATTTTACTCTGCTTTATACTGAATGAACACAAGGAGCTCCTTACCTTGATCCTTCCTAGGCATTTCTGTTCTTTTGGCTTAGAAAATTTTCCAGACAGCTAGTTTTTGAATTGTGAAGGACAAAGGCAAGGAAATTAGGAAAGACAAAAGAGAAAAACAAAATAGCAAGTGTAATATTGATTTTTTTTTTCTACCTATTGCTGTCTCTTCCCCTTCCTCTTTTCATAGCTCTGCCTGCCTCTACTGGAAGTGTCACTCACAAGCTCTGAACTTGTTTGAACTCTGATGAAAACTTGCCATCTTCTGAAGCATTTTCTCTGGACAAGTCTCCCACTAAGAGCAGAGCCACTTGAGCCTTGTGAGTGGGGCTCTTTACATGGCCTAATGAAAAGCCATCGGAGCTTAGAATAGACTGTGCCTCCTGCGTCATCATGGTAATTGGGCTGTGGCAGTCATCATGCTGCAGTCCCTTAGTACAGTGCAAATGTGATTGCTGAAAGCTTTTGAATCAGAAATACTTTGAGTTGCTTGGAAATACTTGGTCTTATAATTCCTGTGCTCCAGGGGATTTGAAACAGCGGTTTGTTCTAACTCCACTAAAGAAAGAAAGACATTCTGTGACATTCTCTCCTATATTTGAAACCTGTGGAAGGAAAACATCTCATGGCATTGTGTTATTTCAGTGTCCTATACTGTGGAAGAGTAAAAGAGTTTTTAATTTCTTTTTCCTTTAAAAGAGATTGTTAGTTGCAACTTCAGACTATCAAATATTAGAATTTATGATGAAGTTACAAAGGCAGCTTGAAGTTCACTACATACATTACTATATATAGTGAACTTTATACAAGGCAACTTTAAGTTCACTGTCTACTCTACATGTATGGATATACTTGCCATTGTAATCAGTGGGAGTTTTAGTTTAAGATAAAATAAACATAGCTATGTTTTTTAAGAAACTGATTAGGACTAAAAATATTTTTCTATCAGAGGTTTAAGAATAAATATGAGATTTATTGTAATGAAGAAAATCAGGAGCATTAAAAATTACTAAATATATATTCTTAATGGGTTATCCAGAGAACTGAAAATCAGTCTCCTAGAAAAAATGTCTTGAATATTTTTCTGTCTTATTTTTGGTATGGTCTCTCTCCCTCTCTCTCTGCTCTCTCCCTTTCCCTTCCCTCTCTTCTTTGCTTGGCCATACTGCATTCAGGAATAAAATTCTTTTGAACTTAACATGTAGTGAAAGTTCAAATTTTTATTCATACCCATCCTCTAATTATAACTGCTTTATCAAAACTATAATAAGTATATTTTAAATATGATAAGGCTATAATATTTCTATGCTTTTATTAATTTTAAAAGGAAGTGTTAAGCAATTGGAAACAGAAACTGCCCCTTATCAGCAACACCATCATAGGGTTGAATTTCTCATCCTAGGTTCTAAACAACTTGCAGTGCTTTCCTGAATTAACCACAGGTCATCTTTTGCTTAACCACAAATTTTTTTCTCTGGTTTCATATGAGTATTTCAGGTCATGTTCAACTATGACTTAGACAAGTCCTCACTGAGGCAAGCAGCTGGAGCAGTTTGATATTTTGCTTCCCATGAACCATAAACTTTGGCAGGAAAGAAGAAGTATGAATCTTCCTTATGTGTTTTAGCATGAAGCCTAGAATTTAACTTCAGCTAGGGTCCTTAGGCATAATCACCTACTGGTCATTACACTGAAGCAACTTAAGTGTGCTCTGCAACCTACAGCCAGAGACAGGGATCTCTGGGGAAAATACCTTAAATTGCTACAGACATTTGTGAAGCAAATGTATGCCTAATGCCTACAGCAGGGCACACATCCCTGCACTTATGCAGACCGTAGACAGTCTAAATTGTCTTCTTTTCCTTTCCTCTCCCATGTCCTCTTTGAACACAGAGGAGCAGCTTACTTCCCTTTCTGCTTGGCTTAATGGAAGAGAGTGGCCATGAAATTTTGTAGTTCTCTGCCATGGTCTGTAGATGTGGTGGACACTGTTCATACCTTCTCCTAACATCCTTCCAGAGCCATGGAGCAAACAAGGGCACACAGTGAAGATTTTGTGCGTCACTTACAGAATCCAGCTTTAATAACTGTAAAGCTTTCCATGCATAAGTGCTGCCAAACAGAGTAAAATATTAATGTGTGTTCCTGTGAATAATCCAGAAATGTCATCCTGTAACCTAAGAAAGTGGCTTCTGTATTTTCCTGGCCTTCTGTAGCATCAGACAATTGCTGTGCTACACAGAACAAAGTTCTGCTTTGTGGTCTCTAACCCCAGGTTTTCTGCCTCACAGCACAGGGTACATGGCTATGCAAAATATTGCTGTGATGAAATGTCCCTTATTACACAGTCATTACTGATGTAATATGGTCTCTAAAGAATAGGTAGAGTATATTGTCTGTGACTTCTGAATTTGAAAGTTTTTCTGGGATGTGTTTAGTGCCCATGGTGCTACCACTTTTAGCCCACAAAAGACTGTAAAATCAGAATTTCTCAAAATCTTCCTGAGATATTTTAGAAGCACTTGATTTCAAAAGTGGCATTACCCAGCTTCAGAGCACAAGTTTCCTTTCAGATGACTCAGGTTGAAACACACAGCCACAGGCCAGTCTTGGTGATGTTGTGTCAGTCAGAAGACGGCTGTCCTGTTCTAAGCCAGTACCAAAGAGGTCAAAAATTCCCTTCATTTTAGGTGGTGGAGGCAGTATAGGAGTTCAAGCTTCTCCCTGTCCCAATGTAATAATGAAACAAAGACTTTTGGTTTTTATAGCTTTCATTTATGTGGAATACAGCATCACCTGTTATACCACATACTGTCACATAAGAAAGAGTATTGTCACCATGACTATTCATGGCCTTTTAAGTAAAAACTCATATTCAAAGTTCTCTGTTTCTTTAGTAAAGGTGTATTTTCTTCAACTTGTCAAATGCTCTCGAAGTTCCTCTTCCTCTGAGTTAACATCCAGTATTCTTTTAAAAAAATGCTGCTCTCCTGCAGTGCAAGGATGTGAGAGGATTTATTCGTATTCCCTCCCTGAGAACATTTAATGGTGGCTGAAAAAGAAAGGGAGGGAAAGCAGAGAGAAGATTTTAGACCAGTTGTGTCTTTAGGCTAAGCCTTCCCTTCCCTTCCCTTCCCCTCCCTTCCCTTCCCTTCCCTTTCCTTCCCTTCCCTTCCCTTCCCTTCTACTTTCCTCTCTTTTCCTTTTTTTGTCCCACAGGTTCTCAGTCCCTATAAAGAGCAAGGGACATTCTGGAGCTATTTGATTTGCAAAGCAGCTGCCATCATATTTCATCTTCCTTGTGCAAGAAAACACATTTTCTATTTCTTTATTGGTGTTGTTCCCATGACTGCATGAGGATTCTCTGCAGAAGTGAGGAAGGAAGGTCAGTAGCTAACGCTGATCAGGAATTTTCCAAAAGAACTTGGAAGTCTTTCTCTGTTCATCAACAAAAGGCCAACGGAAATTAGAAGGTTCCAAAATCTGCCTCATTTCCTACCAGCTCACCTTCCCTGCTGTTCATCATCTATGTGTCTGGCTGTCAGGGAACCAAGTGCTTGGTAGCTCTGTCTGTCCAGCATGAGGCCTCTCAGATCTGAACAACTCTACTGGAAGAAATAACTCCAGTTCTCCACCATACCTCAAAACGATTTTTTTTTTTTTTTTTAAACCAGACTGTCTTGTTTTTTCAGGATTTAAATTCCCTTACTGTTAAACTACAGTCTCATCTACAAATTTCCAATTACTTCAAGATTTAAAATAAACCCCTACTTTCACTACCTTTTTGTTTCTCAAATACTGCCTTTTACTACACAAAAAAAATGTAAAAATTTTTAAAAAGGAAAGATAACATTTATATTTTCTTTTTTCCATGCTCCTCAGTACCAGTGAGAGCAATTGGAAGCCCCCTTCCAGCCCCAGATTCTCAGCAGGTAGTTGCACCAAGCATTAGGTGCATTCATGTGCTGTGCCCATGCTATGCATTCTATGTTTAGAATTTTGTTAATAGGAACTCACATAAAGCAATTGCATTCCTGTGTTTATTTAGTTATGGAAAAATGGGGTTGATTCCATTTTCAGAGCACTAAAGGTTTGAAGACTTTGTTTGCAAAAAGCATTTTTATTTTACACCAATAAGGTAACAGGATATTTTGGGTTGTATTGACTATTCATGTCTGTTTATTTCATTAATATTGTTAGGATAGCTTTGTGAACATTGTGTGTTCATCACTTGGATAAGAAGCCAAAACTCATTTTATTTTTAAAGTATATTTAATACTCCAGAGATAGATCAAAGTAAACTCTTCTTTCAAACTATCTGGTTTTGGTATTTTGTTTTACTTCAAAAACTTCTCTAAAAGAAGTTCATTTTATGTTAAAAAATTGAACAAAAAATTGTACAACATCTGGAAATATTTAACCATTGATCCACATTTCTAATCTACAGTCTTCAGGTATTCAGACTGCCTTGCTTCCTGGATATCAACTCTTGACAAAATAAAATATGACCAGATGCCCTGCAAAACACATTCATTTTAGTAGTAAATAAACAAGTTCCCAATAGTTCTCTTGCAGTCAGCAAGGGAACTAATTTCCAGCTGCTTATTTTCTTCTAACAGCTGAATAAATACATTCCTGGTATTATAATACCATTGCAAGAAAATGATTACACAGTAACTCAAGACCCAGATATGCTCCTCCTGCTGTTGTTTATCTGAAAGCAGGTGGGATATGGCTCAGGTATGTCTCAAGAATTTAATAAGATCCTGTAGATGAGGGATCTAAGCCAAGAAAAAAGCTCTCTTGTGAGAAGATGTAATTGGGATATTTCCCTTTCATTATTATATTATGAGTGTATTATAGGTGACTAATTTAATATGACTGAACTGAAAACAGAAAATTAAATTCAGTAAATGAAGCTTATAGAAAATAACAAAAACTTTAAAAGATGGACTTCTGTGACATTATTGTGATCTCTACAGGGATTATACTTCCTAAAAATAAACTTATTGTTATTCTGTTTCCTGGGATTTGGACTTTTAGCTTGCATCAAAATGCATCATTATCTTTAGTCCTTAATAGCTCTATAATCAGTCCTACTAATAATGTTGCATTATTAGACTTAATTTTCTCAGGAAAATATGAAGAATTTAATCTCTTGTCTTTGCAGGAACTCCTGTGCATTGAGACCACTCTCTACAACTACATGTAATAGTACAGCTGTGCAAAATTCACATTGGAAATTTTAGTACTGCTTTTATAATGCAGCTGCCTAGATTTACAGTTCATTCTTCAGAGGTATAGCATGTACAGTCAAGTCCCTCTTCTAGGACTGAAAACACAGCATTTGTAATTCTTCTGCTGTACCTGAACTATTATAGCCTTGCTGAAATCAAAAAGCCCTAGTAATGGGAAGTCCTTTACCCTCCACTTACCAAGATCAAAGGTTTTCTTGACAAGCCATTTTCTGTGGAGGTCATGTTGGATTTAGAAAGTAAAGGGAAATTTCTTAACAACTTATATAAATATCTGTGTTACTGAATTTCTTTTCTTGTTTTATTTTGCCTACAGCGTGTGATAGCCAGAAGTGAAAACCCCCTGATAAATAAGTGTTACCAAGCTCTGATGAGTCACATTTTCTTCTCACACCTCGAGTGGAGGAGTACACCTGATGGCAAGTGCTATGTTCATGCTGGGAACCGTAAAGCATGGCCAGACTCTGGGGACACACTATTGCACAAGTCACTCAACAAAGAGCAGATGCCTAGAGACTTTCTAACCAATAGTGTTACATTAACAGTCCTTGCACAGGACTTCTTTCAGACATTTCTGTTTTTCTTATTATGGCTTGCTTTTCACATCTTTCTTAACATTTCCTATAAAGAATTACTGTGACCCTCCAGCCATTTTTAACATTGAGGCTGACTTAAGTAAATATGCCTCAGTGCTCAGTGAAATCAGCCTTGGTGAGACTTAAAATATTAAAGGTGGAGCCTGTCTAATGGTAAGATACTTAAATATAGAGAAGCAAGAAACAACACCAGATGGTAATGTAACTAATCCTAATGTACATGTCTGTAAATTATTGGGGGAAATGACCTTCAATAAATATCTATTTCTGTCCATTAACCAGAGAGAAAGACAAGGTTTAGGCTTAGGCAGTTGATTTATGTTAAGTAAAATGAATCACACTAGTGGTGGCTACAGCTAGATCACCTGTTTTATAGGTCATTGTCTAAAAAGCCAGCACCTGCCCTCAGCATAGTGAGTCAGTCAGCCTAAGATAGGAATGGGGAAGCTAGTCATCCTATATATAGATGTATATACAGGCAGAGTGTGAAAACCCAGTACCTCTGAAGAATGATTCATGGGACCAAGTGCATTTCAATGCCTCCATTAATCATGGGCCTTAAATGCTTCTATAGGGGTCCCCCCAGCCAACCGGTGTGAAAATCTAGATTATGATGCCCAGATCAATATTTTTAAGCCTTCTTTTGAAGAAAAGGCATAATTTTGGATAGTGGTCTGACAAAAGGAAATGAGAAAATTCAGTTCTAGCCTTTTTCACTCTGAGCAAGTTTAGGCTCTCAAGTCTTGTGTCATAGTTCCTCAACCATCACTCACAAAAATAGTGTTCTCTTCAGAAAGTGACAGAACCATGCACCCCTTTCCCATTTGCTTTATCTCCTGCCCGGAAAACAATGCAGGTCAAGAGAAATGTTGGACAGTAGTGCAGTCCCAGTTTTCTCCACAAACTTTTCATTTAGAACAAAGCACCTTAGAAATGTTGTGACTTAAACGGTGCATATTGGTTGATTTGCTAAGGTTTGGTAAGTGATCAAAACTACTCACTGATGCATGGACTGTAAGGCATAGACATTGGCTCATAAGTCCTAGGTTTCAAGAAAACTTCCATGAAACATTCAATAAAGACTTCAAACTGTGCTTTCTTCTCAAAATTGTTGATTTGCAAGTATCTTGTCTGGTGTTCTTACACCACCTCACAGTCCTAAAATTGGACTGATAAAACTGAATGAAGAAATCTGTTCTGATAGGTTCTTAGGGACAGATGATAGTCACAGGCAAACATTACTTCAGAGGACTTGGCCCATAACATAATGAAAAGGTTCCTAATTCTTCTTCATATTTTCTGTTCAACACTAGGGGATAAAGTAAATAGAAATGTAAAGGCCATTCAGAAATTTTATATGCCAACAAAACAGACTGTAACGCAGCTCTACATACACATGTGTAAAACTAGACCTCCTGTATCTTAGGTATAGCATACCGCATGGTGAATACATTCTCAGACAGACAAGCCTTAAAAAAAATCATCTTATTTAATTAGATATTTATTAGTAGTGAATGACTGAAAAATAATAGGCCAATTGACATGTTCAGCATTAGTAGAACAGGCAGAATATGTGAGACTTACAGAAAGGGGTGAACCCTGAAATGTCTGAGTGGCATATCACCTTCCTATAACTTATTCTCATGCATGCAAATGTGTCATTCACACAGCAAGCAAATGGATGGCATCAGTTTCCCCTAAAATAGCTTGATGATCTTGAACACAAGAGTTCACCTGCCACAGTGTGAATATAAAGTAAACAAGGTCAGGATGGAAATAATGAATCATTGGTTCCATCATTTGCAAGCCGACTCAAGTTGAAAACCAAATGCATTTAACATTGACTCAGACTGGAGCTTCCTGACTCTTTATGTACATGCAGCGAGAGGAAATCCTATTTAAAAGTAAACCTTCTAAAAGGCAGATTAGTCTCAGCAAGATTTCCTGTGGCAGAAAGGTCAAAGTAGATCTCTCAATTTTGTTTTAACACTTATTTGTGGAAGGACTGAGTGAAAGACAAGAGGTGATTTTGCATTTAACAACTGAATTGTTCATTGGGCTTCATGTTTTATTCGTGTTCAGGTGGGTGAATGGAAACTGTGTCTCAGAACAACAAAAGGGAGTGTAATTTTAAAGTGCCTCTTCACATTCAAGGAGCAAAATATTAAGTACATTTCTTCATTACCTACTAAAACAAGTGTAGCAGGGCACTTTTAAACAGGAAATCTTCCCCTTACTGAAAGCTGTCTATAGGTAATATCAAGCTCTTACATCTTTTAGGTAAACCCTTTGATTTAACCTTACTCTGTTTGGAAGTGATAATATGAATGTAAGACAAAATAGTTAAAATTATAAAATAGACATTAAAAAATAGAAGGACCTCTGCTAAAATGTTTGGGTCTAATTCAGCATATCATGTACTCAGTAGAAAGGGTATTATTGCAGAATTGCACAATAGGTTTGTAACTTTGCAAGGAATTATTGTCCAAATTCTGAGAGCAGTTGTGTCCACCAGCAATTTTCCTTGTTTGAACAGTCCTTTTCAGATAAATAATCATATTTATATTTGTAGGATCTAGGTCAGAATTCGTAGCTGCCTGGTATATCTGTGGCTCTCCAGGGATGTCAGTGTATTTCAGCAAGCATAAAAACATTTGACATATTCAGGTTTATTTTTGGGTTTTATAAGAGGGGCCTGTTTCAATCACTAAAAATGTCCTGTATGTATTTAATCTGTTGCAGTTAATAGATAGGTATGTCCAGTGTTTCCCAATGAGTTAGAAATACAAATGTAATTGCCTTTCAGTACAATATAGATGCCAGCAAATCTAATTTTCTTTTGAAACAGCTTTTCACTGTCCTGAATTACTGAGGGTAAGATTCATCATTGCATGTCTTCTTACTTTAGCCACATACAATTTAAGTAAAACATCTGAGACAGTTGTCCAGGCTTCCTTTATCATCTACAGGGAGAGACAGACAATCTCCAAAGAGCAATGTCTCCCTCTTGTTTTAGATATCTATTTTAGGATGATCAAAATCACACGCTAGAGGTGCTTGTCTCTCTCCATTGATGATAAAAAGAGTCTAGAGAGTTGCATTAGATGCCTAACTATTAGACAGCAAGAGATAGACAAGGAACACACTGCCTTAAACACTCAGGAACACTACATTTATATTTTAAACTCTTTTACTTTATACCAAATGATGCCATTATAAAAAAACTCCAAAAAAAACATCAGCCAGATGCTGAATTTGGTAGATAGTTGTTCATCTATTAAAAGAGTAAAAAAAAAAAAAAAAAAAAAAAAAAACAAAAAAAAAAAAAACAAAAAAAAAAAAAAAAAAAAAAAAAAAAAAAAAAAAAAAAAACAAAACAAAAAAAAAAAAAAAAGGCGCCCAACCAAACATAAAAAGCCCTCACCTCTCTGGTTTTGAGTTTTGAAAGGGGATGGTTTTGAGCCAGTCTGATGCAACCACCCAAAAATAATTAGTTCCTTAGATGCATTGAGAAATAAAGCATCAAAAGAATCTAGGAAGCATTAGTGCTGTTGTGCAAGAGATCAAGATAAGTGTGTTCATCTGTGTGCCCAAATGATGAACACAGACTGGAACAGACCTAGCAAGAGACTGCCAGGATAATAATGGAGTTTAGACTGAGAAAACAAAAGTTGAGTGGAGCTGTGTTTGTTTTATGGGGGCAAGAAGAGTTTCAGAGGAGTTATTTTCAGCTAAAGAACAATGCTGGCATCACAATACCCTAGTATAAGTTGTGCAGGCATAAATTGCTCTGGAAATTGAAACAGTCAGAACAATGATGTTTTAAAACAGTCTTCCAATCAAAATAGAGGCAGAAATCTTAGCTGCTTGTTCAGATGAAATCTGGGGCTTTAATGCATGGGATAATCAGATATGGTGCCTCCAACAGCTGAGGAGCTGACTCCATGTCTTCGCACACTTAAATATCCAAAAGTTAGTGGTACCAAATCCCACAGACAGCTCCAAGGGAAGAGTACAATGAGAAAAGCCTTCCTAACCATCTGTTACCAGTGAAGGCTTTCAGACAAAGACACGATAAAGAAAAAATATTATTAACCATCAGACTTAATTTCCCTACTAAATCTAAAAGGCTGATGTAGAGCCCAAAAACATTAGAAAAGTAGTATGACGTCAAAGAACTGAGATCCTGAAGAAATGTTATTTATCTCCTACTTTGAAGATGAAAGGTGCTACCTTTATGAATTTACTGTTTTGCATGGATGCCTGTGGTAGCATGGCTGGAGTGTCATCAGACACGTTGTCTCTTCAGGACTGAGCACCCTGGTTATTGCACCAACTGTGACCAGACTCCATGCCAGCATGATAGCTGGGGCATTTTTTGCCACACATGAGAAGTCATGTCCTAGGAGTGACCTAATCACATCTTTTTTGGACATCATCTTTGGTTTCTAACCTCTCTTAAGATCAGTGTGAATGGGATCAGTCTGTTCGCTCACATACCTTCAGCAGTTGTGTGTGTGTGTTGTGGGGTTAAACCTAAACAAAAGTTTGTATTACCATATATTGAAACACGACCATGTGCCCATGACTGAAAGCATTCAGTCATGAATCTCTTGGGTCTCCAATTATTATGTAACTACTTCAGGGACTTCCTTCTTTTACTGCCTGTGACCTCTCATTTGATAACATAAGCAAAAAATGCTCTGGTAAATGGAAAAAGCCATCTTGTCGCCACACTCCAGAAGCATCCTGAAAGAAAGGACTGGAGCAATGCAGTTAATTTTGTTTCTTTTACCCACAGATTTTTGTTGTGACCCTGAGCAAATATTGTTGTGCCATAGCCAAGAGTACTGCATATGTCAAATATATCCAGAAGTCTGAACACGGTTAAAAGGTGATATTGCCAGCAGGATTCAATGATCAGTCGTAACTTCGATCCAATTTCTTTTTTACTTGGGAGGGTGTGCATAAGACAACTATTTTTGGGGCCCTTTTCTTGACTGGACAACAGTGAGTTGCACACAGAAGCCTGAAGGCTTTTAATTCTGTTTAATATTGTCAAATTTTTACTGAGGCAGATACAGTGCAAGGGCCGAGGTCACAGCTACTCCCCAGAGAGGAAGCCAGGAAGCCAGGCTCTCCATGCCTCAGCAAACTGCTCAGATACTTGTCAGCCTTTGACTAATATTTCAGCAGTGCTCTGGGATCCTACGTCACTTTTCTCCCTTCAGGGAAGCAGCAGTCAGGCTGATTGGCTGTAAAAGCAGGTGCACTCCAACCTAACATGTTGACATCTAATCACAGAAGCTTAGCCAATTTAAATTCATCTATTAAAAGTTTGCAGCCTATTTAGTAGCAATTAAAGAATTTTTTTTATAAATCTCCATACACTTTATCTTTTTTGATGGAAAGAGAAATATTTTTGTATCAGCCTCCTTTCACCATAACAACATTTTATTAGACACATTAGACACTATTAATGCAGAGTACTTTTGGCCAATAAGGTCCTAGCAGCACAGTATTGATAAACAGAACAAAAGAGAAAGAAAAAATAATTTAGTCCTTTCTTTGGAGTAGGTGTATACCTACAACAGATATGTGATCAACAGGGATCAAAGGCTCTAGGTGGCTGAAATAAGGCTTGTGGTTGCATTGCAGATTTCAAAGCAGTGGATTAAACACAAGTCCTCCAACAGAACACGTAGGTGATGAAGCTAAAGTTAAAGCTTGGCCTTCAGTGCTGTACTGGATGTGATTCAGTGCAGATCTATGCCTACTTTCAGCTTGGTGTTCTCAGGAAACAAAAATATTCAGTTGCCCTTTCAACTATGAGTTCACCACTCTCCTGAAGCCAAAATATTTTCTTACTGTGGATCCAGGATAGCCACAGCTCTGACAGTCTTTTCCTCATTCAGATTTAAAGGAAGAAGTTATTGCAACAGTGAAGGTTTTAGCAGGAGCCAAAGGTAACCTTTTGAGAACAGAGAACACTAAATTAGGAACTCCGAGTTCACTCACTGCTTTGCTTATTTTTCCTTGCTCATCTGAAGAAAATGAACAAATGAATTTTTCCAAAACTTTGATGACTTTTTCTGTTTGCTTAGCCTTGGATAGCCTACACTTATTCTCTTCCTTGAATTTGCTGGCAGAGATGGATTAGGTATTTTTAAATATAAACACTAGGGAGAGATAGGTTGGATGAGTTTACATGCCTAGTGGAAAAACTTCCACTGAAGTAAACAAGTGGGGTTTGCTCTAAGGTGGTTTTGGAGATAAACTATCCAAGGAGGAGAGTTTGGAATGCAGTACGTGCAGCTGTTTCAAATTTTTATTAAAATATAGCAAGATGTTTTCCCCAGAAGACATCTTGTTATTAAAAGTCAGGCCACATAAAGCAGAAAACAATTATATTACCTTTCTTATTTCTTATGTTAAGTAGGCTAGGGCATCAAGTACAGAATCATGTCTGCAAAAGGCATGAAACTGTATCTTGAGACCTTGTAGGAAATGCCATATTAGCTGTGTCCTGTCAGCAAGGTTTTAATAACAATGAAGATAATAGATGCTGCTTATCTAATATTTTTCATCTGTATGGCTTGAAGCATGTTTCAAAGGACATATTATTATCCCACTCTTGTAAATTGTGCATCTGAATCATTAGAGAGATCAATGGCTTGTTTAAGGTCATGTGCAGAAGGAGTTTTGCAAACGGTCACAAAAGCTTTTGCTAAGATTTTAGTAAGTTTAAGAAAATGTGTTTTCTTTAATCTTTATTTTTCAATTAGTTATTTGCAGAAACGATTTGATATATGTCACTGTTCTTTTGCTGAAAGAAAGCAGATTGTCAGGCTATGGTCTGTCAGATTTTTGCTATGGAAAAATTAATGACATAGAACTAAGGGAATTTAGAAAATTCACTATGAATTCTGGAATGTTATTCATACTATACAGTCTATTACTTTGATGACACAACTACATCCAATGAAATCACTGGCATCTGAAAACTAATGAGTATCACTCTGTGTCATTAAATTTAAAGAATGCATATTTATTTCAAACATTAACTATTAAGACAAAATAAGCAACAATTCCCAGTCTAGAAACGAGAGGTAAGATACTAATTCATATGTTCTGAGGAGCAGCTTTCTTATCTCACTTATGATCTCTGCCTCTTGATTTTAGCTCATTTAGTGTTGCAGTCTGCCTCCTCCTCCCTGCAAAACCCTTGTGCGAAAACAGCTCTCAGGCTGCACAGGAGTTTTTTTATTTTCTGTATGAATAGTATTTTTGCCCCAGAAAATACAAGTGTGAAATGATGTCTATCAAAATTAAAGAGTCAAAATTTGTGGCAGTGCCTGAAAACCTTTAAGGGGAGAATTAACTAAGACCCATCTAAAATTCAGAAATTCAATTAAGCTGGTTGAATAGGGTTTTTTTTCTGTAGAATGAGGGGGAGACACTTCAAGTAAATAACCTAAAATAAATATCTGTGATACATGGGATGTTCTTTTTATACTTCTGTCTTATATAAGTGACAGATGTGACTAACAGGAAAAATTGCCCAAGGTTTATATGTCCAAAATCAGGTAATATAAATTTCATCCTTTGTGGTAAATCCTTCACTGCAGTCAAGAAAATAGCTTTAACCTGATATTCTTGAACGATTAGAACTAGGCAAAGTCTAGCAAATATCTGGCCTTAAGAGTCCAAGAGAGCACCTTTGTTTCTTTTGTATATGAACAGAGAACCTTTATTTCATGTATTCTTCTTTTCAGCGCATCAAATTTAATCAAGCCAACATATCATGGGGAAAATATTGTGTAGAAGCAGTTATTTAATGCCATTTCACACCTGTGTAGGCAGAAGTTTTGGGGACACCACCAGACTGGAACTGCAAAGAAACTGAGTCAGTTTTCTGGTGACCAAAAGAATGAAAACTGGATGCCTTCAACTTTAAGTGCAGCAGCACTGCCATCTACTCAGTGAGCCAGACACCAAGCAAGTTTCTGAAGGAACCCAAAGCTTATGACAAATTCTGTGGGTGATAATAATCCTGATGGGATGGAGAAAGCAGCATCCAGGAGGGGCATCTTAGTGTCCTTGTGAGAGAGATACATTGTCATTTGTCATTGCATGCTGGGAAGAATGAAGAATAACAGGTTTTGTAAACTCAAGAATACAGCTGAAAACTGGATAGCAACTGTCTGAGGAGTCATTCTCTGGACTAGTTTCTCAGTAGCACTAGGGAGTGGAGATCAGTCTTTTTTATTTTCCAGTGAAATTTGATCAGTTTTAGTGTTAATAGTGAACATAGCTTAGGACCTGTTGAAAGCCCTGTTACTACAGACTCCTAGAATGGAAATCAACAGAAGTTACATGGACAATAAATGCTGCAGCGTTTCACTGGAGTAAAAATAAATCTGCAACAATAAGTTTGGTAAGTGCTTACAGCAATTGCAACATTCTTCCATAAAGAGATACCACAGGGAATTATGCAAATTATAGTCTTCAGGATGTTAAACAGGATTCATCTGACTTCCCTGGAGATACTTTCACCTCACTAGTGAGAAAGCAGTTGACTGTTGAGTATATATTGGGATTTGGGGAATTTTTTACAACAATTTATATAAGAGGTTTATAAATAAGGAGCATGAACCAGCCTCCTTGGTCAATGGTAAAATGAAGTAATATGGAAGATTTGATGAATAGTGATGACAATGATAACATTTTTATCAATAGAGGTGACAAAAACCAATGTATTGCAAATTTTTTTCTTTTTTCTCTTAATTCATTAAACTAGGGAAGAAATAAGGTGAAGAAAGTCCTTTTTTCGTTCTCATGTTTAGAATAAAACCAACAGAAATTTCTTGGAAAGCAGAAGTGTGTTTTAGTTGGCAACGTATGTTATAGTAAGCCTGTTTCAAGTGATTGCAATTTTAAAATATTTGACTACAAGTTGTAAGGACACAGCGGGATTAAGCATGGAGATGTGGCAAAAAATTTGGTGATTTTGGGAACAGGGTGACTTAGCTCTGGAGATGATGGTACCGAAAGGTCTGTAGCAGGTCAAGGACCTACACCAAAAATCTCTTCACACACCTTCTTGTCATGTACAGAAAACTAACTATATCCTGTTTGGGAAGGGAATGCTGTGGAGCACAGACACCACAATTTCAAAAAGTTATAGAACATGATTTTCGGTATAAATTGTCTGATACTTGATAATAGTTTATTTTATCTGCTGGTAAGAAGGACAACATTTAATTGTTTATGAAGATGGTTGCCTACAGAGTGGAGATCGTGATCTAGTTCTATTCGATAGATAATTAAAAAGAGGACAGCCCTAATCAGCTGCATACACAATTCTTCCAAACAACTAATTTCCCAAAACTGAGGGCAAGAATGAATAATACTGAGTAGGTGGGAAATGCAAACAAAAAGTGAGAGAACGTGAAGTGATTATTAAAAGCAAAAAAACCATTTCTCCACAGTTAAGAAAGGAAAATTTGGCCAAGGGCCCACCATATTTTCACCATGATATCACAGCCCACCATATTTTGGTGATGGTATCACATGAAATGAAGCAAGTAAATTTGTTTTCAGAACATACTATTTCATATGAGAAGATTTTTGAATATCCATTAGTGATCAGCAACGTTATTAGGCAAATGATTGTTAGGAGTAGACCTTTAGAAAGCAAGAAACCAACATTACTTTTACCCCAGAGTTAGAGATGAGAGGTTTCAGACAACTAGCCTGCTGGTAATCCAACATAATTTAGTTTCCTAAGAAAACAGTGCTTATGTGATCATGCTGTCTGCCTATTGAGGTGCCTGTCTGCTGTCTGCTAACATTCCTCATTTTTTCCAAAATTTCAACTACATTTGAGAGAGTAGTAAAATATTAAAACATTAAAAAAAAATCCTGAAACTTTTCAGAATAGAAGTGCTATTTGGGAGTTTCACTTCTAAAATTGTTCAGAAAAAAAAAAAAAAAGTGTCCAGATGGTGATTTGTAAGATAGTGTGTATCAGGAAAATTATGCTGGTAAATTTAGAAATGTAACAATACCCAAGGATCAGATAGGCTCAGTATTTAACAGTATACAAAAGAATCACTATTTTGATTTGAACAATACAATATTGCTGGGTTTTAGGCAGTAGTTACACTATCATTCTGTTTCTGCTAAAGTGGCTGTTATTTCCTTGCACAGAAGCAAGGCAGCATCCTACCTGTAAAGAAAAATAGATCTTAGATCTCTGGATGTCCAGCTTGGTAGGAAAAAAAATACCTGCCTCATACAGCAATAACAAGCAGTTTTAGCTAATCAGTCCTCACACTGGAGGCAATGACTTCCAGGTCCTAATGAGATTCAGGTTAGCTGGATTTGTGATTGTAGAGTCACTGCTGCAGATAGAAATGGGAGCCTCTTTCAGCTCTCAGTTTCAGTGCAAGAGAACAAACCCCAGAGCTGCATAAATTCAGTGTTATAAAAGGAATTCCTCCATTCCTCCTCCCTTATGAAGTTCTTCCAGAATTTTGAGTCAACAAAAAACAGCAATTCTGCTACCCCGAGCCCAGCAGAAAACAAGACCCTTGCCTGCTCCTGACATTGCACATTTCTGATCAATGGTGCACATCCCTGCAGTCCACTCAGGTGCTTCATTTACACCTGCCAATGTGATAGTCAAACTTTAAATGACTTCCTGTTCCTAGCTGACAAAGCGGTGTTAGGTCACAGGCTGGACTCAATCATCTCTAAGATGCTTCCCAGCTTAGGTCATTCTGTGATTCTGCAGTGGTCAGATTGATGAGTGGGCAGCACAAGAAAAAAAGCACAGAGCCTTTCATGGTGTGAGAACTTGTACAGTATTACTGAGAACACAATTTGATGAAGAAAATAAACTGTAAGTGTCAACACCTTCAGAGAAATAAGCCAAGACAAATTTCTCTCACAAAGGAAATCTTCAAAAGTTTTTGGTTTTTTTTTAAAATTATTCTCATGTAGCAATTTTTCCATAACTTTTCATTAGCAAAAACTAGTAGATCAAAATGTATGGCTATTGCAAAATGTTACAAAAAGGTCAGCAGCTGTAGATCTGCCCTGAATCTACAGCATCAAAAATTACTAACATATATTCATTTTTCATTCACAGCCTCTCCTCTGGAAAGAGTGCTACAGTACTGTACTGAGGGCTGCTGAAATGTTTCCTTTCATTGTCCTCTCCCACGAAGTCATCTGTGGATTTCATCATAAGACCAGATTTGCACTCTCTGAGCTCCAGAGGGGTGAGCCTGCTGTCACACAGTGTTCAGTTCTTTGTCTGAGGAAACAGGCATTGCTTCACGGATGCGCCATGCGTAGGTTCCTGCAATCCAGGATGCCAGCAGGCAATCCAAGCTGTATGAGGACAAACAAATATGAGTCACAGCAGCCAGAACTTAATGCCACTCCATTTCACACTCCAAAGGCAATGGCTCTAGCAGCAGCCTGTTCTTAATATGCAGAGGCATCAGTTCAGAAAAAACACAGCAACCTGCTGAATAGCTGGGGAAAGAGAAGGGTTATCTGAGGGTTTGGAGGATTTTTTTTGGTTTAGTGTGCCTTGGTATTTTTTACTGCAGTCAGTTATTACCCTAGATATCTCTGATTTGAGTTAAACCTGTTTAACTTGTAAGCACAGACAGAGGGTAAAGTTAGAAGGTGAGGCACTCAGCTTTCGATGAATTTAAAACCTGTTTCCCCACACGCTTCATGAAGGGATTCTCTCCCTGCAGCCTTTCATAACACATGGCATTGACAGCAAGCAGGACTAGCAGTTTAACTTGAGGGAGCAGTGCTGAAAAGAAATTTGTTTGTGCAGGTCCATAACATTTGCAAAGGCATCAGACATTTCTGGCTGTACAATTTGGAGACTCTGAGACCAGAATCAGGCCCTGGTGGTATTTTTTAGGATTCATAAAAATTAGGCTATTAGGAGTTGGTAGTCCTGTGCTGCTTCAGGTCTTTAAAGAATACCTTTTCAAATGAGTGTCTGTCACATCTACATCAAAGACCCTGGAAACTCAGTTCAGCTTCTCTCTCTTCACACTCCTACCAAGTCAGCTTTACATGCAGTCACAGGTGTTGGTAAGTCTCTTTCTTGCTGATCTTTCAGGTAAAAAACTGCATCTGACTGAGTCACAAATCTCAAAATATTTCCATGGTTCTTTGGTGGAAGGTTCCCCTCACCACCATGCCCTGCAAGTAGTCCTATAGCTCCTGTCCAAATTTTTATGCCTCCAGAAAATTTTGCCTTCTGTTATTCTGTTATTCTTTCCTATTAGTTTTGTTTTATTCTCCTATTTATTTTTTAAACTTTTTTCCCATGCAATCACTTCCTGAAATATTGAAGATCCAGTTGCACCTGACTGAAACACAGGTGATGTGCTCTTCTATGATTGCTGATGACAGTCTTTATTCTTTGACTTTGTGAGCAAAGGACCAGAAGTTGCTTTCATTGCTACTTTGGGCTACACTGTGCATCCTCCCATAAGAATATAAATTTTGCTCATATTCATTTTTGCAAGCAAACAAATGAACTATGAATTCCCTTTAGAGAAACAGGAATGCAGGAGGGATTTCCAAGAATGGTAGACTTGGCAAAGATCATATGTAAATCCAGACAATTTCTGTGTCCAACACATTCTTGTTAGATCCTAGAGCTAGCCACATTTTATTTTTACCGTTATATTACCAAGAGAAGTCTTATTTTATGGTGCAGTCACTGAATCTGTATGGTTCTCACATTTTTCTCCCTTTCAAAATCCCTTTCATTTCCAGAAATAGCAACATCAATGATTGATTCTACCTTCAAGTTTTCTCAAAACAGCCAATGTCGTGCTGGGCTTTCTCTACCTGTACAGCTGTTGAGTCATACAGAATTTATATACTATTTTTCTGAAGTGTTTCTTAATGCTATGTCTCCATACTTCTTTAGCACATTTCAGTTTATGGTTCTTTTTCAGCACCCCTCCAGTGCAGATTTCCATATTTCTGACAACATAACTTGTCAGGGAGCCTCTGAACATTGACCATTGAGTTACAATATGTTGCTTTATTTTTATTTCCTGTTATGTAAAAAGACTGATGGCAAGATTTGCTCAGGAAGAATGTCTCGGGCAAGAATGAACAATGCATTGCCAACTAAGATTCTGCTTTGCTAGCATCATAGTCTTTACAAAACATAGCATGCTATGCTAAGATTGCTATTTTGTGAAATTGACTTTTTTCCTGTTTATGCTTGACATTATGTCAGGACAGAGACATTCAGTTGCCTACTGCAGTCATAACCAAAATAGGCAGTCACAACAAAAAAGTTAACCTGGAAATTCAATAAGAATGCATATCTAAATGTATAATTTAATTCTCAAAACTAGATTCTGCTGCCCAAAATATTATACATGATTGTGGCTGAGAAGATAAAGTACTAGTTGCTTTCAAATAAACAAGGGCACCACAAAAAGAAGTGATCTAATATGTCTGCTATTCCAAATGTGCAGGCCAAACATTTGATACTCAAAATCATTATCTTTAAAATGACATATTAGCTTTGGGCTGAATTCTCCCTTATCAGTGTTCAGCACAAAGAAGTAAGGAGGGAAAGTGAAAAACATGATTAGGATAGGATGAAAGGATAGTCAAGGAGAACATATGTTATATGCCTCTTCTTAGACCTTATTTGTTTGTCCATACTAGTTTGTTTGTACTATTTTCAATATACAAAAGAGATGGTAATGCCGGTTAAACTACCTCCGGGGAAGGAAGTCTTGAAAAGTGCAGTTAGTTGCTGCTTTCTCACTATGCAGAATGAAAGCAGGAAGTTCAGAATCTGATATTTACTTGCTTACTTTGTATTTCTAATGAGTACACAGAGCAGCTTGCTGCCATTGTGAAGGCTAGGCACCAAAACTGAGTTTAGGCTACACTTTAACAGTCTTAAAAGACAAAAAATAGGTTGTGTGAGTGTAAAAAAGGTGAAAGGTGACAAAATCTAGTAAACAGTAGGATATATTCTGCAAAGATTTTTCCAGTTCCTATCTCTCATTCTTAATGAATAACTTAAAATTTTTTAGGCAATACGTTTTTGTCCTTTTAGAGGTCAATTTTAATTTATTGAATTGTTAATGGTGCTTCAAAAACCATTAAAATGTGGTTTTTTTAAATAATTGCTTAAATATCCAATCTTGAAAATACAATCTATTGAGCTAATGTGTGCTCACTGGAGGGAAATTAAATATCTTAAATCTCTGCACCTCATCTTCTTTCTCGAGAAACAATTAAAAAGAAACTCTACTTGTTCAAAGTGGAGCCTTTGCATATAGAAGGTTACCTTTCTTAAAAATAAATAAAAAGCCGTACAAATACATAAATAGATATTAATTAGCTCTTCCTATCCTCTGGCCAAAGAAACCCAAACCCCACACAAAGCTCACTTTATATAGTAGAATGTTGGTACACGTAGCCACAATAGTTACCTAACAGGGGGATTTGGTTTGATATGCAGGTAGCTTTCCATAGCTTTGAAAATAACCCCCAAAATTTTAGATTCCTTAAAAATCACAAAGGAAAATTTGTGTTTCAAGTTAATTTTTCAAAACAGTTTTCAATTTTTGTAAAAGATACATTTTTTAATTAATGTTTTCTTGACAATCAAAAGCAAATAACGTTGGGTTTTCATCTCTCAGACATTTTCACTGGAGGTTTAGTTGTCCTAAGAGCATTTATTATAATTAAAAAGATAACATTCAAATTAGCAAAACAGAATGTTTTCAAGATGCCTGTATTTTTTATTCATTAGTTTAATTTTCTTGATCATGTTTAAAAAACAAAACAAAACAAAATAAAAAAACCTGAATTAATTTAGTCCCTTAAAATTCTTGGATTTTACTACCAGACAGATATCAGATCTGTTGTAAATTTGTGCTATTTGTTATCACTCCAGATAAAAAAAATATTATTCAGATCACTTTCATGAATCTCTTCAACAGACAGTGATTTAAAGTGTTTATATAAGAGCTATCCATTATTACTACAGCCACATACCTGAGATGTCAAGTGCTCAGATTGAAACACTCTTTCAATACATATGCCTGTTGGAAATTTTCTGTAAAATGTGAATTTTGTGAAAAATGAGTTTTGTGATAAATGAGTTCCTCCCAATAAATATCTCTAATTTGTGAAACTCATGCTTGCGGTCTAATTTGGCTTGGTTTCAATTAGCTTTATTTTAGAAAGGAGGTACACTTAGTTTCTTTTTGGTGCAGACTTACCTTCAGTGTTGTATTTGCTCAAAAAGGTTTCCTAAAAATAATTTTTCCCCAAAGAGAAGAAAGACTGTTCAAACTGTTTTCAACAGTAGCCACCCATCTTTCCTTTCTCTTTTCCTGACTAGGACATTTTTATCAGAAGAAATTACAATTTCCCAAATCATTCCACTAGTTGTTGATGATCTATTGTAGGAAAATATTCTGTTTCAGCATTAATTATATGCTTAATATTAATTTATATTCCATCTTATATAATTTAATCAGTTGTTTGAACCATGTGGTTTCAGTAACCAGGCCTATCCACATGAGCTTTAGAGCACTATTGGGCCTATGTTAATTTAGATGTAAACCAAAAAAATAGTTTCATACCTATAATGGTTCTTGTAACTCTGCAGACATAATTAAAGAGAAACCACTAAAACTCAGCCACATACCCAGCAGGTAGTAATGGCTTTCAGCCACTATTCTAGTAGGTTTTTTGTTATTTCCACTGTTGGCTTCTGGAAGTTGCTGCTTCCTTCATTCTCATTTTCTTTATTCAACATCCAGCTCCCATTATTTTCTAGTCACAGCAATTGCTTTTGATTTAATGTCATCAAAATTACTAATTCAGACGAGCCATAATCATCTTGCAGTTGGAAACATTGTGACTGGGTCAAGCAGTGACTACATCACCACTAGAGGGAGAGTGCATGTATTAAAAAGTGGTTAAACATTCAATTCTGTATATTACAATAGCCAAAAGGTCAGATTCTTCACAATTTAGTTTTGACCTAATTAATTTATTCTTTCATAAGCTTTAAACTGTGCAAATATTTTTATTTTAATGTATTTAGAAATGGAGCAGCAGAAGACCAAATCCCAAAGGAAAAATGAGCCCCTAACAGAAAAAATTTAGAGTATTAAGTGAATTATTGTATACCCAAAAGGTCAGAATAGTCTAGAAATTCCATTTATTTAATAACTAGTCTCGTCAACAAGTCTAGCACTTGAGCTAGAGCATCTTTGAATCACCCCCTCAGCTGAGTCACAGCAAAATTCTGTACCCTTTTCTGCAAATCAGACTGTTTTGGCTGGAACTAACTGGACACATATGTTGCCACCCGCTGCACATTCTTTAGTATGAAGTTTTTCAACAGCTTGGTTTATATCTTTGAATAATTTTTTCATTAGAGAAGGCAGGAGCGGGGAAAGGGCAGTTCCTCCTTTGGTTTGATTTGTTCTCAGCCTGGCAAATTACTACCAGTTTGCTCCTAGGTGGGACCTGTTGCTGAAAGAGTACAGAGGTTTATGTGTCAGACATGTATTTTCACTTCTGAAAGAACTTGTTGAGTCAGTGGTGGAAGAAGGTTCCTCTGCATGATAATATTTTATTCAGCTTTGTAAACCAGATTCTAAATGTAAATATTACAATTGTTTTTATATAAATTTAAAAAAAAAAATTTCTAGGTTTACAAATAGGTTTGTAATTGCACATAATTGTGCATGCATAAAATGAAAATTTAGAAAGAATAGTTGAACATTTAGCTTCTTTCATTTGCTGCAGAGATCACATCCAGGACCTTGGATGGAATAACAACAGTCTCCTTTTTATTTTTAGTGTATTTTTTCACTTGTCATCCTTCTTGTTATCTTTCTCTCACACACACACATCCCCTCCCCAGACATCATCGATTCAAGCCAAGCAACAATAATCATAGTCAGATTAAGAATATTATATATCCACAATGGCACCCTTGTGAAATTTTGTTCAGCTTAATAGAACAATTTCTCATATATGACTTCAGCCAGCATCAGACACACAGTCAGGGAAGCCTGATCCACAGTGTCCCTGGGAACAGAGACTTTCAGTTTGGTTTGCTATGATTGTGTGCTTGCATTATTCACTGCCCACAAAGATCCCTCTCAAGTATCTAATATACATTGTATGCCAAAAAGCAGTAGTCTTTTAGCACCCATGATTTTTTTAACCTCCATGATTATAATTCAGACAAGTTTATATCATAGTCTCATGCTCCATTATTAGCTCTACTGTCAAAATGATTCAGTCATCCACACACAGTGTTATCCATTACAAATAGGAAATTTGGAAAGCTAGGCAGAAAGTTCACAAACAAAACATGCTCTTAAAATGGTTAATCCATAGTTTTCAGTAGATACTTATGAATAATAAATGCACACGTAGGAGGTAGTCAGTCTGGACTTGTATGGGATTGGAATAGATGATGGCCTACTTATAAAAATGTATACCCTTAATGTTACATTAAGGAAACCAGACTGCAGGTCTTTGGTTTTCAACTCTGATTATTGAATTATGCATGAGCTTATCTAGAGAGATCTAAACCAATTTTTTATTTGTAAATATTCATTAAGTTCATTCATGTATGTCAGCTTGAAAACCCCAGCTTTTAATGACTGTTGTTTTGAAACAGTTTGACCAGTTTGCCTTGCAGTCCCTCCCATCATCACAGGAGAGTGGCTGCCCTCTCCTGTGCATAACAAAGCTAAACCCTGATAACACTAGGCATCCACAAAACCTCCATCACTTCAGGGAGTATCCAGGCTCCAAACACATGTTTGGTCTTATGCGCCTTGGGGTGGCCCTTGGGAAGGGAAGGAGCAGGGGAAGTGACCTCACAGCCTGGAACATGTTTGGGTGGAGGAAGGAGATCAGAGAGGTGCCAGGGAAGGGAGGGCTGGTGACAGTGCAGAAAGCCAAATAGAGGCAGTCAACAGGTGACAGGGAGCTCCAACAGCGTTCCTGATCCTGATAAGCAGGGTATTTCCAGAAATCTAACTAAACAAAGTTTGTGTAAGACAGGAGGAGTGGGGAAAAGAGACTGTAAAGAAAGTAAAAAAAGCCTAAAGACATTTAGCCTACTTGTTACCTTGGCAATATTGAGTAATTTAGCAAGTACCTTCTCCTTACTACCTTCCATCCTAACCAGCACGGAAAATGCAAATAAATGAAAATAAATCAGATTCCAGCCAGAAATACTGATTCCCTGACTATGAGTTTTTAAATGCAGTTGAACACTTCTCAATATTAGAATAAATTTATAGATATATATACATATGTATATATCTCATGCTTTAAGAGCTGTTCACTTAATGTGAGAGATCAGTCTATTATCCATTCTTCAAAAATAAAAATATTTATAGTAATTGAATCTAATATTTTTAAGATGTTCTGTTTTGGCTCCTGAGCTTGAACTTCTGTAGAATTAAATGGACTTAGATCCATTTATGCTGGTGTTTACTATGTCCACAGGGGCTTAACCATAAACAATTTATCTTACTTCTATTATCATTATTATAGTTTAATCAATGTAAGACATAACATAAAGAGACAAAACCAAAATTTAAAATATGTATGCTTTTTTACATCATCAGGAAAATAAATCTCTTTTCAAATATCATTGGGGCTGCTATAATAATCAGCCTAATGTCCAGGTCACACAAATTTTCAGACAAAAATTTTTCCTAAAAAGCAAAACCTTGCAGTCACCACTGAAGAAATGCTTATTATTAAACATTAATTCCTCCCTGTGAAATATTCCATGGTCTCCCCTTCTTAAGTGAGAAGGAGAGGTGCATTGAGAATGACTGGTGTCAGGCATCAGCAAGAACAAAGTAAATTAAAAGAAATAACTTCTTTTTATTATCTTTTTACCTAATCTGAGGATATCTCAATAATGCTGCATTTCTGAGGGGCCTGGGTTTTAACAACTGTAAATGCTGCTTTTGCTTTAGGACTAGACAAACATGACACCACCAACCCTGAAAAAAAGAAAATTAACAAAGAATATCAATTATGAAAAAATGGAGAACGTTCTGGGAAACTTAAATTACAAATCCCTAGAGCTCTGAAAAGAAGAATAAGGAAATTGCTTTCTCCCTTTGGGCATGACCTTTTCTTTTGAATGGATTCCACAGAATAAAAAGAGGAATCATCTTTTATTTAAACAGGAAGCAACTTGAGGCAGTTTGGGGCTCTTGGGAATATTTAAACACATGCTGAGAAAGAAATTGAAAGCCATGACTATTTCAAGGACAGAACTTCGGTGATCTATGCCGTTAATGTGATACCCAGTCCTCCTGACACCAAGAGCAAAAATAGCATTTATCCTTTTATCAATTCACAGCATTAGCAATGCAACTGCCTGTGATAATGCCTGAAATTATGGAGTGAGCTGTTTTCAGGGCCTTCTGGAAGGAGTGGACGCTGCTGGTAGGTCCATTAAAAGTTACATTAGGGTAATTTAATTCCTCCAGCCAAGCTCCATTCACAGCTCCTCCTTTCTTCCAAGTTACAGTCTGTTGAATCAATAGCCATTAGAGCAAATCAACCTCAGTGGGAAAACGCCCTTGTCAAACCCCAGCCTGACTCATTGTCATCATTTCAGGTCCCCACTTAAGCAAAAACAAAGTCACATTTGAATTCTCAGACGAGATGTACTCTATTTTAAAACAATGCCAGAGCTTGCAAGCAATGCCATGGAGCTGTGACACCCATAGAGGAAACTCCAGCAAACAAGGTGCAAAACATCTGAGATTCATTTCAGTGTCTCTTTTTTCACTTGCTTCTGTAAGAACAGCTGCAGTCTCCAAAATGTGACCCAGACTCCTGATTTAATCTTTTGTGTTGTATTTGCTGCTAAATGACATTTTGCATTTGTTTTAACAACAGGCTATGAGCCTGTGGCTTTTTGTGGCCTTCCAGAAGCGTCCCTTTACACCATTCTGCTCACTTTTATCAGCACTACCACACAACAGGATAGTAGGGTCGAAATCCACTTCCATTTCTCCAGGGTGTTCACCTGGTCAGAAAAGGATGTCCAGCGACCTGACATGAACGTGAGTAAGAGGTGCAGGGGCCTTTCAGGATCAAGGCTGCATTACCTTCCACTTGGGAGGAAAGACAAAACAAGCCTTCTGAAGCAACCTAGGGATCATAGTCCCCACAGCACAGGACAAGACTTTGAGTAAAATCTAAATGCTCTTTAATCCACAGATACTATCTAGGGTTTGGAATACTAACATATTTAGCTGCACTATTTCCAAGCAGATTTTGGCTACCAAAAAAAAAAACCAAAATTCTATCACAGTCAAGCTGATAGTATACACTCTATGAATATATTTGAGCTTGCACTTACTAGATGGAACTCCATGAATACATTATTCACAACTGAAAATGAGTTTTCTTTTTGTGTCCTTCCTTGCATCTTCCTTTTTTTTTTTTTTACCAGCTCTAATGCACTCTTTTTTCTATTCTTTTTCTTAACTAATTAATTGAGATAAGAGCCAAAGAGGCCTGTGGCTTAATGTACACTAATGGGTATGACATGATTTTCAAGCTATAATATGGAACACTGAAAATGTGTTATTCATGTAGGGAAAAACATTCCATACCTATTTATAAACCTCCTGAAATGATGAATCTTTCAATGCTGCTACCTATTTATAAACAACTCAGGGGCATAAAGTACACTGACAATTTGATGATCTAATATCACATTATATTCTGATTTTGTTTTATACACATGCATTCTGTAATTTCTAAGCACTCACATAGTACTTCTTTATGGCATGTTCTGAATATAATGTTTGATAAATCACAATAGTCACAATGAATTCTCTCCTATTTAATCTTCATTACAAATTATTTGTTTAGCTCTCATGCTTATATTTTAGTTTCTGAGTAACAGAATAAAGGCTAAGGTCCTAACCATACCTCGATCACACATTGCAGACTTTTTCTTGCTAAGACTGTTTTAAACATAAGTAGAAGCTGAGCATGAGACAGATGAAAATGGATGGAAAGTATGAAAGCTTTGGTTTAATAAAGCTCAAGGCTGAGAGGAATAATAGATGACAGGGAAATAAAAATTGATGGAGACTGCTATTTTAAACAAGGATATGAACAACAATAAGAAACAGAGGAGATGGGCTGGAACAAGTTCAGATTAAGAACTGCTAGGATAGTATGCTTTCTAAAACATTTTGGTAAAACTTAAAGGATAGAGAGTGGTTCTTTCTTGCTACAGTGTATAGTGATATCTTATTAAACTTGGAGTGATTATTAGAAATTTACTATTTCTGAAGGAAATGCAGCATTATGATGACATGAGAGTCATACAGAAAGACTGAGTGGTTGCAAAGAGCCATCTAATGAAATCCATTTTTGCTTTTTTATATACACAGAAACCCTGATCCTTCACAGACAGAGATGTTGCTTCTAGACTGTAAATATAGGAGTGGGTTTACTAGATTTGGGATGCTTGAAATTAGTCAAAGGAAATCTTACTGATTTCCAGCCAAATGTGCATTAATTCTGATATGCACAAGTTAGTGGATTACAGACAAGCCTTTTTGGGGTTTGAAACATGTATTTCTTTTACAGTTTTGAAAGCAAGGCTCACTTCTCTTGCTCTCCAAAAATTAACTCTGATACAAGAAAACTTTGACAATTAATTAATTGCAGGAGTGGATAGCCACTCATTTATTTAAATTAAATTCCAACCAGGGACATGCTGTGCTTCCAGGTAAAATGTTACTAGTATTTCTTAAGTTAAGCATTAATTTCAGCAGAAGAGACAAAAATTTCCTTCATGCCAGCTTGCATGTTTTCTGAAAATGCTTGTAAGTTATATGTAATAGCTTTGCACATTCAGGTAAGAGTTTTACAGTCTCCAGGTTTCAGAGACAGAAATCTGTTGCTTTCTCACTGTAATAGTTTTATTGAAGTGTCTCTCTTCATTTTAATTTAACTTCTACTCTTTATTCTACAGTAGTCTAAAAGAGATAAAATCTTTATCATCCATAAAACTTTCATTTTAGAGGAACTGATTCATTCCAAATGGAATATAAATATGAACAGCATTAAATGAATAGAAGTTGTTATTGAGAATTCTTCTTACACAATTTCTTCCACCTCTCAACTCAACACTAGAATGTGGTTAAATTCAGATGATCCAGATATCCCCCGAAGTGCTGGCAGTGCAATGTGAGATGAGAGTGAGGTACACTGACTGAGATTCTCAGCTGAGGTAAACCCAAAGATTCAACACATCCCTGCTGGTTTACTCCAGACAAAGAGCTAGCCTGTTATTTTTAGCTTTTATATTTTACTGGAATTTATCAGGATTTGAACTCCTCTCCAGCGCAGCATCAGCGCTCCCACCCACAGGCAGAGCATGTATAGGGCACTAGCTCCTCTCCCACACAGCCTCAAATTGCTTGTGCCACTCTTCTCTGCACCCATCCTCACAGCTCGCTGACAAACCTCTCTAAATTACAATGAGGCAGCTGCCCACACATATGTGCTGGCTGATTTGTTTCACGCAGACCCAACATACCACCTCCACAGTCACAGCAGCCTGTTTCAGTGATTACAAGTGTGAAAGAACAGCAACAAGCTGAGCTCACACACCAAAGATCTCTGTTTCAGTGCTGGGGGAAGAGCGGGCTTTATTCTGAGGTTCATGTTCTCTTCCCTGTGATGCATCACATCTTCCAGGACTTCCTTAGCACAAGGTTAATAAACCAAAGTCACAATGGAAGTTGCAGCTCCTCCTACATAGTGCATGGTGTCCTGCCACCAGGGAGGCAGCTCCAGCAGTTTGGTACAGAGTCAAGTAATGCTCAAGTTTTGTTGAGTGATTTTTGTTGGAAATTTCAGCATGCAGAGGTGACACCACTGCATGAAGATTTTGATTGTGTATTTATGTTTTTAAATGTCTGTATTGGGTTTGTGTTGCCAGGGTTTTGTAGCAGAGGACTACAGGGGAAGGTTCTATGAGAAGCTGCCAGAAGTTTCCACCATGTTCAGCAGTGTCAATGCCAGGTGACTCCAAAGTGGATCCACTGCTGGCCAGGGCCAATCTCAGCCACAGTGGCAGCACCTCTGGGATAACAGAGTTAAGAAGGGGAGAAAGTTGTTGCACAAGATGATTGCAACCAAGGAAGACAGGAGTAAGGATAGGTGTGAGAGAAACAGCCCTGCAGACACCCAGATCACTGCAGAAGGAGGGGCAGGAGGTGATCCAGGTGCTGGAGCAGAGATTCTCCTGCAGCCCCTGGCGCAGCTCATGGTGAGGCAGTTGTGCCCCTGCAGCCCACTAAGGACCATGGGGGAGAAAATATTCACCTTCAGCCCATGGAGGACCCTGTGCTGGAGCAGAGAAATACCCGTAGGAGGCTGTGACTCAGTGAGAAACCCGTGCTGGAGCAGGACCTGTGGCTGCATGAAGAGAGCAGCTCACACTGGAAGAGGTTTGCTGTCAGGACTTGTGGCCCCATGGGGGATCCACGCTGCAGCAGCCTGTGCTGAGGGACTCCTGAATGTTAGGGCTCTTTGCTCCTGGGAAAGTGCTACCTTTATTCCTGCAGCAGTGGGATGGGATGGTCAGTAGTCTTTCAGTAGAATCCATTGAACATGTCTCTTTACTAGAGAACAAATTTATTTCATTAGTAACTATAAATCTTTCGAAACCAACTGTTTGATTGACCAAAAGTACAGACTCCACAAAAGATAAAATCCATACACAGAGTAAAAATATACAAACACCTAAACTAATTAGCCTAGAGATCCAGAGCAGGCTAAGTGGGAGTTGAAAAGTTGCTATCAACCTAAGATATGTATCCAGACGTTTCTTAAAACACTAATTTACACTTACTTATCTTTATTTGCAACATCAGGTGGTTTTCAACATCTTCAAAATTCTATAATTAAGTAGATAAAGCTGTTATCTAGTATGTTGGTATTTATGTGTCGTTTGTTTTTCACTTTCAGACTTACACTTGCATCTGGATTTAACTGTTTTTCATACTCAGAGAAATATTGATTTACAGAATGTATATTTTTAATATTGAGAACTTCACAAACAATGCTGTAGAACCCCGCCTTGGAGCAATGAGTCATGAGAAGTGGTTCAAGGACTGAAATGATTACTTTGAAAAGTGTATTTTTAACTACAGGAGGAAATAGCTTTCATTATTATCAGATTGGCAGAGTATTTGAAGGTAATAGCTCCATCAGGAAATTTTTTCCTAGTCCTTATGTCAGAAAATAAAAAAAAGAAAACCAAATCACCTTTTTTTTCCAAAACACTCTTCACAGCAGTGGGAAGTTAGATGGGAAGCCAAGATTCAGACACTGTCAAAATAAAATGTGTTGAAGAAAATAACAGGTAGATAAAAAAGAGTAGGAAAGAAAAATTCCCACAGGTAAAATTAATTTCATATGGTGCTTATTTAAAGAGCTGTTAGGACCAGAATCCCAAAGAAGCCAAATTAAATAATTTTAATACATAAAATTTTAAAAAAAAGTTTGAAGAAAATTTTATGTGAAGCCTGTACCTCTGTAATTTTGGATAATAAACTATATTTATCCATGCAGCTTTCCCATCAAGAAAGGAATAATTTTTACTGTTCTATTTTTTATAAGACCTAGAAATACATAAGCAGGGACTAGCCTTGAGTTGTGTTCTCCTCTGCAGTCTGCCATTTCCGCCATCAGTGACTGTGCCCATCTCTGGCCATGAACTCCATTAAAACCTGGATGAATTTCTGTATTCAGGCACTGCAGCAAGCAGTAGAAGAGCCCAACATTACTGTGTCTCTGGCTGTGCAGTAACAACAGGACCTATCCAAGAGCAAAAATCCAACATAGCCCGTTTACAGGTATCTTTGTATAAGGAAAATGTGCAAGGTGAATTTTAAGGTTGTCAGTAGGAACCCAGAAAACTCACATATCAGATATGTGACTCAAATCAGTCTCCAGTGCTGCATTTTTCATACACGTCTTTGCAATATTTGGAGCTAGATTGAGTGACAGGAGATCTTTTGAATCAGGTAGCTTACATGTATATCTGTAATCCAACTTGTCTGAATTGAAATACGGGCTTTTGTTATCCTGTCAGTATAAATACAAGCCAGCACAAAGCCTCCTTACTCAGTGTAGTTCAGCAGTCCTGCAATAGACAGCAGTACCTCTCCTAATTTTCATGCTTAATTTTTATGGAAGTTAGTCCAAAGCCCCTACTTAAAGGCAGCCTTCTCAAAGAAGCTGGAACACGAGCTGCCTGTAACAGAATAGGCCAAATCCTCTATATTAATTATAGCTTCATCACTCCATTTAGCAGCCACCATCTGCCAAAATCTGGCTAGAGTTGGGGTGGTCCCAAGGCAGAGTTTGCCAAAGTAGTGACAAAATGCTGAAACAGGCTTCTTTCAGCTTCTGGATGGAAAAAATCACTGCTTAATATAAACTTCAAAACACTTGGATTCCTCTGACCCTTTCAGTATAGACAAGGATATAGCCATGGGGAAGTTTCCCAAAGCACTGGCTGTTGGTCTCAGTGGCTGATAAATACAAAACAGCTCAATGTTGTGTGTAATGTCTTTTAAGCTGATCTAAGAAAAAACTATACATTTCCAAAACTTTTTCATCCATATTTTCCTTACAAGTGGCCTAAAAGGGAAATGAGCTTAGGCTGCCTACAACACACTGACCATTGCAAGAAACAGTCCCATACTCTCCATGTGCTCTCCTGGATGTCCCGAATCCCTGATGGATCAGCACAGCTCAATAGAAAGAAGACCACCAGACTATGTCCCTCCAGTAGGCAGGTACCATGCCAGGACACTGTGGCCACCTTGGGGGTTTCCTCCTTTCTCATTGTGGACTCATCCCTGTGCATTTCATGTAA
The DNA here is from genome assembly GCA_013399915.1 of Illadopsis cleaveri. Classification (NCBI taxonomy): domain Eukaryota; kingdom Metazoa; phylum Chordata; class Aves; order Passeriformes; family Timaliidae; genus Illadopsis; species Illadopsis cleaveri. The sequence continues at coordinate 481,002 of VXBB01006675.1, read as the reverse complement.
CATTGTACCTGTTAAAGTGTGAATATATGGCATAATGTAAATATAGTCTGGAGAACACAGAAAGCAATAAGCCTAAGTTTGTGTTCCTCTCAGGCACAACTAGTTCCTTGTTCCTGACATATTTCTGTTCACTTTAACAGGTATAGCTTAGATCTGAAGAGGATGATCCCCTGGGGCAGTCACATTTTAACCTCAAAAAAACTTCCCCTGATTTTAATTGCTTTTAAAAGAAAATTTTAATATGGATTAATATTTAATATTTCTTTATGCCCATGCTATTCTCTACAGAAACCTGATTCTAATATGCTGTTCACACAATGTAAGGAAATATTTCTAAATTTTCCAGAATGCTTCATTTTCATGACATTTTTATAAATTACAGTGATATAATGAACCAGACCCATTTACAGCCTCTACAGACTTCCCACCTAAGCAGAAGGTTTTAAGGTCTTTGATTTGCAGTGTGGTTACAAGTGAAATTAATCAATACTTACTAATAACATTTACAGCAGGAGAAATAAAATGATTGAAGTGTGTTTCAGCTTCAGCAGACCTAATTGTTTTCCCTGTCTCTCAGTACTCCAGCTCAGCTGGTATCTCAAGGGGTGATGAGGTTTAGATTTTCTGTGAATATCAAAGCCAGCAGTCATAGCTCTATAGGTGTTATTATTGAGCACAGCCACTGTAGTTGCCCCTGTCCTGCAAATTCTATGGGGCAGAGCTGCAGGGTGGCAGTCTCCCTCTGAGGGTGCTGAACAGCACTTACTGAGTCAGACAAAGCAAACCCTTGGAAAAGGAAGACTGACACATTCAGGTTCTGACATTTAAGCAGATGCTTTGTGTACTGGATTCTCTTCTCCACCACATTTAAGCTTATCATGTGAGAAACAGAAAATATATTTCGTAAATATATGGTTGACTATACAAAGGGCAAATAACAATGCTACAAAATACTAGTATGAGATAGTTGTTTCATGACTTTTCATAGCCAGCACAGATTCCTCTGGGTTGACTGGTTCCTGATCACAGCATTTTGACCTATTTTCCTGCCTTTTTAAAACAGATAAACTGCTTTAACTTTGCCAAAAATGCATCCTGTTGATCACTAGGCTGTCACTCAGCTGCTCTTTTTCATTCTCCTCACAAAATTAAACACTGGTTTCGCTTTTTTGCCTTGGGGAACTTGTATCAACCCTTTCATGTCTCACCAAAGGCAGCGACTTGAGAATGATGTAATCTCCTGCCTTGACCTTCTGGGCACCCTTGGCTTGCTCTAGAAGTTTCCATGCTGTTTCAGTCCACGGGGTTTTTTGCCAGGCTGCCTATTCCTAGAACCATGCTGGGCAGCTGTAGGTGATCTCTCTCTCTTGGGCAATGTGCCTTCCAGTTTGGTTCTTTTCGGGACAGCTGCTGTCCTTCCCTCCAGTTGTTGCTGTGTTGACCATGTTTGAGTGCATGAGAGAAGAGAAATCAATATCTAGCAGAATAAAGAGAGTCTTGCTGGCTATTTTTCATCTAGAGGATTCAATTATTTCCATTGTTTAAAATGTTCTATAGAATAAAGTTGACAATGATGTATAGTCAAGTAAATTTTACCTTTAAAAGCTACTGTCTATTTCTTGGAAATCAATACATTTGGTTTCTATATAGGTTAGCTTTTTTTTTTTTTTTCGCCCTAATCATATAATGATTCCTTTACCTGTTCACCAGTTCCCTCAAACTGTCTCAGCTTCTCCAATGCCTTGAGAGGCTACCTAGAACAGAGGTTAGACAGTGTTAAAGGAATAAAGTAGGTATTTATTAAAAAACCTTCAAAGGATACACCTTGGGCAGAACAAGAGCCTGGACAAGGCTACACCCAAGATGGATGATGGATCACACATTTTCACACTTTATGAGTTTTGGTCCATTTACATTTTGGGGTCAATTGGCCAATTACAGCTTCAGGTTATGAAGTCCCATGCTCCCAGATTGCTCTCCTCAATTCACTGTTGTTTACACTTTTTGGGCCTGAAGCTGCAATGGCGTCCTTGGTTCTTGGGCTGGAAAAGGATTGTTTTGTCTAACTAAGCTGTGAGAACTTGCTAACACTTTATATGAAGTTCACAGTTATATATTAATGCAGTACAGAATCTGCAAATTATGAAAGGTAAAACTTAAGGCATCATCCATCCCCTTCTATTCCCAATGAACAAATGCATGGCAGAAGAAATAGAACTTGTGCTGGACTACAGTTAAACTCTAGTGAGACAAATCTCCCCATGGGACAAAGCACTGCTATGTTTCACTTTTCTTCTTCTCCATTTTGCCTACAGAAATAACATGTAGAGATAGGTGTCACACCACATAACACTAAACATGGAATGTTTTCTCTTTCCTCAAGCCTCTTCCCAAGAGGTGGGAGTGCAGAGACGACCACAGTGGGGCAGATGAAATGTATGTCCATGCAAGAAAGTTCATGCATGGTTGGGTTTTCTGCAGAATGCACACTCTGAGATGTGAAATATATTTTTAAATCTGAAAAACTAATTACACTTCTTTCTACCTCTGTCTTCCAGAAAAGTGGAATAACTGCTCCAACAAAATGTTTGTGACAGTAGCTGCCATTTCTAATTTCTTTTGGATTACTATTTTTAACTTATTCCACCACATACTGGCTGATCCCACGAGGCTTCTCCTCATGGGTTTATAATCCATAAGGCTTTGGAAGTAAAAGTCATTCTTTTCCTCTCATGACTTTGCCAGAAAATGGCAAATTGAAGTCTTGTCTGTGTCTGGACATGTGTTTTCTTGTTTCATTGCATCTGCTCAGTGATCTGCCAATATTTCCTAGCTTTTCCTATACCCTATATTTATTATGATATTTCACAACATTTACATTCATCATGACTATTTTTGTAATTAAAGTATTATACTTTTCGTACTTATAAACTGGGTTTTTTTGGTTACTTATGTCTTTGGATAACCCACCTAGAAGATTAATTGCCTCTGTACTAATTTTTAGGAAATTATCATTTTTAGAGCTTAAGAAAATTAAACATCCAAATTTCTTCATTTATAACTCTATTTCAAGACCACTTTCAAATGGAATAGAACAGATTTGAAAAGTGAAGCTGATTAGAATAGTGTAGACATATGTGTTTTTTCCCAAGCATGTAAGATTGCTTTTGATTTAGTCTTATAAACTTCTGTGAATTTGTAACATTGATTATGAAAATATTTATGCTCCCTTCAAGTGCATCCATTCAGCTCAAGGGAATTTATCCATTGGCTTCAACACTTTTTTGTCTTGTAAGCAGATTTATTCAGGTGAGATGATTGATTCCTGGGTGAGCGAGTTCAAGGTGGGTCACTTTAAAATCATATTACAAAATAATAATGTAATGAGAATATTTTAAATGAAACCATGATGTAAAAAATGAAATAGTTGGTTTACTTATTCACTTCACATGGAACAAATTGCTTTTGTATAATTTTAAAAAGTCAGGAAAAATAAAAATCATTTAAATTAGTTCCAGGGATAACAAGCATAATGAACTTCCAAACTTGAATGAGCATGGTATTTTCCTCACGCTTGAAACTGTACTATAATCTTATCTGCCTAATAAGATCTACTCAATGAAGTTTTCTGAAGTCACAGTGGAGCCACAGAGGTGAAAGAAGGGTCAAATATTGACCTCAAGCTTTTCCATTAAACACAAACCTGAAAAAAAGCTGTGCCTTTACACCAAAGAGAGATCCTTGCCAACAGTGTTTCCTTCAATTATTTGTGTTGAAAAAGAGACCTGTGATATACTTCTTCTGACAAAATGTGTACAGTGAAGATATCTGCATCTAAACTAAGTGCACAGACCCCCTTGGTGGCCAATGGGCAGAAGTGGCAGTTGCAGAGTGCATCTTGCCTCACTTACAGTAAAGGTATATTATGAGATCACATACATACCAGAAAAAATCTGTTTCTATTTCTGTCCACTGTCTGCAGAAAAGTTCTAACCTCAAGCTGAGGTGTTTGTATTGTACATACGTGAAGTTAAGTCAGTTTGCATCCTAATATTTCACCTCAATTAAAAAATTAATGCCAGAACCCTTTAGCTCAGTGTACCATGAAATTTTAGCATTTGTTACAGACCTCTTTATTTGGCATGTTTCACTTACACCTTAGCCTTTGCCTCAAAAATTCCTTTTTAAGTCTCCTTCTGGTATTGCTGAAGTTTAGCTGCAAAAGTAACACAAATTCCTAGAAAAAATGCTGGAAAACAGTTATCAGAAAATATATCATAAAATACATTTTTTTCTTGCTACAAATTGACCTTTTAAAATATTTACACAAAAATTGTCAATTTGCAAAATAATAAAATAAGGGAACATCTTAACGGAAAGCTTCTAAATAGTTTCTGTATGAATGGAAGAAACCATATTTTGAAATCTCAGAACATATTGATTTCGTAATAATTTGCAGAACGATCTGTCCCCTTTCTCACAGCAGCAGGACAATAGTATGTTTTTCAGGCACTTCTAAACGTTGATTGGCTTTTCAAGCTATGTACACTCATTGATCCTAGCTCTGAAACATGCCAGTAAAAACAAAATCCCGGTCAAAGCATTTGTCTTGATGAGTCACTTATTGACTTCAAGGGAAATTATTTTTAAACTCTGTTCCAAAGAAAGGTACCATGAACGTGAGCAGACTTCAGAAGAAGAGTGAAAGTTTACTACCAGAAAGTTTCATTGAATTATGAACAGTTATACCAATTGTATAAGCTTGTTCCAAAGTTCCACCTACTCAATCATGTTATGAAACTCACTTTCTGGATTGCTTTAAGGATGAACTGAGACAGCCTGTCCATTGTTGTTATTGCTGGGAAATTTGTGCCTGGCTATTTTGCTTGGAGAGGACTGAGTGCTGAGAATACATGTCCATTCCTTAATAGGTGAGCACTCCTGAACTGGAGTTTTGAATGGGAGAAATCCAGTGTGCAACAAGTTTCAGACCCAGTCTCTTAAAAATAAAAGTGGGTGCTGTTTCTGAATGTCTGTATGTACATGAATTCTACACAGTTTTATCACAGGTGCTTCCAGAAATACTGTCAAAACCTTTATGTGCTGAATTCCTGACATAGCTGGAGAACAGCTTGCATTCCAGAACTTTTTTTCCCAAAATGAGTCAAAGGTATTTTTCTTCAATATGCTTGTTCAACACTGACTTCAAAGAACAAATAATGAAACACTTGCTGTGGAGAAATCTGATTGATAGAGTAATGGAGGTGATATTTTGCTGGGTTCTTTTGTGCTCATTTCCAGAGGAGAGATTTTGAAAATTCAGAGACTTCCTTGCAATGGTATTGCTACTGTAGCACAACATAAATGACCTATTTTTGAGAAACAGTATGTTCATTCAACTTGACTTCTCTGCTATATGTAACTTCAATAAAAGATATCGTCATTTCTCTTCTATGGTTTATTGTGGTTATAGATTTGACTATGCAATAATAATACCATTTAACATGCATTTTCAAGCCATCAGGAAGTAAAAGTTCAGAGCACCATATGTTTTTCCAAAGTGCTCATTATAAACATCAGGCACTCAAGAGAAGCCCAAGCGTCAGTTCCTGAGGTATTACTGGTATGAGTGGGAAACTTCCTGTTCTCACCAAAGCCACAGCAGCATTTGCTCATGTGAGTCAAAAGACATTCTGTGTCCTAACTAGAAATGTCAACTGCACCAAAATCTATCACTGAAAACAGAAGAAAATACTAAATTTTATCACATATTTTATTTTCTTTTGATTCTACCCTCACAATAGCTTTACCTTGTCTTGTTTCTTATAATTTTGTCAAAATGACCAAGAAGCCATTTATACTTTTTAAACATATTTTTATACACATAATTTATTTATAATTCCACATTTGTACTTTATTACACAATTTATTTTTGTTGTGAGATAAAAAAATGCTTAAGTTAACATCTCCACCTTTTTTAGATTTCAGATCAAGCCCAAGCCACTTGCCATGCACTGACTTGGTGTCAGTATTCTCCTGAGGTTTTCTCTGCTACTCCAAAATTTGAAGTTTTACTTCCTAATAGTTTTAGAATCAAACACAAAACTGCTACACTTACTAAAGAATAAAAAAATGACAAATTCTAAGCATTTATTTGTGTCACATGAAGACAATTATGAACTTCAAAAAACAGAGAAAACAGTGCATAGTGGTTGAGCAATATAAATGCAGGGCAACACATCTGAAATTCTATCTGCAGGTCTCAGTTTCACAACCCTTTTGAGTGCAATGATGTTGCACAAGGATAATGCAAGGCAGAACATGGTCTTCTGCAATGAGCAGTCAAGAGCCAAGAAATGACTTCAAGTCCATGTATAACAACAGCTTTTTTCTGGCCTCCAGGATATCAAAGACACTGCGCAAAGAGCCTCATAATTGTTTTATTATATTACTTTTAAGGGTGGGATTCAGTGCAATTGTTCTAGGAAACTGTTTCTGACCACAGTCTCCAAAGAGATCTTTGCTGCAATACTTCTGATCATTAAATTATTCTAGGAATTCAGGAAGTAAATTCATTACATCCTTCTCCACAGTAAAAGAGAAACCAGATAAAATCAGTTCAACTCCCTAGAAATCAGTGTTACAGCAGCCAAAAATTAGGCCCAGTATGTTATATTGTCTGAAAAGGACACACAAAATTTAAACATTTTCACATTAAGGATGAATCATTTGTCTTTGTTTTAGCAGCAATGCTAAATAGAATAGAGAAGGTGTATGCCAGAGGCAAGGGGGAGGAAAACTTGAATAATTTTGAATTGTTGAAAAACTCAGTTTAATATGAAAAAAAATTACTTCAACAAATGCAAATGAATGAGCCATAGATGAGGGAAAGCCATACTTTTTGTATTAAATCAGTCCATTCATTTAAAAGTTGGATGTGTTGATAGCTGAATTACCATCTGCCATATAAGCAGATGTTTTTCATCTGGGTTTTAATGAATCTTATTTTTCTAATCAACTTTGTACAGAGTAAAAAATCTGCTTTTAAGAAGCACTGCATCTTCCATATGCTGGACTACTTTGGCCTGTCAAAATTACAGACTATCTTATCAAATTAAAGTCTTTATGTGACTGTGCTTCCTTTTATGGTCTGAAATACATCCTTGCTCAAGCAGTGATTCTATCCCATCCATTTCAAAATGAAGTAGTGACACTTCAAGCTTTCCTAGAGCAAGGCTGTGGCAATCCATCTGCAATTTGAGTAAGAGCATGCAGATATTGAAATAATTACCTCCCACGATTATCCATCGGCTCACAAGTAATTACCTGCTTCCATTAGCATTTTATTTGATTCACTAATTACCTTCAGAAATGCTGATTGCATGTCCACTACCTGAAAGGATTACATTCAAATTAACCAACAAAGGTTTTGTTAAGCTGTCAGCATGAAAACAGAAGTCAGAGTGATGTATAATAGTCAAGCAGTAAAGTGCAAGTCCTTTAATTTCCATTTGTTCAAAGTCACAGAAAGTTTCATGCAATGTGCTCTTGCAGCTGAGAAAGCCAGTCATGTCCTGGGCTGCACCCAAAGCTGTGTGGACATCAGGGCAAGGGAGGTGAGTCTCTCCCCCTACTCTGCACTCCTAAGATCCCACCTGCAGTGCTGCATCCAGCTCTGGGATCCCAACATAGGAAGGACATGGAGCTGTAGGAGCGAGTCCGAAGGAGGCCAGCAAGCTGATCAGAGGGCTGGAGTATGTCTCCTCTACAGATAGGCTGAGAGAGTTGGGATGTTCAATCTGGAAAAGGTTCCAGTGAGATCTTATAGCACCTTTCAGTACCAAAAGGGGTTACAAGAGAGCTGGAAAGGGATTTTTTACAAAGGCGTAGAATGGTAGCACAATGAGTGACAGCTTTAAACTGAACGAGGGCAGGTTTAGATCAGATATCAGGAAGAAACTCTTTAGTGGAAGGGTGATGAGCCACAGGAACGAGTTGTCCACAGAAGTAGTGGATGGCCCATCCCTGAAAGTGTTTAAGGCTAGGTTGGATGGGGCCCAGAATAACCTGATCTAGTGGAAGGTATCCCTGCACGTGGCAGGAGAGTTGATCTTTAAGGTTGCTTCCAACCCAAACCATTCTATGATTTACAAGCAGGAAAAAAACCAAGAGAATGACACCTCTCTCACATCCATTCTGATCCTACAAGCAATTTACTGTGGAAGAATATTTACATCATTTTGGTCTAGTTTATCACACAAAAGGTTATATGAATACATTAGCACAGAATTTATTAAAGGATTGACCTCTGAAGTGTACATGATTACTATCTTATTATACACTATATGTACTATACAGTGCTGTATTATATGGCTGTTTTAATTCTTTGACTGATACAAAGAATCTAAACCTGTTCTCTTGTGAATGGAACCTCCTAGTGTTTGTCCTCAGGCACATATTTATACATAGATAATAATACTTGGGTAAAATACCAGGCCTCTTGATAGATACCAGTATATTTTTATTTTGCAAAACATTCTCTGTGACCCTTCCAGAGCCTTCTTTAGTTGACCATTGAAACCCCCCTCAAAAGAGCTGAGTAAATTTTCTCTGCAAAAAGGAAAAGTTATTTGGAATAGGTGAACTTACCAGCAAAAGTAGTGTGAATTTGGTGAAAAGTGGTGTCCATATTGTCACAAACCTACACAGAACCAACACAAATATCTAAAGGGTCAGAAAATTCATTACAATATTCTTGAAAGGACTTTTTTTTTCCCTTCCAGACTGCCCAAAATGGACCTAAAGCTAAGAAAAATAAATTGAGACAGTAACAATTCTGCTAATAACTTGTCCCATTGGCCCTTTTTTAGCACCAGTGGCCCTTTCTCATCTGATATTAGCCATCTGAAACATAAATATCCAGACTTTATTTTAGTCATTGAAGAGGACATCTCCATTGTGAGATTCACTCTGATCAATCCTGTTCCCTGATATTATTACATTCATTCTTGCTGTTGGCCAACTCATTCCCTGGAAGTGTTGCCTAACACTTCAGATGATATAAGATTTTATTCCTTCTGAACATATATATATATATATATATATAAAAGTTTACCAGACAGGAATTTTCCAACAATAGTCTATACCAGTAAAAATGATGCTAAAGTGTTATTGAAGAGCAGCATAAACTAAAAACACAATGCAATAATATATTTTGTTGATATGAAAATGATCGCTGTTACAATAACCTTCAGGGATTCTTGAGAGGACATAAAATGGTTATATCAGTACCCTGATATATTTAAAGGTGTATTTAGAGAATCTACATGAATGCATTATCAAGAATATGTTTTCCCTGAATTTTTCTCATTAACATGTAGATAGTAGCTTTATCTTTTCATTGACTCAAACATACCTACACTGACTATATTTACCTGTACAATATACCTTATCACCAGGTCCATTATTGATCAAAAAGCTCATTCCAATGAAAAGAGTTAGTGAAAACATGAGAAAATCTAAGTTGTGATCATTTTGTTTCTATCCACTCCTTGTGTACCGCATTAATCCGTCTTAATTTTGATCCCTGTGTCTGTCCCCTTTTCACCTCCTTGCAGAACACCTTTTAAGACATTTAGGGTAAAGCTCATCTCATCATGTTTTTGAAAATGATCATGCTGTGTAATACACCTGGTTTCAGGGGAAAGTTTCCCAGGCCTCTGGATGATAATAACACATTCATTGCAGAAACAAAAACATCAAGAACAGAGTCAGATGTTTTCCAAAGGCAAAAGAATAAAGTCTGGGCCTAATAAAGGCAATTACATCTCACTCCATGCTTCTAGTCTTCTAGAATAGGAAATAACCTTTAGAGATAGGAGGTGCCACTTCCAGAATTTTTACATTTTTTGTATTTCCATTGCCGCTTTGATCTTTATCATTTTGTGTAACCATGAAAAGGTTCTATGTAGAATCTCTAAAATATAAAATCAAATGGCTCATGCTCTCCTATGGGCAGATAGGTCTCTTTACTTTAACTGTTCATATTATGAACACTGGTTTTACTGTTTGGAAGTTTGGAGATGATGTAGCTTTATCCTACTTATGCAGCAACCTCATATTGCAATCTTTATGCAGTAAAACAATCTATAGGTAATATCATCTTAGACCAGCAAAACAAAAGTTCTCGTGTCCTGGTCCTTGCCTGTTGTCCAGCCATGAGCTCAGGTACTCCTGTTAAAAAGTTTTGTCTTCTGGTTTATATGGTAATATGGATGTCAACACAGTAAGCTACAAAGGTCTGTTGAGTGATTGCACTGAACAACAGCCTTTCACTTAAAAGGACTCTTAAACATGGTGTAGGCATGGTTTACATGTTTCAATATTTTACATGTTCCAATATTTTGCATGTTAGTCTAGCAGTTTTATCTTATTGGCAGTTTCTTCTAATGTACAAATTTAGTTTCCTAGCTACCCCATCTCTCCCATCATTTACAAAATACAAGTAGCTTTTGTTATGCAAACATGGCAAGATGTTCAGAATTGTCCCTTCCAGTCACAAAAATCTGTGAAAGACCATCTTGCATCTGCTCAAGAATACCTTGTCCTCCCTGCACCACTCCCAAATTTATCTTCCATGAGATCTAATGTAGGCTACAAAAAAAAACCATTTCTTATGCCATCTGTGGGAAATAGATATTCATATTATTTCAGTTCTCCTGTGCCTCACCTTCAGTGTGGCCTGTGGAGCATCCATGAACCCGTTCTGAGCTACCAAGCCAACAAGGAAATGTAACAGCCTCCTTACTATCCTATCTAATTTTCAACATATTGTCCTTTCTAAAATTTTGCTTTCTGTTATACTTTAAATTAAAAAAAAAAAAGTAGCAAAGTATTACCTCTTACTATGTATGTACATACAGATGACAAAAATCAGCTTGCCTTTCTGAGCTGCATAGCATAAGGGGGAATTTTGAATTTGAAAACTATGATATGAAATCAGCAGATGAGACTGATTTGCCCTTCTGTGAATGCAAAGGAGCTAACACAAGAATGGAAAATAGAGTTTGGAGCAATCCAAATAGCTTGACCAAAATTTGATTCCCATTGTCAAGCACCTGCTGCTGTTTAAGTATAACCCTGCACCAAAACAAGGACAGAAAAGATTCCCTTCATGAAATTCTCCTGGGTTTTTTAGTATTCACTGTATGCATAAATCTCAATAATATGCATCACTCAAGCAAAAATCTAGGATCTCATTTTCTATTTTCTGATGGAAATCCTATGTCTTTTAATATAAATAGATGCTGTTAGTTCATTTCCTTTGTGTTAGGTTTGCCTAGACTTTGCTATATTTAGCAGTCTAAAGTGAAGCGCATGATTGCTTGCAAATAATATCATATCATTGATAGTACAGATTAATAATACTGGAAACAGCTTTCTGCAAAAGTAAGTGGATATTAGCTGTAGATGGTACTGGCCAGATTGTTTGCTGTGACCTACTGATTTTGGTGTAAATCAATACATTTCCAGGGCACTAAGATCCAAGCTTTTGGAAGGTTTTAAAAAAACAGTAAAGCAAACCTTTAATGAAAATTAAGGGGTATAAGCCTCCATATGTGGCTCTTATAAAACACACCTGTCCAGTTAGTCATGTGAAAAACAGCTAGTGCTCACTTCTTACCACTCATTCCTTCGATCTGGCTCTTTACAGAACAGTGAGTATCCCAGGAAACTTGGCCATGCCTTTTCCAGTTTCGTATGTAAGTCCAATGATGCATTAAGTGCATCACAAAACTCCTTGGAAATGAAGATTGTGACTCAAAAATATAGCCAGTGTTTTTCTTTTGTATTAAAGGAACAGAAAAACAGAAATATATCATAAGGACCATAATCCACCACTGTTCACTCTAGTCATGAAGTACATAACTCTTGGGCATGATGCCTGCAGAAAAAAAAATTAATTGTTGTAATTTCTATGGCCTGTGATATCATTTCAATGCACAGCAGTTGGAGGACAAGGATTTCAGATAAAAATTGTGAAAGGCCTGATTTTATTTTATTTCCAGTTAGGTTCGTTGTGCTTTATTTGTATTTATACTTAGAGTAGAATAAAATATAAATTTCAGCCTTGTGTCACACTTATGCAGAAGATCAAAACCATTGGTGTCAGTTGTAAAAACCACCTAATAAATACATATTCAAATGGTGTGAATGCAACACAATTCTTTTGTGCAATGCTGGCTGTTGGCCCTGATAACTGCTGAGATCTGGGCAGGATGATCCTGTCTATCACAGAGGAAACAGATCCTCACGAGTAAATAAACTAACACTAATGACTCCATGGAACCTCTGAGTGTCCCAGTTTTAAGAGTGGTAGGTTGTACTGGTAGCTGATTTCTAATTATGGAAGGTGTCTGGATGATTAAGAGTAGTTGAGGAAAAGTCACATTTATTCTATGTTAAATACTAAAGAGAACTCAGTCTAGATTCAATCAAAGGATAGCAGCATTCACCATGCTGATAGCCCCTGACACAATGTAGGCTAATTCCACCTCCTTTTTATGATCTTCTTAAGTGCATGGTCAATTTAAATTAAAGTGTTCAACAGAAGAGGCTTGACTTGATATTTGTCTATAAATATTGCAGATGTCACACAAGAGATAAAATGGCACTGATGAGGATGACAGTGACAGACTGTGCTTTGGGACAGTCATGTAAAATACCTGTCCCACTGGGAGAATGATACTCAGAATTTTTTCAAGTTCATAAATTGTTTCAAGGCAATCTCCACAGGACACATTGTTTTGTAACTTAGTTAATGCTACTTCTTTTATTTCTACAATAAGTGCAATAAATATATGCTTATTGCTTTATGCTACTGACCAAGCATTGCCTGAAAAAAGCCTGAAAATTCATGTTAATTTATTCTGGTTGTTCATAATATAAAGAAAACCCTGTTCCACTGAGCATTGCAAAGAAAAACAAACATTCTTCTTAATGACCCTAAACTATAGATGAGAGATTTTTGGATCAATTTAATGAGGTATCTAAAATTTCAAAGAAACACAATCGTGACAAGTAATAATCTGATTTTTAAAAAGAAAAACAAATAAATTAATTGTGCCAGGAGTTTAAAAAGTACATTTTTCAAAGCAGTAGAATGCAACCTGTTTCATCTCCAGAAAGTGGCAAAAGTGCCCTTTGTTGGTCATATCTGGCCCAGTGTCATGGTTAAACCCCAGCTGAAAACAGCACTCACTGCTCCCCCATTGGGATGGGGGAGAGAACCAGAAGGGTAAAAGAGAAAACTCTTGGGTTGAGATGCAGACAGTTTAATAGGGAAAGCAAAAGCCATGCATAAAAGCAAAGAAAACAAGGAATTACCTCATCATTTTCTTGAGCAGACAGAAGTTCAGCCATCCACAGGAAACAGGGCTCCATCACGTGCCATGGTGTCTTGGAGTGACAAACATCATCACTCCAAACATCCCCCCTTTCCTCCTTCTGTCCTAGCTCTGCATGCTGAGCATGACATCACATGGTCTGGGATATCCCTGGGGTCAGTTGGAGTCAGCTGTTCCAGCTGTGTCCCCTCCCAAATCCTTGTGCACCCCCAGCCTTCTTGCTGGCAGAGAAGGCCTTGATGCTGTGTGAGCACTGCTCAGCAGCAGTAGCTGAAACATCTTGATACTATCAACACTATTTTCAGCACAAATCCAAAACACAGCCCCATACCAACTGCTATGGAGAAAATTAACTCTATCCCAGCAAAAAAAATCACACACAGCAACTTATTCTTAGCTATGCCATAGGAAATATCAATCACTTGTGCAGTAGAAACAGTATATGAAAAAAAAAGAGGCCCTATTGACCATATTGTTTGCTAAGGTAAAACACCTTTAGGTTTTTTTGTGTTTAACAATATAGTACCACTTAATGGACAATATCAATTGACTCATGCTTAGTTTAGAACAAATAGTTCTTTGCATTCTATTTGTATGAAAAGCTAATCCATCAAAGAGACATTTAAAACTATTTTTTAACTAATAATTAATTTTGTTTAAATATAATTTTGAGTTCAAGGGTCTTTAATTAATTTTCTTCTTGATTTCACCATCAAAGTAGTAGAAAGAGGACCACGCATTCTACTTTCATGAAATCAGGGGAAGAGACCTTTGTATCAACTAATATTTAGTAGACCTTCAAGACAATTAAATAGAACAATTAAGTTTTTATCCAAATTGAATAAAATTATCCTATTGGGATTGCCATTTTTCTGTGGTTGCAGCAAGAATTATTCCTGCTTGAATTGAGACTTTCAGTCAATGTGACTAAGGTGGAAGCAAGCTGACCAAAACTTCTGGGACTATGACCAATGGAAACAGCTATCTGCCTTGGGTACATGCTATGCCTCAGGTCCATTTCTGTATTGCTGTCAAATGAAACAAGAATGACTGAATGACACTTGAAAATTACAAGCAGTGAATCAAATTTAAAAACTAACTTCATGGCCAAATATGGAGATAGATAGATAGATAGATAGATAGATAGATAGATAGATAGATAGATAGATAGATAGATATAGATACAAATACAAATACAGACACAGATATAGATATAGATATAGATAGATTTAGATATAGATATAGATATAGATATAGATATAGATATAGATATAGATATAGATATATAGA